>JAHREE010000495.1:10074949-10190360 GCA_033628505.1 Tringa tobata
AAAGAAAAGAAAAGAAAAGAAAAGAAAAGAAAAGAAAAGAAAAGAAAAGAAAAGAAAAGAAAAGAAAAGAGGCAAAGCTACCTCAAATGAAATTCAACAACTGACAGTCTTTTTATACCCAAGTCACAAGTCTGACTCAGGCTGACTGAAAATTTTCCCTCTTTCATGGTTGTTCAGCGTGGAAAAATCGAAGGTGTTAAGTGAGCTGTTGGTCCCAGAGATCTTTTTCTAGAGGACAAGCACTTGGTGGCTCTGAAGTTCTTTCCCCATCCAAAAGGAATTCATTTTAATTTGACATGTTCCATGGTAGTAGACAATGGGAAAAGTCAGTGACAGCCACAAAGTTATACAACAAAAATACTAGTTCAGACTATGTTATATCTGCTTCACCAATGTTTCATACACTCAAGTAGAACACACTTCCCAAAATTTAGTCTTTTCACTATCAAGCAGCAATAGTATGAACAGAGGTTAGAGCTCCTCTCTGTAGCCATCTACACCTAGTCATATGTTCATAAATGAGTCAATATTTTAAGTCTGTAAATTACTGAGCAGTAAAGTTACTTTTCCAGAGTGTCCCTTTTGTTGTCTGTCCTTGTCTCAGTCTGAGGAGCAGTCATGCCTATGACAAGAGTTTTTCTGTATGTTTGCTAACATGATGAAAATTAAAGTCTTCAGTTCATAATTTAACTAAAATAATCTTTTTTTAGTATCTTGTTTCCATCTATATTTGTATGACCGACTGCATTTCTTCTCTTCCTCGTCCACTCGTGCTAGAAATGCATATATGCTGGTAATCATCAGAAGAGATGTGTATTGTTTGAGAAGATAGTCAGTCACCAAAGACACTACAGGGAAAAAACCTCAGTGTGTAGAAATAGGTCTTACATGGACAACATTAGTAGATAAGGTTTCAAGGACATTATTGAGAATCAGTTCTTCCATGTGATTCATGGAAGTTCACCTACTGCCTGGGTGAACCTTCCCAAGAAAAATCTAGAGCCTTACACAGAGTTAATGTTACTCCATTCCAAAGATAAAAGAAGACAGCTGCAATTTATGACTACAAAAAAGGAACAAGTTACGTGGATTCGTTTAGCTCAGTGACTTTGATTGCCTAAAACTGTCATGAAACCACATTACAAGACTTGGTGTACTAAAATTATTTTTGTATGTCAGGAAAATAGTGGATAATGGCAATGTATTATTTAGATTTTCAAAAAGCCTTTGACAAGGAACTGTTATAGATGGTAGGAGACAAGAGGTGAGAAACAAAGCACTGCTATGGATCAGTAAGTTGCTAGCAACTAACAAACTAACAGTAGCAACAAGTAAGCAGTTTTCAGCTTCAGAAAAAGTTAATGGTAGTCTGATCCAGGGTACCTAAACAGGCACAATTATAAGCTTTGTTTATGTTAAACAAGTTTCCTAAAATGGAGATACTAACTAAGACTTGGCAAAACTTGCAGATGACTGGACTCTTTCTTAGGCCAAAGAGGTCTGAATCTCTTCTGCAGGTACACAGTGTTCAGAGTAGTATTAATCAATATTCATGGACATTTTAGGCCAGAAGAGACCATCATGGCCCTACTGAAGTCAGTGGGAGTTTTGACACTGTATTTAAGAGGAACAGAACCGTAGCTTAATTTTATGTCTTCTGTTTGAAGGCTGATCACACTGCACACTGGAGGCACTTTAGCTTTGTGGATTTTGCTGAGGCAGCTCATACGTAGAAAACATAAATCTCTTTTCCTTCTTTTTTTTTTAGAATTTTGGAGTTTGAGAATTTTAAGCATAAATAGAGATCAGATTGAATTTCATTAACGAAGTTACGTTTCTCTATCATCACAAACATGCCTTTATTTCTTATTACTTCATATATTTACTAGAGAGGTTTGTGATCTGCTGTGAAAGCTGACTCTAGTAAATCACACAGTAAGACTATCTACTATAGGAAGAAATTAGATCAAGCACTCACAACAAATTGCTGAATTTTTTTTTGATTGCTTATATGGTATATCTCCACAGTCAAATGAGGTATGCAAAACAAAATCAGCATACCAATCTCAATTGCTGCAAAACAGTGAAATATGCTTCATGACTTTTTCACTGCACAGCAGATATGCAAAGATCCACTGTAAGAGTAAGCCAATATCCGCTGTATCACAACAAACTGGAATGGTGAAAAACTATTAATCAAGGAAATAAAAGACAGAACAGAACCAGAAAATAGGTTTAAATTTCTAAGTTTGCAGTACGAAGTCACATAGAGTAGCACAGTCATTTTGTTCTGGGGTCTTGTTCTGGGGGAGAAAGGGAGAAGAGAAAAAGTACAATAGTTTTGGGGGTTTTCACAGTGATATCATGGCCCTGATTAATAGGCTTGCAGTAACATATACCTTCTACTTGGATTGATAAAATTCCTTAAGTCTAAATATTCCTGAAAGTATCTTAATGCATAACAAAATTAAAACTGGGCTTCATATTTCTCCCCAGATAAGCAGTAGTTTGAGTTTCTCAGGTCCTGATTGTCTAGAGATAGATCAACAGAATTCATCTGTTTTCTTCATGGCAAACATTTTGGTAGCTGGGGTGTCAGGTCATGTCAAAAAATTCATTCCCAATATTATATGTTCACTTGATGTAGCTGTAGCAATATTGTGATGTAACACATACAAGAGTCTTTTGTGGTCACATACAAAGGCTTATCAGCCACAAACAGTCCATGGTCCACAAAGACTTCAGATCTTCAGAACATGATCTTCAGAATACAAATTAATCCTGCCCCTAACTAATCCTGACCTAATCCTAGCTCTTTACCTCTTGTGATTGGTTGACTTTGGTTGGACGCCAGTTGCCTGCCAAGCCAGTCTATCACTCCCTCTCCTCAACTGCACAGGACAGAGAAAATATGACAAAAAGCTCACAGGTTGAAATACGGACCGGGAGAGATCACTCACCAATCACAATCCCAGACAAAACAGACTCAACAAAGGGAAATTGATTTAATTTATGGCCAATCAAAAGTCAGAATAGGACAATGAGAATTGAAAACAAATCTTAAAACACCTTCCCCCACCCCTTCCTTATTCCCAGGCTCAACATGGGTTCCCCATGGAGTCACAAGTCCTGCCAGCATACCTGCTCCAGTGGGGGCTCCTCTATCCATGGGTCCACAGGTCCTGACAGCAGCTCACTGCAGCATGGGCTCTCCGTGCTGGTCAAACCTCTTTCAGGGCATCCACCTGCTCTGGCACGGGGTCCTCCACGCGTTGCAGCTTAGATATCTGCTCTACTGTGGACCTCCATGGGCTACTGGGGGACAGCTTGTTTCACCATGGTCTTCACCACGGGCTGCAGAGGAATCTTTTTTCTGGTGCATGGACCACCTTCTCCCTCTCCTTCTTCACAGACTTTGGTGTCTGCACAGTTGTTTCTCTCACATTTTCTCACACCTTTCTACCAGCTGTTTTGCACAGCAGTTTTTACACCTTCTTAAATATGTTATTACAGAGGCACTACCACCGTTGCTGATTGACTCAGCCTTAGCCAGCAGCTGGTCCATCTTGGAGCCAGCTGGGGGAATGTGGGGGATGCTTCTAACATCTTCTGGCAGACTCCACTCCTGAATCCTCCTTGCCACACAAACACGATGTCCTTGACAAATGCACTCTCTTCCTGCTTATATGCATTGAGAATGTTTCTGCAAAGATCATTTTCCAAGCATCTCACGTGGATCATGGCACACTTCTGTTTCAGTCTTCTACCATTCCCTTTTCTCTATCATATCAAGCAGATGCTTATTTCCTTCTATTTCCATCTTTCTTCCAGTACAATAGGGTTTGCTCCTTATTACACTCAACACTACGCGTATAATTGGAAATACAGCAGCATTATAAGTGTACATCTGTCAAAACCAATAATCTTGATGAGATACATGATTCTGGACTTCTAAAAGTCAGAAGGGGATAGTTATGTTTGCCATGGAAAGATAAAGTTGAAATGATCTACTAAACCAATACTGTTGTGAAGAACTGCACCTTTCCTCTCATGTCAGAAGCTTGGGTTATTGTGAAAAAGATACAGCAATCATACACAAATCTGTAGTAATGCTACTACAGTGCATTAACAATTACACTATTGATGATAACTATTACTCTTGCTAAGCACATTTTGACAACTGAATATGACGGGTGTTAGGAAAGCAGGCTGGAAGTTGCCATCTTTATCCTTGTTTAGAGGACAGAAACTGCAAACATATGTCTATCCTTCCCAAAGGGAAGGTAAATGCCTGTTCCATTATATATTAATATGATGTAGGACTTTCTCCCTCCTTCAGCTTCGTATGCTTCCAGCTTGACGGTTCCAGCATTAAATCCAAGGCAACTCTAAGTTAGCACTGAAAGCAATCAGACGGCGAAATAAAATTCCTGGCATAGACAATAATCACTGTTTCAAACACTTTTACAGCTGAAGAACTCCTTCACCACATCCTTAGTGACAAAGGAGTATTGCCTGTGAAGAAGGGAATCAAAACATAATCTCTACAGAAGGGGAGGAGATAAGGCTGTATGAGCCTAAGCAAAATATCTTGAGTGACCAAGCTGATAGTCCGGGTAGACTTTCACATGAACAGAGGGTGTAAGCTAGCAGCCAGCTGTGTTCCTCTCCCTCAACAAGTAAAAGTAAGGCCCGTGGAAGATATGAACAGTTATGGGATTCCTTTTCAATTTCTGTCTTTGTCCAAAATGTGTCAGATGACCTCCATAAGTTCCCTGCAAACTGTATTATTCTATTCTGTGACCTATGGGTGGAAGAACAAATAAGGTACTGTTATGAGAATTTGCTTCTCAGTCATTTGGAGCGTCCCCCAGCAACTAAAAGGGAGTCATGCTTGGTACTCAGTGGGCTGTGATGAGTCACAGGGTAGGAGAAAGGCATGAACTGTGGAAATCCAACCTGAGAACTGGGATATCTGTGAATGCATCATTTGCAACTGTAAAAAGTTTCAGCAGACCAGACATTGTAATGACTGCAACACCAACTACAGAATAGTCATTACTGAGTAGAAAAGCTTTTGTCCTTACCAATCTCTGATCACATGCCAAGTGCTAGATCAGAGACTGAGCTATTGTGCATCCTGCAGAACAGAACTGTGATAATTTTATACTTACTTTCCAAAATGGGTCTATTTATTAAGCCAAAATAAAACAGTGGGAAATATTCAATTGCTAAAGTACATGGCACTCTATGTTTTATTTTTGTTTCTTTTGAGAGAAAAAAAAAGGTTAACCTGATCTTGTCCTTTGGTCCTACATTAAAATAATAATCCTCCACTTTGGATATCACTTACTTACTGTAGACTTAATTACTAAGAAATTGATGAACCTTTACAAACACATAAACAGCCAAGAGAAGAGAACTAAGCAGCAGCTAGAACATACATCATTCTTGTCATTGTTGATGCGGTTTTAATAACATATCCTTTTTCATATGACATCAGTGGATTTTAAATGCTTACTCTGTTATATGAATTTAATATCATCAATCTATCCACATTTTTCAAGTTTTACTAAAAATGCATTTTTATGTTTTAAGGAAGCAGGAGAGGAGTGAATGACGCCAGACAAGACCATAAGGTTACTGCATTTTTGCTGATCTTTTCTATGCCTTTTAATCCTTCAACTAGGTCGCTGTTATCCAGGGGTAAAAGTAGGCCAAAAGATAAGTTGTTTCTAGATATAATTATATATAGTCTTTCTTCCCAAAGCTAATATATTGTTCTAGGAGCATACTTTGGCATTTGAATCAGCCTCACTGGCTCTATTTTTTTAATGCGTGAACATCTTACAATGTTTCTTCTTGGCAGAAAGCTTTAGGGGGAAAATAATAATGAGGAATTGGGGAAAAACAGAGCAAAATAAAGTGAAAATATAGAAGAAATAAAGGAATATTTTGTCACTCAAAATATGGAGTACTGTAAGCAAAAGAGAGAACACAGATAAAGCCATGTAAGAGACAGGTTATTTTTAAGGGATCTTTTGAATAGTGAACTTGGAAATACAGTATATTCTCTTTATCTTTGTGACATTTTGGTAGGCTGGTTATTGTATGGGCTGTGAAACAGCCATGGGTAATCTGTATAAGCAGATGTGTCACTTTGACTGCTGGGGTGCCAAGCAATGAAGAACAAATGGGATAGGTATCAAAGAAAGATTGAAAGAAAGACAACTTTTTTCTAAATTAAAATAATAAATCAATATTTTTTTCTGGCTTTGGTGGTAGTGTTTGTTTGTTTGTTTGTTTTGTCTCTAAGGAAGCAGGATATGCTTTGGTATGTTTAAGTATAGCAAAACAAAGGCACTTGAAAAAATACAATAACCTAAAAATGATCCACTTGTCTGATTTTCTGTATTTCCCTTTTCAACGCTCGGTTTCTCTGATTTCTGGGCTACTGCAGGTATGATTAATGATGGTCTTTATTCTGATTTTTCTACTGTTGAAACTGGTATTATTTGTGGTCAGTACAATATGACTTTATCTAGACAGCCAAGGAACGTGAGCAGTTACAGACTGCATCTTGAAATGCGAACTTTTTGAAATGCAGTGTCCTGAGAATGTCTCAGTGATCTTCAGAAAATCCACAAGATGACTTCTCTTCCATTTTTTCATCTACAAACTGCATTATATAAAAACAGAGGATAAAAAAAAACATACAAAAAAAAGTATGATTGCATTAATCTTCCCTGCATATCAAGAATACAGTCCTAATCTGGTCAAGAAGAGAATTAAGTCAGAGACTTTAGAAACAAAAGAAAACAAAAAAGAAAACTCACTTAGGAAGGCCACAAATTATTTTTTCAAGGTTATAAAATCAAATCCTACTGAACTTTTTTTTTTTCTTTGTGTCCCATAATTTTAAATTCTTTCACTGAACCCTACAGTTTACTCCCTCAGAATATCTTTTCTAACTACAATGTAATGTTATCTTTTCTACAATACAGTAAAAAAAATTAACAAGTAAAATATTTTCTATTATTCTCTGAAACTTAAATAATGAGAACGTATTTTAATTCCCCATAAAAATATTTTTTCTGGGGGAAAACTAAAAGCTTCATGAATCACTTGGGAATCAATAGAAGGATTCTGGTTACAGATGAAGGAAGCCTGACTGTAGCATAGCTTAGTCAAATAAATATTTTTTTAAATCACAATAATTTTTTTACTGAGGATTGTGTGGTAATAACTTCACTTGTGAGAATTCTAATACTGGCTGGACTTAGACTATTCCAACAAATACTGTTCAGCAAAGCACAAAGAACTCCTCGTTTGATAGGTCATTCTTGGAAAAAACAACTCACTAAGAAGAAATATTAATGCTGTCCACTAAACACCAGTATATTAATGGTGACATGCTATGGTTTGAGAGTTATCATCTCCTATAAACCCTAGAGAATTTAAAATGGGGAACTATTTGAAGTATTTAAGTATTTCATATGTGGGGAAAGACCAGTAAGATGTGTTCTAGAGTTAGCTTTGAGTGTGTACAAAAATATTTTTTTATCTATGGGTTTGAATACTAGAAAACCAAGTCTAGTTGATAACAGTACAGGAATAGCTATCTTTAGAAATTCTTGACCGATTGGTTAGCAGTCCTCAGTCAACAATCTCTGAGAAAATTATTGAGTATTAAAACTAAATGTTTATTAAAGAAATTAAAACTAAAATTAAGAGATATTAAATTCATGGATTACTCATCTTAAAGATGACATTTTCCTTACAGACAGTTATGTTTATTAAAAAGTTTTCTTTTGGAGAGAGAACAACAAAGCCTTTCAGAAACAGAAAAATTAAACACTTTTTTAGTACAAATTAAGATTTTTATAACTTTGGACTTAGTAAGCATCGGATTCAATAACTTTGAATTTTATTAAGAACTGGGCACTAAATTTCCCCCAGCCTCCCTGTGCCTTGGCAAATTCCAGCCCAGATTCCTGATCAGCATCGATAACACATAAATATTTAAAGGTATTGTGTTTCAACCTAACTTAATTCAAAACTATAAGTAATTGGCTGAGGAGAACAAGATTATTTACCAAAGCTAACTGCAACCCAGCTCCCTCCCTCCTCACTGGTCAATCATAGAATCACAGAATCATAGAATGGTTAGAGTTGGAAGGGACCTTGAAGATCATCTAATTCCACCCCCCCTGCCATGGGCAGGGACACTTCCCACTAGAGCAGGTTGCTCAAAGCCCCATCCAGCCTGGCCTTGAACACTCCAGGGATGGGGCATCCACAACTTCCCTGGGCAACCTGTTCCAGTGCTTCACCACCCTCACAGTAAAGATTTTCTTCCTAGTATCTAATCTAAGTCTCCCCTCTTCCAATTTAAAACCATTACCCCTTGTCCTGTCACTACAATTCCTGACAAAGAGTCTCTCTCCAGCAGTCCTGTAGGCTCCCTTCAGATATTGGTAGGTTGTTATGAGGCTTCAAAGAGGCTTCTTGAAGACCTCACTTTAAAGATGAGTTTCTCGTTCTGTGCCCTGTCTCTTTTCTTGGGTATCTTTTACCTATGGCCAATTTCCCAAGAAAATGGGCAAAATTTTATTATGTCTATGACAGTATGAGATGGAACATACTGTTATTAGAGCCAGTTCAGGAATGTCCTTTCTCTCACAATGAGACATGGGCTTATTGT
This sequence comes from Tringa tobata, assembly GCA_033628505.1. Taxonomy (NCBI): domain Eukaryota; kingdom Metazoa; phylum Chordata; class Aves; order Charadriiformes; family Scolopacidae; genus Tringa; species Tringa tobata. Next base: position 10,083,654 of record JAHREE010000495.1, read on the forward strand.
AGGTAGTTCCAGTTTTCAAATCTGTGTAAGGAGTTAAATGGTTTATTCTTAACCTCCTTAGGAGGTGTAGAAAATACTAGACAGCAATTCCTTGATCATCCAATACTATTAATACTAAACTGCATCATTGGCATGAGCCACAAGCTCTATTCACGCTACTTACACTCCAGTTATAGCTCATCAACGTTCTTTATAACAGCCTAAGACACGGTTTACTGACTTAAAGCAGAAAGTTATAAAGGAAAAGCCTGGGTGTGGTCACAGTAAGCAAAAGCCAAGCAACGTTATAAAAAGAGATCTGGTGTCAGATGGTACATACTCATCTTGAACTTATTATTCCAAAAAGTGTCATAGTGGAAACACGTCCATCCTTAGTTATGGCAGATATTAACTCTAGTAAAATAGTCTTTGTAATAGATGAAAAGTGCATTGTGGTGAAGTCCTTATACTGCTTTCTCTGTCATTGTGCTACATTGCACCTAAAGCAGATCCAGAGGGTATCTTAATGAAAGATGAAAGCTGAGTGGCAGCAAGACTATTAAGAAAGATAGAAACAAGGCTAGACTCATATTATTTGCTGCTTAACTGAGTGAGGAAATGTATTTGGGGGGTCTTATTTTTAAGCAACTTCCAGCCCTTAATGCATTATTTATGTGACTCTCCTACATAATTTACACTGAGGTTATCTGTACTCATCAACAGACAATATTTGCTACTGCACAAGAGATCATTTCCCACATCCATAGTGGTAAAATTTCAGTTGTGAGTTGTACTGGGTTTTTTTGTTGACCACTATGGCATGTACTGACAACACATTGTGGAAGTATAGGGAACCTAGAATGAGTAATAATAAAAATCAATAAACTTGTGTTGACTTCCAAATATCATGTAATGTCTGACGGTATAATATGTTAACAGCTTAATGCCAGCTTGTTCCTAGGATTATAGCTTGTTTATTCTAACCAAACAACATTACAGCATTTTTATATCCCTTCAGTAAACATATATTTAAAAAAAAATAAAAAATTTAGTGGAATCTTGTTGCTACCCCGTGGCAAACTATATTCTGGCATATAATTATAGGTAGCTCAGCAGTATAACTTTAACATAGATCAATACTTTGAGATACCCAGCACAATTCTCTCTTTGTCTTTGCTGATATAAATGAAGTTTTCATATTGAATTATCACAGCTAAGTTAGAATGCCTCATGTCAAGATTTAGACAAAGTGGTTGCAAAAAGGGTGCAAAAATATGAAGAATAAGAGAAAAAAAATGATGGAAGAAAAGAGTCACTTAGACAGTTATTTAGTTGCAGTATGAAACGTAACAAAAATTATCAGAACTTTTGGAAAAGAATTTAAATGCCCTATAAAACATACAATAGTACATTGTAAGATCAACATTTTGTCATTTTTGTAACAAAAAAAAAATTGAGGTTTATGTTACCTTTTTTCAAATAATGGTGTTGGTAAATATATGCAAGAATTCCACTCTGGTCAACAGGCCTTTCTCTCTGCTGTCACTCTACTGTTCATGGCTCCACTTTCCTGAAATATAAGGCTAGCTTTCAATAAATAACCACGTAACAAGGTTTTTATGTGAAAGCATTCCAGGAACAAAATCTCATTTTTGAAAATGGGCTCTAGTCTTGTTTAGTTTTATATTGTGTTCAATCTGTGCTGAACATAATTTTGAAGTTAGAGTAACCATCTGGGAGAAAATTCTGATCTCCTTGACTTACTTGGCTCCATAACTTGTAGCTTGGAGATGCCATTAAAAATAGAGTTTGTACTGACTGCTGTGACAAAGCTGTATCTGAGACAGTTACAAGATCCTTATGTTCCCGGATTTGTTGTAGTAATGGTAACCACAGGGTAACTGTATGATAATATTTGGCATATATTCCTTTGAAATTACTTCCACACCATGTGTGTGGTTAACAAATACCATATGACCCACTAAACCTAATACTGTTCTATGTCAATAAACCAGTTACAGTTTTACATAGTGTTATCATAGTGTTTGAGACCATCAGCTTACAATGGTGCCTTTGTTAAAAAGATATTTCTTTTCAAGCTGGTCATGCTTTAAAAACACACCTAATTATCACATACATCATGTGTGGATATGTATACAGAAGCTACCTCTTCATTGTGGCTCTTCACACGATCATCCTTCTTCCCTCATTTGGATTACTTAATACTTATTTTCAGCCAATTTCATCTAAGTTTACAAGGCAGAGGTATATTAGAGGATAAACTAGATCTTTCTCTTGAAAATTAACCTGGAACAACACAAGTATGGCAAGTAACAAGGCAAATCTAGATTTGAAGCATAAGGGACCGGGCTGAAACAGAAAAAAATTACTTAAAAACTAGAAACCCATTACTAGAAACCTAGAAAAATTATTTTCCTATCTTTAATTCAAGATATCTCAAGAAAGCCCAAGAAGAAAAAACTGTATTACAAATCCTTACTCTGCATAAGAATGTTCCAGTTAAATGCTCATGAGAGAAAAGTCCAAGAGATGTTTACCTGAGCAACTTTCCTTCACAGACAGAGTTAGTCTTCTAAAGTCATTATCTTCTCATCACCATTAATTACACATAATTTTATTTGCTACAACTCACTTGTCTTTCAGAATGTACAATTATTGCGATCCCTACTCTTAAGTGAAATGTCTTTGAATTTCAAAACTACCAAAGTGTCATCTGCATTACACGTTGTAAATTGTGTTAGTAAGATAAAAAGGATTGATCAGAGAACTAGTCAGCTATTATTCTAAAAAAATCTTTCTTACTCTCCCTTACTATGTTTCCATTTTTTAGTATATGTATTTCTTGTTACATCACCAGACTGTCAAATCAATACCAAGGTATATTTTCTAAATCTGGATTTTCAACTAGCTTCTTATCTGTGAACAGTCATTTGATTATCTTTCATTTCATTTAGGGTCTGTGAAAGGGCCAGATTGACAGCAAAGGAAATTGCAGTCTTATGTTGCAGTCTTATCTACCAAAAGTTATAGAACTAGCAGTAGTGTTATGAGCTTCCTCAAGACCAGCTCTAGAACTCTACCACAAGGGAATAGTGTGTCTTAAAAACTGAGAGATTTGTTCACCTTGTGTGCCATACAGCAGGTTGGCTAACTCCAGTATTTGATGTTATAGCTAAAAAAGACAGAATCTGAACCAAGGAAGGCAATCTTAATTTCTAGGAAATCTAATTACTTTCTTCCAAAGATTTTTATATAGAACGAAAGTAGTAACTCTAAAATTGAAATACTGAAACAACAGTGAGTTTTACTCAAAATATTTTCATCAAGCTGAAAATAATTGTTTTCCACAGAGTGGTCCACCAGTTATGCCGTGTCAATGACTGATTATTTAAGAACACGGTACACAGAGCAGAATGCACTCAGGGAAACAAAGTTTCATTGCAGGCTACATTATTTTGGTTGGATTCATGGCTGCTGATGTATTAAGTCAGAACTGGATTCAAGTATGAGTCTGTAACACTGAGACCACAAACTGTCGCCTTCTAGAAAAAAACAGAAAAATCCAAAATAAACACCAGTTATTGCTATCTTCACATCCAAACATGCAGCAGTTGGTAGTGGCAACATCCCAAGGCAATAAAGTAACCAGGAAGCACGTCAATGTAGGAGGAGATAAGGCATTTCCATGGAAATCAGACACTGAAGAACATGTGTTTTGTTCATAAATTGTATGCGTAGGAAATGGTAGTTTTGATAACTGTTCCTAGCCCATAGAGTTTGTCCACACTGTGTGAACTACCCTGAGCAATGGGTGGCCCATAGTTATACCGCCTTGGATTTGAAGACTATAGGTTTGCTTTCTGGTCTTTTCTGGTTTTCCAGGTTACTCAGATGAAAAGGTATGTCTATTTCAGCATATGCCATTTAGCATGCAACAACAGCTGTGTTAGTCACTCTTTCAGAATTATGTCTTTTTCCCATAAAGAAAACAGACTCATTTCAAAAAGTTAAAAGTCTTGACATTAGAAACATAATATGACCTTGTGACGCTTGATAGTACCATCTTCTAAATTTTTGTAACTAATTTAGCTTCCTTGACATATGGATTCAACTTATAAGACACATTCTACAGAAAAAAATCATAGAAAAGTTTTTCTGTCCCAAAATAGCCAATGGAATGTGTATCATAGGGTAGGCCCCACCCTAGTTTCTCATTGTAAAATCTGCATACACAGGACCAGATAGCATCTGCATGGGATTTTACACCGGCCTTCTTGTAAAAATACTCACACAACAAGAGGATCTAATTCTTAAAACAAATAAAGAAACGAATCTCACAAACCAGTATTAACAGGCATATTTTAATCATTAATGTAATTAATAATGGGTTTGAGAGGCTTCCATCTGTCTTCTATCTGTCCATGCTACAAAAGAAATAAGTAATCCTCATCTTGCTACTTTCAGTTCTAAGTGAAAGCTAAAAACTAGCAATAGAAAATGACAAAAACAATGGTGATTTCTTCTTCTGTTAGCCTTGATAATAATCAGAGGTTTGCATCTTTTTGATCTCAACATCTTGCTACAGAGTTTTGCATATCCCTTAACCATTGTACTGCATGGATGTGATACATCTAAATAATACTATAGTTTCTCCTGCTTTGGCTATGTTGGAGCTCCATCAGTCCAGGTTAACTTCATAATTCTGGAGCATCTAACTCTGCCAGTGCATTTACATGCAGCTGTTGATGACCACAGGCAAGCAAGCCCCCCGAGCCTGCTCATTAGTAGGTAAAGACCAACAACAGCTATCATTTCAGTCTAGCACAAACCAATCAAAGCTACTTTTACCTCAAAAACTTCAATCCCCATGTTGGGCACCAAAAAGAACTGTACTGGTTTAACCCCAGCAAACAGCTAAACCCCACAAAAGAGCTTGTTCACTCCCCGTCAGTGAGATGGTGGATAGTTGGAGGGGTAAAAGTGCAAAAACTCAAGGGTTTAGATAAAGACTGTTAGATATGTAAAGGAAAATCTTCTTGTGCAAACAAAGCAAAACAAGGAATTCATTCACTCCTTCTCATTGGCAGGCAGGTGTCCAGCCGTTTTCTGGAAAGAAGGGTTTCATGACACATAATGGTTACTTGAGAAGACAAAATCCATAATTCTGAATGTTCCCTCTTCATCCTCCTTACCCATAGCTTTTGCTGCTAAACACAATGCCATATGTTATGGTATATCCCTTTGGTCAGTTGAGGTCAACTGTCCCAGCTGTTGTTCCTCCCAGCTTTTTGTGTACCCCTGGTGAAGACCTCTGCATTCTACATTCTGTCCTTTTGCATAAACTTAGTAGGGTTTGAACAGAAGAGATAAAGATGTTGCTATTACTTTACTCCACAAAGAGCAAATCAGAAATTAAATTGCTGAGGTCAGCTGAGTCAAAATGATATAAAAATGGTAAGTGGGTTTGAGATGGCTAGCGAACCCTTTTTCTGGAGAGAAAGTGAAGATATCCTCCTGGTAGCATACACAGGAATAAAGGCAAAGATGTTTATTATTTCTGCATAAGGAGAGCTAGTAAGATCATAGAATCATAGAATGGTTAGAGTTGGAAGTGACCTTAAAAATCACCTAGTTCCAACCTCCCTGTCATGGACAGGGACACCTCCACTAGAGCAGCTTGCTCAAGGATATCTCATATAAATCTGGAATTGTGTAATTTTTTACCTGTATTGGGATCTTAACATTGCCAATTACGGTTTCACAGCTGTTTAACTACAAGGGGAGATGGTAGTTCATTGGTCTGTTCCCAGCTTTGATCAAAATTTTCTGAAAGACTTAGTGTGAAGGTACAGCTAATCAGACACAAAAGCCCTGCTGTACTTCCTTTAATTCATAAAAAATATTTTCCAGAATTTTTTATATATAACAGAATCCCTATACTGTGCATATCCCACAGGCAACATACTGCAATTCATTCAACATCAAAAATGTCAAGAAAAACATTATCATGAATCCTATTACTCAAGACCAAGCAGAAGTTAGGGCTTGACTAGCTCAGAGAAAGTGTAACATTGCATGATGTTTTATATTTTACCTTAACTAATACATACTCACCCAGTGAGTCATTTCATTTGAGAAAAGAGATAGATGTTTACAAATTTCTGCTTGTGAATGATGGGAAAACCCTGTCCCAGAAGGCAAAAAGGGTACTAGGCCAGGAGTTAACAAAGCTCATGGACAGAGCTTTAAACTAGAAAGGGAAAGGGAATAAAACCAGGCCCCCTGGTAATGAGCCTGAGGGTAAAGGGTCAAGAATGGGGTGAAATCAATAGCCCGGCTCAAGTGCATCTACACTAATGTGCATAGGATGGGCAACAAACAGGATGAGCAAGAAGCTATTGTGCGGCAGGACAGCTATGACATAGTCGCCATCATGGAAACATGGTGGGACAACGTTCAAAACTGGAATGTTGTGATGAATGGCTATTAGCTCTTCAGAAGGAATGGGCAAGGAAGGAGTGGGGGGGTGTGTGGCTCTATACATTAGGGAGAGTTTTGACTGTATAGAACTAGACTCCAGCGACAATGGAGTGTTTATGAGTGAGGGTGAAAGGGAAGGCTAACAAGGGTGATTTTGTGCTGGGAGTCTGCTATAGACCACCCAACTAGGATGAGTAGGTCGATGATTATCCCACAGTATCCTCCTGGAGAAACTGGCTGTCCATGGCTTGGATGGGACTACCCTCTGCTGGGTTAAAAACTGGTTGGAGGACCGGGCTTAGAGAGTGGTGGTGAATGGAGTTAAATCCAGTTGGCAGCCAGTCACAAGTGGTGTTCCACAGGGATTGGTACTGGGACCAGTTCTCTTTAACATCTTTATCAATGATCTGGACGAGGGGATTTCACTGAATTTCACTGAATTTTTTTTAGAGTTGGAAGGGACCATAGAGATCATCTAGTCCAACTCTCCTGCTGAAGCAGGATTGCCTAGAGCATGTTACTCAGGACTGCAGGACTTTGTAGACCTGCTGGACTTTGTAGCCCTCTGCTGTACCCTCTCCAGTATTGAAGAGCTGGGATTTGGCTGCAGCGGAACCAGTTCTGAAAAAGTAATAGTTACAAAGAAGCCAGCTTATAAGGGATTAATATCAATCCATAGCACCCTCAGTAAGTTCGCAGATGACACTAAGTTGGGTGGCCATGTCGACCTGCTGGAGGGCAGAAAAGCTCTGCAGAGAGATCTGGACAGGTTGGATCGATGGGCCAAGACCAACAGGATGAGGTTGAGCAAGACCAAGTGGTGGATCCTCCACTTGGGTCACAACAACCCCATGCAGCGCTACAGGCTTGGGGCAGAGTGGCTGGAAAGCTGCCTGGCAGAGAAGGACCTGGGGCTGTTGGTCGACAGCAAGCTGAACATGAGCCAGCAGTGTGCCCAGGTGGCCAAGAAGACCAACAGCATCCTGACCTATATCAGGAATAGCATGGCCAGCAGGAATAGGGAAGTCATTGTGCCCCTGTACTCAGCACTGGTGAGGCCTCACCTTGAGTACTATGTTCAGTTTTGGGCCTCTCACTACAGGAAGGACATTGAAGTGCTGGAGCTTGTCCAGAGGAGAGCCACCAAGCTGGGGAGGGGTCTAGAGAACAAGTCCTATGAGGAGCGGCTGAGGGAACTGGGCATGTTTAGTTTGGTGAAGAGGAGGCCGAGGGGAGACTTCATTGCCCTCTGCAACCACCTGAAAAGAGAGGTGGGTGTTGGCCTCTTCTCCCAAGGGAATAATGACACCACCAAAGGAAATAGTCTGAAGTTGCAGCAGGGAAGGTTTAGATTAGATATTGGGAAGAATTACTTTACTGAGAGAGTGGTCAGGCACTGGAACAGCCTGCCCAGGGAGGTAGTGGAGTCACCATCCCTGGAGGTATTTAAGAAACATGTAGACATGGCTGTTCAGGGTATGCTCTAGTGCCCAAGATTATTGGTTTCTGGGTGGGTGTGATGTGGTGGGGTGTTGTGTGTGTTGTTGGTTTGGTGGGTTTTTGGGGGTTTTTCTGTTTGGTTGGTTTTTTGTTTTGGGGGGTTTTTGGGGGGGTTGGTTTTTTGTTGGGTTTTTTTTTGTGGTTGGACTCGATCTCAGAGGTCCCTTCCAACCATGATGATTCTGTGATTCTGTGAGAAGTTCAGCATATTAATATTTTCCTACACTGTATTCAAAGTGTAAGACTACCATTTCCTTCAATGTAACAAGATCAGTCGGATGAAGAACACTACATGAGAAGTGGAATTGTTCTGCAGCATATTGTGTTCATGTGATTTGGAATATGTTATTAGTTAAAAAATCTATTTTAATGAATAATGTGTTACATGTTATATTCTACAGGGCAAATATTTTGGCTTCTATTGACTTGATACCCGCCAGACTAGTTTAAGGCCAAATCCTGAGGGGCCCCAACTGCAGATCCTCAACACGAGTTTCAAATACCTGGCACCTTTCATCATGAAAGGACCTGGACCTACCTCATCATGAATAAGCAGAAGAAAAAAACAAAAGTCTAGATATTTTAATATGTATAGCACAATCTAGATATTTTAAGATATATAACACAATCATAAATACCAAACATGATTAAATTCTAATCCGAGTATGAACTTCCTTAACCACATTGTAGGAAAATTTAATTTCATTCCTAATACTTTTAATCTTTTAGCATACTGTAAGTTATGTAATAAATCTAATTAGAGTGTTTGCAGTGTATATTTAGGCTGAAACACCTTGTTTGAGAAAGATGAAGCACTCTACAGAGACCTAGCTGTTTTAAAAATTTTTATAGCCAGATAGTTTTTGAAAACTAGGGATTTGTGGAGAGATAGCAGGCAGACATTGCAACAATGTGAAAGCTGAAGAGAGAGGTGGGGTAATTTCACATATTCCATTTGCATTTTCACTCAGAAGGTACAGCAAAATAATATGGTCACCTTTTATTCATATCTAATCTTTTATGTGTTTTAACTGTAATTGTGTCCAAAGAAGAAGAGCACATCTAATACTCAGCTTGGAGACTATCAACAAATTTTTTGAGAGCTTAATTCCTACCTCTTAGTTTAGTTTGCAAAATGCATGGTTTTAGTTGCAAATTATTAAAACAAACTTCAAATTTCCAAACTTCAAATCCACATGCCATTCCAAGGATAGGTGTGATCGCCTGTGCAACAAGAAATTTACTTGGCCTGTATGTGATATTTAGATGAAAAGCTGTCCCTGTCATCAACTTCTCTTACCGCAGGTCTGCAGGTTGTTAGTCCTACCTAAAGTGCTAGTTTGAGGTATCTCTAGCAGCATATGCAGCAGAACACCACTTGATATTATAGCAGTTCTGTGTAAATGTAGAGCAATTCTAACAACTTATATGATTGCATCAGAAAGCAGAATTTCCTCTTTAAAAATATCAGATTAATTACTTTTATTGACGTGAACAGACTATTTTAAAATACTTTCTTTCTAACAATATAATTCTATTTTATCCTTACATCTTACACTGAAGCATCCCTAAATATTTTTAAACCTTTAAAGAGTGAACCCCACAGGAATGATATAATCAAAAATTGCAGCCTTACCTAGTGTAGAAGAAAGTTCTTTAATCCTATACAGGAAGCAAGCTAGGATAGGTGCTGTAGAGAAACATATGAATTTGAAAATTAAGCTATGGTTTAGGTTGTATGTAGGTACATTTATTTCTGTGATGCAATTAAGCTGCAATTAACTTCAAGTATCAAGAAAAGATTTTGTCAGGAAAGGTTCACAGAGTTTTGTCAGAAAAAGCACAGCAACCATACTAATAAAATAAGAAACAAATTAGTGCTACATTAATTACTCTATTACTAAGGATTTATATTAAAATATGATGGATACCTTCATCATTAATTATATTATTATTACCACGTATAGTCTTACCAGCACAATATGTGTGTCTCAGTCAAGATACTTCTGTGTTATGCAAGACTTTTTTTATTGCTTATATTATTGCACGTACTTTTCTGTCATCAGAAACTCCTTGATATAATCTGGCACGTGTTCATGAAATCTTGGTAAATTCTATAGACAACAGCCTATTTGAATTTTCTTCCACAACTCTTCCCACATGATAAAAATGGCCATAACATTATTACATGATCGGGCAGGATATCAGAGACGTCTGAGTGCAGAATCTACTGAGGCTTCATATACATTGCTAAATGAAACCACTACATGCCTCCCTGATGTGATGTACAGTGGTGCCTCAGGAGATGGCATCCATAAGCAGACCATTCCCAGAGGGCAGTATAGACACAACTGCACTAGCCATAGCTGCTCCTGCTCCCCTCCAACAGAGCTCTCAGGCCGTCTATCAGCAGGAGTTCAGACAGCTCTGTCTTCCTTCATGCCACACCTCAAGGCACACAACACAACCTTCAGTTCATTGCTATGCAAACATGACTTCTATAGGGTGCCAAAAACCCCTCACATTAATTCAGCTACTTCAAACTGAAAGAAATGCCCACTGGAAATAACTGTTACCTTGTAGGCCTACAAGAACACCACACACAGCCTTGGAGAAGACATGGGCAATGTAAAATAGCCTGACCATGCTGCCGTGTCTCATGAGAAAAGGCTGTTTTATTAAGGAATGCAGACAACACTGTAAGCATGCTTCCAGGCCTCAGGACAGCTATTGCAGCTGATCAGGGCAACATATCTCAGTTCAACCAGCTGCACTTGGCACATGGGGCTGTGAATGCTGGGATGACATACTGCATCTCAGCACTGTGAGTCTGCGATATCAAAAAAGCTGGTAAGGAAGGTGCTGAAAACAAATCTTAATACTTGGTGAGTAAGATTTGACAAAACTGATTGCATACATTGGCATCTAGTAAATTCTCAAAGTCTTGCATATTTCTCTAGGAAAGGAAATTACAGGATATTACAGTGGTGCAGAATGTAGAAAAAGCAATAATATTTCTAATCTGATATTTTATCATATCTTTTAGAAAAAATTCAATACTTCTAAGCTCCAAAAGCTAATTAAAACAACATCAATCAAAATACTTTATGTATCTGTGCAATACTGATTGAAAAGAATCAGTTCCTTATCTGGGCTATCCATCCCAACGCCTAGGTATCCTTTGTAGCAACACAATGTACTCAGAGTAACAACTGGACTGTTCTTTTTTCTTACATTAATTATTGTTTATCACCATTTATATTGCACTGAATTAAACAAACAGAAGTATCAAATCCAGATACTTGTTTAGAAGTAAGAGCTGCTTCTTTATGTGTTTGCTACATTGCTGGGTGGTACTTAGGGAAGAGCAGATGATCAGCATATACAGAGTTAGAATAACTGGGCAACTGGCAGCATAACAGAGCAGAATATTAGAGAGCTTCTGAGCTGCTGAGACAAATTTATCCATACCAAGAATTTGAGAGGTGTCATTTCTTACTACTTAAAGCCCACGAAAGGCTCCGTGACTTACAAAGGGGAAATTACAGTAGTGTAGTTACGACCAGAAGAAGGGAAATATATGTCAGGAAAACTTACTGTAGCTGCCTTTCACTGGGACAAAAATCCCACAGTTTATCGCTGTCCCTTCAGCCAACTTTGTTTGGCCTAGCACACAAGTCCTCATACTTGTATTGTTGTGCTAATGAGTACTACCTCTTTCTTATGTACAAGCACATTGACAATGGCAAGGCCTAGTGTGTCATTTTGGCAGCCTGCAAATGACTTGTGCCACAGGATGAAATTGCTGTCCTTCCACTACTGCCACCTCCCAGATGGAATCAATAGGCTGTCCCTTCTAGTGACAGGATTCAGCAAATCAACTAATTTATGGGTTTTAAATACTCCAGCAGGTAGCACTAACCTACATATAGAGAGAATCGTTAAGTGCTGTCTAGCCAACATGAGCATTATTCACTGGTCGGTCTCTATCATTGTTCACATAAGCAGAGAGGGCCACTAACCGACAGTGCAAAGCCATTAGAGTTCAATCAATTTCCTGTAAGCCTCTTTCTACTGTGTTCAATGTTCATGTGTTTAAATTTCTTTGCACAGCATGATGTTGCACTGCTGAATACAGACTATGTGTCACAGTTTCATAACTAATACCTTAGTCAGTGGTGATCTAGACATTTCACTTCTATTTCACTGGAAATAGATTTTTTCTCCAAAACAAAATTATTATGTTTGATCCTCACCCATTTCTCCTGTTTGATAAGAAGAGTATCACAAAGACTGTTCAGTCTGTATGGATTTCCCCTCAGACCCTATTCTATCTCTCTCGTCTTACCTTCCATTGACAAGTCTGCTCATTCTTTTCCTGCAATACTTTATTAATCAATATTCTGACTTATGGCATCTGTCACTGAGAGCGATACTACATAGTGACCCAATATGGGATTTCTCAGGATCAAAGTACTTGTCTGCATATACTTGTACTTTTGCTTTTATATTAATTGCTTATTTCATAGTGAACACAGCTCTCTTGCTAAACCTCTTCATTCTGCATGTGCCAGTTGACAGTGGAAAATTCACTTAACCTTCTGAGCAGGAGTACAACCTGAAACCTTTAAGCGTGAATCAGATACAATATGCAATTTCTTGCATTCCTTCATGCATCTACATTTCTGATCAAAGAACTAGTAATAAGAAACACCGACTTTTGAACTGCAGTATAATGTACAACTGTGTTAGGTAATAAATTCTTTCCCTCTTGCCTTCTTTATAGTTACTTCTCATGCTTTGAATATCTTTCAGATCAAGTCAGACTGAACCTATTGTCATTCTTTTCACAGCTGGATTGACCTCTTTCACACAGGACCTTCCAATGGGACGACTTCATTTAGAAAAAATCTTACAGTAAGTAATTCTGCTTCAGAATACAGCTAGCAATAAGACACAGTAGTTAAGAAACAGTATTTATTTGCAGACCTCACAGGATGGCCACTGCAAACATCTTTATATTAAACTAATCTCAGGATTTTTTTCACCTGCACACACTGGCATTAAGATATAGAACCTTTAGACCCCGATTTTCTGCCATAAATCTCAGTTACAAATCTAGTTTAGAAGCTTCACATCTGTGCAAGTGCTTCTACAGTTATGTCCATGGACTGTCTACTAGATAGACTGAAGGACCAGTACAAAACTTCTGTTTTGTTTTATTTTATTTCATTTTGGTTTGATTTGATTAGGTTTTTTTCCAATAGCCAACATCTAGAATGGTTGGTTTCATAGTAAAGGTTTGACCTTGCTCTGATTTTGGTAAAGTGGAAATATAATTTCAGTTTAGATCAGCATAAAGCAACGCACAAGAGAACACCGCCCCACCTAGTTCTCACTCCACATATAAAACAATGCCTTGGAGCTGACAGTTACTGCTCAAGAATAAGATCTTGTGGGTATGAAAATATTAGCAAAATGCCAGTAGTGACCAAAAAAAATCATACTGTGAGAGAAAAACAACAGAGAATATCACTTTGTCAGTTTAAGTCCTTAGCTCACCCACACTTGGAAGGAGTTCAGAGAAGAACAATGGGAATAATCACAAATGTCATGGACAGAGCAGAGAGAGCTCAGCTGTTTATCAGCCCTTCCATTACAAAACCTCAGGATGTTAAATGAAATATAAGAACGTGATTTCTTACGTAGCAGGAAGCAGGAATATGAAATTCATTGTCTTCAGAAACTTCTAATGCTGACAGCTGCAGTTGCCTATGTCTAAGTTTTTAAAAGGGCAGAGTCATTGGAGATCATATTTTAGAAGCAATCTTCAAACGTCTGGCCTACAATTTGCTCCATTCTAAAGACAATACAGCAGCAATGATATCAAGACTCATTTGACCCATTAGATGTTCCTAAGCACTGACACTATGGGGTTGATAAACACCCCACCTACAAGAATATTGCTGAAATAAGGAGAATAACTGGTGAAATAAATATACCTGGTAATGATTTGCATAAGAAAATATAGCCTACACCACCAACTCCTTCAAAGAAAAACAAGTCCGGTGAATTGCTATAGAAATTATAAATCACATATATCAAACTTTTAGCAGTGATAGGTTTATACAACATGTAACCAAAAAAAGCTACACGTTCTTTCACCAAAATTACATTCTGTGGCCATTACAATAAATGACAGCTAGACATTGGGCAATGTTTCCAGTGCTCCCAAGCACCTTCCTTTTTCCGGGAATCCTGCTTTATTTTTACATTTGAAATAAAAATGAATCTACAGAAAAGATCAATAGCAATAAGTTCTGAAAGATAATACTCTAGGTCCTTCTACTAAAATATTTCATGCTATGTATGTGTCTGAACCCAAATCCAGACAGCTGAGCTGAGCAGCTCAGCTATAGATCAGATATTTTCAGAATGTCTGAATTTATTTTAAAACAGGGATCATGAGGTAGATGAAAAGGTTCAGAGCACTGCTGTTCCCTACAGAAATGCTTAGAGATTGAGCTGGTGTACAAGGCAGGTGCTGGTGTAACAGAGCAAGAACAGACTAGGAAGAAAACAAACAAAAAAAAAAAGAAAGAATTGAAGGGGAAAAGATGAGTCAGAAGTGCAAGTCAGAATGCTGCTTTTGCATTCTCATTAACCTGCTGCTTGAAAGAGACACTGTACATGGATGTTTGTCTGGTTCGGCAGATAGAATAGGTTTTCACAAAAGGAAGGGAGCAAGGCAAATTTGCCTTTCTAGATTTCCTTACTAGACAGTATTGAGAGCTGGGAATTTCCTTATACATTTTCTCTGAGATGAAAAGAGCAGAGATATCTCAGGTTTGCTGCTAAGATTCAGGTTTAAGTAAGCACATCAGAAAATAAAATGCTGCTGGAACTCTTGCATTTAATCTGTTCTGAAGACTCTACAAAATTTTTTTTTGCCTAAAGCCAGATATGTATGAACTGCCAGATGTGGCTGTAGCCACTGCCATTCTAGTAGCTAGGTGAAGATTAGAAGTTCTGCATTTTAAGTCAGTAATGAAAATTAAAAGAAAGAAAATC
The DNA here is from genome assembly GCA_033628505.1 of Tringa tobata. Lineage (NCBI taxonomy): Eukaryota > Metazoa > Chordata > Aves > Charadriiformes > Scolopacidae > Tringa > Tringa tobata. The sequence continues at coordinate 10,098,705 of JAHREE010000495.1, forward strand.
TCTTTGTAAATTACAGCTAGATTGATAGCACAGAGTGCCCATGACATTTTAATCTGGTGAAAGTGGATTTTATAACTGATTTAGATTTATTATGTCTAGACTAAATTTAAGCTTTATTTTTGTTAGAAGAAAATAAAGGCAAGCATTCAATCAGAGCAAGAATGATAGTTTTAACTTTTCTTAAACTCCCTAAGAGAAAAGCCTAGAAGAGAAATTATATTCTCTGAATATATATCTAGAGCAGGTTTACAGGCTGTTGAGCATCAGACAAGCACAGGATGAAGTACAAATACATCTCCGTGATTAAATTATATCAAAATACCATGACACAGAAACTCATTTCATCTGGAGCCATGGTTATTTATTCAAACACTGTCCTGGTGTTGGAAAAACAGTATGTAAAATGCACTGAAATAAATGCTGACTGTATATTGTCAGTAGACTGTGTACCTGAAAAAAAGTTTTACATTGGTAAACTTTACATTCTCAAACATTTGCTCTTCAAAGGGCATACTGTACAAAGATGCCAGCCTTTTCCGAGGAGTAGAATGTGTCTTACAGGAGGCAGTAACTGAGACAATTACTGCAAGGCTACTTATGAAATAGTAACATACAATTTAAATTACAGATAAATTTTCTGATGCATTTGTTGCTGATGCTATACAGCCATACAGTGACATTAACATACTGGTAGAAGTTTCCTCTATTGTACACCATAGTGGTTTTAGGCCATTTCACTTTGACTTTTACCTGAAAAAGAGAACTACAGTTAAAAGAAATTTTGGTCTATTCTTTCAGCTACCAGTTTAGCCATACCTAATAGTAGTAATGTGTATGTAGGTGCGTGAGGAAGGACACATATTCACAGAGAATCACCTAAGAGCTGTGTATGCAAGAAAGTTTAAAAAAAAAAAAAGAGAGAGAGAGAAAAAGAAGAAAAAATGCCCTTGTAATTCCATAGTCAGGACTTGAGATATGGCAAAATAAGTATTCACAGCCAGGAATTCAGAGGTCAAAATAATTCAGCTTGGTGCTTAAATGTGTATTTTAGAATCTAACCTTAGACTCCCAATGTCTCACAACCTTAGTCTGAAATTTCATTTAAAATTTGCATGAAGCATTTGTTTAAGAAGATGACGATCTCTGGTTTGTTTTTTTTTTAATTTTTCCTTTAAATGTGTAGATTCAATATGGACAGGCACTTTGTGACAGAAGGGAAAAGGACTTCACTGAGAGGTTCAAATTAACAATTTATTTCGACTTCACTCACAGGTCCAATACACCACTATTGCAGGTTCTATGGTTACTATGGAGAATACACTACTGCAATTCAAAAGCAATTTGTGGAATACACTATTAGAATTTACACATGGTCCTGAAAAGTAACAACACAAACCGCAAATGCACTATATATAAATATCTTAAAAGAGTGTACTAATCATGATCTTAATAGCATGCCATATAACATACGTATGTTTCTTAGTCACTTACCCCCTTTCTCAGATAAAGCCGCTCAATCCCTGGGAAGTTACCCTGCACAGCATCCTGGACAAGGTGGGGAAGAATCTCCTACAGGACATCTGTATTGTTGGAAGACTCCTTCCTGCTTTTCTCCCCAAACATTACGGTTTATATTTCCTGATTCGACCTGGGGCAGGGGGGAAGTGTTCAGGATTGTGCCTGAGTGGATTACACTACCTGGAATATTTATCTCTGGTGGTGTGATGGCTCCTTAGCTTCTGTTTCTAATTTTGTGATGTCTAGCACTCAAAGTCACCAAATAGTGGTGGAATGGGACTCAGAACATTTTGTATTCAGGCTCCGTTCAGGTTTTGGTGGTTCTTATTGTGATGCAATCTTGAGACCACCCCCGGCTGAGCCATTTTCGAAGCACTCCCCAAATTACCTCTGCATAGATAAGGATCTGTCAAGGCAGAGCCGAGTTGGATGACAACTCATTGCATCTCATCTATTGTGCTCTGAAAACAGTTTGGTCAGGTGTGGGAGCTCCCACACATACTTCTATATGTTGTGTCTTCTTCCTGCCTCATGATTCTGGTTGAGAACGGTATGCGCTTTAAATAACAGTTGGAAGAGTGATGTCATTCCTACCCTAAAACTGCGAACTAAGACCAAGAAAGACTACATCAATAAACATATACTTAGCGATGCTCACTACTGAAATGTTGAATCTTTAAGTATTCTGCCATCAAGTTGAATAATAGTCTTGCATTATGCATATATGTTCCCATATAACAGCACGTGACTTTTTAGTAGAGCCAATTGCAATAGGACATGGGGTAATGGTTTTAATCTGAAAGAGGATAGAGTCAGACTAGATATAAGGAAGAACTTTTTTACAATGAGAGTGGTGAAACACTGGCCCAGGTTGCCCATAGGGGTGGTAGAAGCCTCATTCCTGGAAACATTGAAGACTAGGTTGGGCGGGGCTCTGAACTTCTAGTTGAAGATGTCCTGGGTCATTGCAGGGGTATTGGACTAGATGACCTTGAAATGCCTCTTCCAACCCAAACTATTCTATGATTCTATCAGTTTCTGGGATTCACAGAAGTCAGAAAGCTTAGAGACCTGGCTCAGTCAGGCATAAGGATGCTCTGTGTTCCTCCTGTGTTGCCGGTTCTTCCTACTGACAGAAAATCCTTTATCCGGGAAACCTTCAACTGAAATTAAGGCCCTAAACAAGATCAAACCTTTTTCACCTGAAACCTGAACATAAAAATTAAAGACCAGTGGGTCCAAAGAGCAAACAAGCCCTTCTTGTTACCTGGGATGTGTTTTTGCAAAAACAGAGAAAACAAATCTAAAACTTCCTAATGCCCTTTCATTTCTATTTTATAACAATGGCTCATCTTTTTGGAGCACCTGGATCTTTTTATCATGTTCAGTGGACATGAATTGATGGCAATCAAGATGAGCCTAAGCAGGTTTTAGCCACCTGCTTGCATCTCTTGCACTAGCACTGCACAGAGCACATGCTTTTCTGTACCAAGTCACATGGTGGCATGCAGAGATAAATTCTGTGTTAGAAACTACACCACATCCCTCAAAATTACTAAATTTTCTAGCTGATTCGAAAATTTGAGCTATACAAGCTGTTACTGACTGTCTCCCATTCCACTGCCTGCGCTTCAGTCCAAGTGGCAGTTTGGTGTTTGGAGTCTTGCTGACTATAACTAGTATCAGCACAAGTCCTGTTACTATTTGCAGCTTACACATCCAAATGGTTTTCAGTGTCCAATCTTAGAGAGTGAAGGTCAGAGCCCAGAGATTTAGCAGTTGTAAATCCTGATGATGGTTCATGGAAACCAGGTTTCTGAAGATGTGAATTGTCAATTGGTTGTTTATCTTGTCACATATAACATATAAACCTCTAAAAGCAATCTTATACAATCAATTAAGAGAAGTCTAGCAGAATTAATTTCTTTCTAGTGAAAAGTCTGTTGTTATAAAAAATCTGATTAATTTGGAAAGAATATAGCTCCAAAAGAAGATACAACTTTAATGCAAAATAAAGTCAAAAATTAGAAAAATATGAGTACTGGCAGCCTATAAATAAACTTACAAGAAAATCTTCTCTTAGATATTTGTTCTTCTTTTTGTGTTAAATTTAATAAATAAATAAATAAATAAATCTGGGGGGAAAGTATTAAAAGTACTTTTAAAAATAGTTACCACTTTCTTTTTAAAATAGATTTTTTAAAATATTTTTTCCTTTTTCTTTTCAAAAATGACTAACCCTACTACTATTCAGCAATAGTAAATAATATTTATATGCAGTTTTAGTATTCTTGCCTAGTAAAAACAGTACTGTGAACTGTGAGAGAAAATTATTCCCACACACACTTTGCTCCTCTTTTCACTTTCTTCTTCTTCATAAATGGTAGTTCAATCGCCATCAATTTTCTCATGTAATAGAATGGAAATAAAACCCTAAAATGTGTCACTTTCATTAAGACATTTTCATAATATAATTCTACCTTGAAATTACTGAAAAGCAAAGAATTTAAAAGAAGTTACAAAAAACGACACAATGGAAGTTTTGTTGCAAAATAGGAAAAAAAAGTCAATCTGTTCTGCTAAGGTATATTAATCTGATGACTATTCAGTAAATTATTTTCCCCAAAAAATTGATGAGCTGGGCTTCAGCAGGCATTTGCCCCATTAGCATTTAGATGTCATTAAGACGCAAATCACAGGAGAATATATGGAAGGAGAGCACTGGCCAACTGTTCTCTCTTCCTTTGTGATAAATAGCTCTCTCTAAAAATAATGACATCTCTCTCACACTCTGGAATTTCAAATATATATGGTGCCCTCTGGGACATAAGCATAAGAACACTGTTTAGAAGCCAAAGACTGACTGCAGCAGGGCAGAGGCAAGAGATTACTTGACTATGTCATCTTGGCTGCCATAGAACACAACAATAGAGGCCACAGTGCCTCCCTAGGAAAGTGCAAGGGTCAAAGTTTGGAGAACAGACTTGATCTTCTGGATATTAAATATTGCAGAAGAGCCCGAGAAAGCTCTTCTGCAAGGAACTGGAGGTCTGGGACAAAAGACAGGCAGAGATTCAAGGTCATTTATGTATTATTTTCTCATAACAACCTGCTTCCCATCAAAAATTGTGGAACAATTGGTACATGCCTTCATGTGCTTAAGGTAGGGGTTTTTTGCTGCTAGTTCTGAAGAGTTCACATAATTCACATTCTACAGACAACTCACTACATAATAAATTTCTTCAGCTGACTTCTTCTTAGACATTTTTTATACATGAAGAAAATATTTTCTAGCATATATGTAATACCTTGGTCCTTTCTTTGCTTTAAAGATACTTTATATGACATTCTACGGACTTGTCAGAGACAGTTCAAGTAGAAGTTTGAACTACTGTTCTTACATTGTCTGAATAATATAAAGTGTGCCTCATGGTCTTTCCCATGGAATACTTTTGCTCTAATATGCTCGTAAGACATAACTGTAAAATGTAAACAAATCTTCCAAAACCTAATGAATAAAACCAAATTTGTTAAAGTATTTTTAGGGCATAATATATCCAATTTATTAAATAATGCAAACAATTAACATATAACTACGTTTTTTCACCCATTGGTATCTTTTAAGACATTTAACTTATAATCCTCACCCTTAGAGAACCAATGGGAGATTCTTTACTTATTTCAGTAATAGCAAAATGTTTTTAATTTTACTAGTAGGTTTCCAAAAGACAACAGGGGAATACCAAAACATCCTGGTTTGCCTTAGGTCAAGAAGGCTGTTAGGAATAATTGTCATTTCAAATATGAAGCTTTTCTATATTAAGCTTTTCATTATTGAGCCATCTCCCACATGCTATGCAACATGGCATGGTAAAAATAGGGGTGGCAACATGGACTACAGTGCAATTAGAAAACAGGTGTATCCAGCCATATACGATTTCTAACAAATGCAAAATTTCTAAAATTTTCATGAATATCAGATCCTTGAAGGATAGCAGTGGCTTAAACATGAATCTTGGGGAAGACTAACAAAAATGAAAGCATTTCCTGAAAATAGTGTGGGGTGTTTTTCTGTCAAAGGTAGAACATATCAGTAATAAAATTATATAGCTACCACAATACTTGTTGCTTCCAAAATTTAAACTCTCTATCTTGGTGAAGCACTGATAGTTATGAGGAAGAAGGAAGTTATTGCAGGAATAACAGATTTTCATACCTACTTCACACTACTTCACACTACTGATTTTCTATCAGAATTGTAGTTTTGCTGGACCTGGGTTTCAGCACTCTGGGGGACAGCTTTTCTTTTGTGTCTTTCTTTTTTAATTAATTAACAAATTCTTTCACTTGGTTCCCAAATTCCCCTCCTAAGGTATATGTCCCACTCTTAGAAGGGACAGTCCTAATTCACAGTCCCCTTTTAGGAGATAGGAACTATCTATACAGTTATAAAACCTAAAGATGATGATAATTCATCTACTTGCACATGTGTCAGGTACTGATTGTATGTTGCTGCTTTTGCTTCTCAAAACTGGCTTTAAAATGTATCTAAATTTCCATTTTCTTCTAATGTTCGCCCTTTCGATCATTTTAGCTGTTCTCCAGGCTTATAATTTATTTAACTGTCAGACCTGATATATCATTACTCCTTCATGTGTGCTTCTTACATTTGTAGTGATATCTCTTACTTTGTTAAATGTTTCCTCTTTTGAATAAAAGCCACAATCCTTTGTGGATAATAGTGCCCCACTAACTCAGCTGCTATTTAACAATTTTTAATAGGAGGTATGAAAAGAGACACCAAGAGATCAGCTTTCTAAGGCAGTTTAACTCTCTGATTATTACAGTAATCAGATTTTAAACAAAATAATCAGACAATAATACATGTCCTAATCATTATGACCCAATAATGCATGGGTTATTGAAGCCACTATGTGGACAGCCAAAAGTGCATCTCAGTTCCCACTGTACAAGTTCTTTTGCTTCAGAGTAAACACCAGAGCTTCCTAATGTGGAGGACCTCATAGACTATTTTTCTTGTCTTTTGGATTAATTTAAGAATGGAGATGTCAGAGTATGTGCTTAAGAGTACAAAGCAATCATTTTTTAACCACTGGTGAGAAAGCAGTTTGCCAGTGGGGAGAGAAGTGTTGCAATCATTCATTAATCAGGCAAGAGTCTGACCAATAGATCACAGATAAGTGTACAGCATATAGCTCTGAGTTTCCCTGTTTAAAATGAAAAGAGGGAAAAAAAAAAAAAGACAGTCAGTTCTGGGAAGTGAGACAGGAGATTTTTCAAAATATGATTTCCACTCTGCTCTAGTGACTTAAGTCAGTCACAAGCAGGTTCAAAAACAATTTGGAGAATGGAATGAAACTATATCTATGAAGATTGCTGTTCGTAACACAGGCTAATAGGGAATATTCCTATGTGAATTATTGCCAGGCGTCTGTGTTTACCTTAAGGCTTCAGCAGATGGTAAATGGCATTCTAAAAGTTTGATACTAAATTTAAGCTGAGTTGTAAGTTGATACCACTAGCAATAACAGTTCTAATATCCCTAGACAAGTCAAAACGAAGCGACAAAAGAATAACAACTTCAGGGACAGCAACCAGAGACAGAAATTTCACTCAGTCATAACATTTAGCTGAAAAGCTTTTGCAGTAAAACTATGGCTGTTTACAAGACTGGGAGTCCAAATGACATGATTTAGCTTGTGTCTTATAGCAAATGTAAAAGCAGCTGGACCTCAAGTCAATGCTCACTGCAAGGTTCCAATTTTTGAAAAAAAAAAATTAAAGTAAAGAGCCAAAGCTAATGGAGTTTCATGGTTGCAGCCTGGGGAAAAAAATGACCCTAAAGTCCTACAGCAATTCTACAATCTATTTCATTTTATTTTAATGGATGACTCTAGAGGTCATTGAAACTCATACAATCCACTAAATATATCATTTCAGACACAATCCATAAATGTTTAAAGTGTATCTGTGCCTGTTGTGATTTTCTTTTCTGTTTACTGAACATTTACATTTTTAGCATTTTGCTGTTTCTAGAGATAGGTTATAATTTTCTTTTCAGTTCAATGCAGACTGTGACACAGGAAGTAAAGAGTGCGTGCTCTCCCATGAATAGTTCTTCTTTTTCTGTTTTATTGCTCTCAGCATGTGAAATAAAAGATGGGTTTGACTGCAAGTCAATGGTTGCTTTTTGGCCACCACTGCAAGAACACTAGCCAAACCCTTTTCAGAGAGAGGAAAGTTATACCAAGCTTAAGTTTACAAATGGAAGGAAAGCCAAAACCATTAGTAGACCACAAAGAAAAAGTTCTTTGGGAGAGCTGTGCCCAAGTAATACACAGTGGGGGTTAAGAAAACAAAGCACAAGCTCATTTGAAATGGTTTCATGTTTTAGTGAAAAAATAGTGTAAAATCTTCCAAAAAACACAAGAAAGACCAAAAATTAAAGTGTGATTCTACCTCTTTGTTTAATGACTAAACTCCCAAATCTTCCTGGTATTGCTCCTCTTCTGATGAAATCAACCCTTCTCACTTAAAAAAAAAAAAAAGAAAGGTTTTTGTCTTTGTCAAAAAAGATCCAGTTGGTGACATTTTAAATAAGCTGTTGCTTTAGTATTTCCTAGAGAAGACTGACTTCTCAAAATAACACTTTAACCTTCTCCTTATTTTTGGTGTGTGTTCTTCATATTCTCTGTGTTTCCCCTCACTCACATACAGCAGTTTGTCTTCTCAGCTAACTGCTTCCTGGTCAACATACAGAATTGAAACATCTCCCAAGTGGAGTTCAAAATGTCAAGAAAGTCAGTAAAAGCAGATTTTCTTCTCTAAGCTGAAAGATACATTTTCCTAGAGGCATTTTATATTCCTTGCTTATCTTTGTCAAAATAAAATACTGTCTTTATGCGTAAATATCTGGCTGTGAAATATTTTGATACAATCAGAAATAGAATTCGTATTGCCATAAATAGATTAATGAAATGAAAAACTATTGGTCAGTTGTTTTCAGACCACAAAGCAGGAACAAACAGGCAGTTTCAAAAATATAAAATAGCATTCTATTACCAAGTGCGATTTACTTTAGCTTTCACCAGAGTGATTTTCTAAATTGTATAAAGCCTTTTACCTGGAGATCCCAGAATTCCAATTATAAGATGCATTTTGATGCTGAAGCACAGAAAGGCTAAATGGCAAAGCACATCAGCAACGCAGATGAAAATGGAAGCCAAACTTCATGAGTGACTGTCACTTAATATCGCTCAATACCAATGTTGTCACTTTTGCAAGACCCTTTGAAGCCACATCACAGTTTCTGGATTAACTTGACTTTCTCTTCTCTAGACTGACCAACGGAGAGCAGTAAAAAGGAGATAATGTTTTCCACAATGTATAAGAGCCTGTTATATAAAATGGAAAGAGACGTCTAACAAGTTTTTGAAAATGTTGAAAGCTAAATCTCCTCAGGCCTGGACAGTCAAATGAATATGTGATATTAGCTTTAATTTCTTTAAAAACAGAGTGAGGGATCCCTAGCATAGGCTAGCAATCCCATGCGTACATCCTTTTCTGAAAACCATGTCATAAAGAGAAGAGCTGCTCAGCCTGGTTAGACTCAGTTAGTGTGAGTATGATTCCATTCTCCAACATCACACCATCATTTGGCTGGAGAGACCTCTAGCCAAAAAACACCAACCCTGAGTGGCAGTTAACTGGTTCTACATCCTCACACAAGAACTGGATTTTCAGACACTGGTAAACAGCAGATGTCCTCTGAAGTCAATAGCCCTAAAAGAACTGAGAAACCCAGTCCTCAAAAAAAAGACATCTGCATCTGCACTTTCTCTGAAAAAAGCCATGAAGGAAGCTACAGAAAGACGGCACTATTCAACCAGAGATAAAATGCCACCTCTGTAGGGCCATGCTCATGCCTCACATCATGTGTTTTCTTCCTGAAGGTGCCAGGAGATAAGGTACCCTCGTGGCTAAGGTGAGAAGACAGGAAAACAGCAGCTGGGCAAGAAGTAAAAGAATAGGAAGACAATGTATTTTATTCACTCACCCTAATGACTGAAAGACCTCTAGATAACTGTATGTCATTAGCAACAGGCAAAATTCCACTGTCCACAGGTGAACCCATTCACAACTAAAAATAGCTTTATCTGACAAATAGCAATTTTAATTCCATTAAGACTCTAGTTCACTTCCTGACTTGAAATTTGAAGGTGAATCTGTACTGACATGTTCTGACCCTCTCAACATGTACATTCCATGAGTTTGGTCTCCTTCTGTCATCCCTTGTTTAATTATTTGATAACACATTTTATTCTTGGATTTGACTCTTTCCTACTATGAAAAGCTTTCAGACTTAATTTAAGGAACTTTACCAAAAAGTTTATTTAAATTGTTTTGAACTTCACCTCAGAGTTTTTGTTTTCTCATATGTCCTACTTTGAACTAAACTAGCTTCAGCATGCACAGATTGGGGAAGATTCCTGTAGCCTGAGACAGTCAAAATGTAGGATTTTGGTGCAGATAGCTCTTCCATTGATCCACAAAGCCACTTTCATGTGTTTATTGATTTTATAGTATTAATCCCTCATATAATAGCAACAATGACAATGGAATTGAACTTTGTGACTGAAAAATGGCCTTCTGTTCTGAAAATAAATGTCTCAGCCTCATCTAAGCATTTATTCTGTGTAACTTTGCTTACAGTGCCTCAACATTTAGCTTGCTGTGGGACACCATTATCCATTCACAGTGCTCAATTCCATTTGCCTCACTCTTCACTTATGCCACATAAAATTGACATCAGCCAAACAGGAAGCTGAAAATGAACTGTCTTTTATTGTTATTTACTGCTGATCATTTTTTAAAACATCAATAAATAAATAGCTATTTTAGTTACAAAATACTCCTAGTGTTTCTTGGCTGAAATACGCAATAAGCTTTCCTCCTCCAAAAGACTCTAGTTTTAGGGGGAAAAAAAAAAAGGAGGGGGGTGGGGAGACGACAATTACTACTGCATCGATATCTATCAAAAAGGTGACAGTGTTTACGTTAATGTTTGTAAAAAACAAGATGAAAATATATAGAAATATATTACCCAACATCATTTTAGATGTTATAGCTAGCTATATAACTGTCCAAACTGAAAAATCTTTCCTTTGTGATAGCTGGTGGGCAGTGAGCTGGAAACAGGAATTATCTGATATTATGTGATTATTTCTGCATATTACTTTGACTTTCGTGTGCATTCAATGTCTGTACATTGCTGTGTTCTGAGGGCATGGATACAAGAGGCATCAGTTAATTTGCTGTTTGTCCATGCATTACTATTGTGTATAAGGGCTGGAAGGAATGTCCTATGAGGAGTGGCTAAGGACACTGAATTTATCTAGTTTGAAGAAAAGGAGGCTGAGGGGTTGCATTGCTCTCTGCACCTTCCTGAGGAGGGGAAGTGGAAAGGGAGGTCCTGAGCTTTTCTCCCTGGGATCCAGTGGCAGAACATATGGGAATGGCTCAAAGCTGCATCAGGAAAGGCTCAGACTTGACACTAGGAAGCATTTCTATATTGAGAGGGTGGTCAAAAACAGGAACAGGCTTCCTAAGGAGGTGATTGATGCCCCATGCATTGATGCCTCGGTGTTTAAGAGGCATTTGCACAATGCCCTTAATAACATGCTTTAACTTTTGATCAGCTCTGCTCAGTTAGTTGGACTGGATGGTCAGTGTAGGTCTCTTCCAATTGAAGTCATTCTATTCTATTCTATTCTATTCTATTCTATTCTATTCTATTCTATTCTATTCTATTCTATTCTATTCTATTCTATTCTACAATTATGTCCATTCCTATGGACATTTATGCTCTCTCATGTCACAAACGGCCAAATGTTAAAAAAAATGGGGGCTTAGGGACCTAAAACAAGAAGATCTAAATTTTCAAAGTAAGCTGTCTGAAACACTCTTCTCCGCTGCTGCCTGGGTGTAATGAGAATTCAGTGTTAGACAGCGGAGCTCCCTGTCTTTTAAGGAGTCCTTCCCTGGACATATACAGGATCATATCAGTTTACACAGTACAGAGCAATAACAGAGTGAGTATACCTGCTCTGCACAGTTAACAGCCAGAGTCTGGACATTAGACTCAGCAGACTCCCCAGTGCAGTTTTTTAACCCAAAACTATGTGGCCAGACTCCAGAGGATTCAGTAGCTGCCACACCTATGTCTAAAAACAGTAAAAATTTTTTTTAAAAATCTCTTCTGCTTCTTCTATTTTTTCCTCAGGTACACTTAGTTATCAAGCTAGTGAATCACATTGCCATTTTTTTAAATGAACAATTGATGAATTCTTTTAAGCACAATAGCACAACCTACACATTCTCCAATCTGCGTGGGAAGACAGGAAGACAATCTAAGCACAAAAGTTCTTCACTGTGGCCCTTGTTGGACTTGCTCTAGAAGTTGTATTGTTCTTTACAGTGTATCTTTGACGCTCCCTCCCAGAGATATTACCAGCCTATAAACAGTTGCAAAACTACTAGAGATTTGGGTAATATTTGCAAAGAATTAAGACATATCATTTATAATTAACAGGCATTTTTGATGCTTACAACAATTCTAATCCAGCAAGAACAATACAAGATTTATTACTCTCTCTGACAATTATAACGCTTCTTTTATAAGAACATAAAGGTACCTTATAAACATAACACAGAGACACTTTCAATTCTCACCCCCTCAGTATATTTTCATAGCTCATCATAAAAGAACTGAGGATGCTAAATAATGACATCTGCAGTTCAGGTGCTCTTGTATGTATTACAGATGCAGTTTCTGTGCTTGGGCATTATTATCTGACTGCTTCCTGATCCTGCATTGCAAGCACCATGAAACTTTCATATAATGAGAAGGCAGCTATCTATACTTCTTCACATGAAGCCTAGATTGTATTTTAAGGGAAAGTCTGCCAACACAACCTATACATGATGATTCCATAATGAGGGCAATGCTGGAATAAGAACACAAAGACGACATCTAGATTTATTCCACTTGCAGCTCTTTCCAGCCATCTGAAACTAATCAGAATAATTTTAAATCAATAATGATTTGTGAAGAGAATTTAACATTGCCAAACATGGCAACCCGTGCTACAGTAGTATATAAATCCTGTTAAATTTTATCAGACATGGGACAGCCTATTAAAAAGGATAAAAGGTGCAAATTCTATTAAAGTATTCCTTTTGGAAAGATAACATAAATTTCTTTTATCTTGGCTTTTAATCCAACTTTTGCACAACTTCAATGTCATTATCATTTGAAATCAGACTGTTCATATAATTATTTTATAAAACTCTATTGTGATATATGTCAAATTTTGAAAGTAAATCTCTCCATGTTGGAAGCCTACAATTAAGTTATTTAAAAGTAATACGCACGTGTTTCAGGATGAAGAAGATACTGAATTAAGTCTTCATTCAGCACCTAACCTGTGCTGGTTAGATCCTTTTGTAACACTCAGTTGAGTTATTTTTAAGTTCCTTATTGATTTTAAAGTTGACCTGAACACTAGTTTGCAATCTGTGCTTCTTTCATTAACCCTAAAAAGGAATATTGGACCTACTATGTGATTTCTTCATACTTATTTTCACTTTGGCTTATTATTCCCAAAGAATAATTTTGAAAGATCTGCTGGATAGGTGAAATAGGCAGAGAAGTGGTTTTGCCAACCCTTATTGAAATTATGGGAGGATTACCACTAAACTGAAGAAAGAATTTAGCCCTCAATAAATTAGGCTCAGCTGTGCCAAATTTTAATCACTTGCTTCACAGCATGGAATTCAAGTGGGGGAGTTCAGTTTTTCAGAAAGGTACCACAAATACCTAACCTAAAAGACACTTGAAACCTCACCCATCTGAACTTTAATCACCTGTGACCATGTTGGATCTGAAGTCCAGAACATACTCCTAGAAGTCAGAAAACATTATTATTTCAAAAGGCGAAGTAAAAATGACAGATCTACTGACACTGCCCGTCTTTTGTACAGTGTCATGATGAAAACAGGCAATTTAAAACCTAGCTTTGGGTCATTCCTCCAGCAGGAAGGAATTAAACCTATGTCTCTCAGTAAAGCGTGGTATCTGAAATGCCACTAGCAACTTTAAGGAAGAACATACCTTCCTGATGCTGTTGAGACTGGTGATGTTGGTTGCTGATGAAAGATTCATATGGCTAGTGAAAACCCGACTGCAATTTTGCAACCAGTCCTTCAGCAGAGTGTGAAGCCCCAGGACTAGCTGAGTAAGGTTTTTCAGGCTGAAGTTTAGAATAAGACATGTAAACATTTTTGGATCTACACCTTCTCCTTTGCAAAGAAAAATGTATTTCCATTTTTATATTAGCAAGAACACTCTTCCTAAATAATTGGCAGAAGTGTGAACTGAAATCAATTTCCCTTATGTTTATTTAGCTTTTTACTCCTTGACACACCTGATGTTGTAAGACTACAAGTTTTTTTATTCAAAAATCGCAAGATATGAATTTAAGGTGTGTGAGAAAAAGTTATTTTTTCTAAACGTCTTTTCATTGCTTTATGTATCATAAACCAGCACAACAAAACATGTCTAGATTTTTGTTAAGTAGTAGGGATAACAAGTGGAAGAACTAATCCCATCACACTGAGACTCATTTTGGGATCTGTAGCATAGTTTTGGGCAGGCACAAGAAGTCAGTTTATTTGTGGAGTTCTGGTATGATGCTGGTGTTTAGTTCCCTCTGCAACATTTGCTAATTCTTGAGGTTACATCCATTTCAAAGATCAGAGTGATGTGGATTGAACTAAGTCCTCAGATCAGCACACACTGCAAGTTAAAGTTCCTTAGAGACTGCTATAATTTTAGTGATGCAGTATATTTAAACTGTAATTCTTTAAAATAAACAAACAAATCAACAAAAATGAAAAATCCCAAACATTAAAACATCTAGTGGGTATAGGTACATATTCTGATTACACATGCAGGAGCCTCCAACTTAAAGAGGAGTGGAAGGTCATGACTGATATGTGTTCTTAGAAAATAGATCTGAATGCCCTCGGATGAAATACTTTTCTGTTCTGTTCTGTTCTGTTCTGTTTCTTCCATTGCAAATAGCCTACTGTACACACTGCTGCTTGGAAAGCAGGACATTGCTTTTGCTCATTACTTATTTTCTTTTTTTTAAAAACAGACATGGGCAGTTTTCCTCAGGAGATAGGAAGAGACATGTCTATAGAGCCCAGAGAGGGGCATCCAATTCCCAGAGAGTGGAGGGGCTTTTGGCATATTTGTAGCATTCCTTAATGTCATTTCAGGCAGCATCCTGCTGAGTGTACAAGATATTATGCATCCCATTCTGGGAAGCCTTTTTTTCTTGTGTAGGAAACTTAATGTAAAACTATAGGTTTCAGTCTGAATTCTGGTGCTTAAGAATTAAGAGTTGCACTCAACGTTGCAAGGGTTGTGTCTTCAAAGGTTTTACACTTACTTTCATTACAGCTCAAAATTCTTTCAGAAAGAACAAGCAACAGCATAAAAGTATTCACTCTTAGAAGTTAGTCAGGCAAAGAGACACAAATATACCAGGTAACCAAAACAGGTTGGAAACTTTAATGGTTTTGAAGTTTCAGATAGAAAACAAAACTTACTTTAAGTCTTGGAAGAATATACTAGCAAATGAGCATTTTTACTTATTTAGTTCCTTCATCTCTATTTGGAAAGCTTTTCAAAACAAGCTACCAGGCACTGAAGCTGTATGCTGCACACAGTTTGATAATAGTCTAAAAAATAAGGCCTTAAAATTAAAGAAGCACTGTTTAATTATTAATGATGCTAACTGAACTACTTTGATTAAAAAAAAAAAAAAAAAAGGTTCCTGAATTTTCTCAGTTGCCATTTATTAAGTCAATAATATCTGCAGGGTTTTAACATTGTCAAAGGATAATGGTCTCCAAGTGAAACCAAGATACTTGTTTTCATAGGAGACAATTTTTTTCTGGCAGAATTATTTGACATAGAATTAAGTTTTCTTACATGGAATTGTTATTACTTTAGATAGTTAATACATACTGGCATCTGTTTGTTTATTGAGCTTTTTACTGAACTGCCTAATCACATAGCTAATACTATCAAAGATATCTGAAGTACATACAACATAGAAACACATTTAAAATAATAGAGAACTCACTCCCTGCTGCTTGACATCTTAGCTTACGTCAGTATTTGAACATTAGCAAAGTCAGTGTAAAGTATACAGAAAGCATTGTCAAAATCTTCTGCTCACCCTGCAACATTCTGCATCTCTATTTTTTTAATCATATGGCACAAGGTGCTAGGGAAATTTGGACTCAAACTTTTAATATTTCTGTGAGATCATATGAGATTATTCTGGACGTTAAGGAGACAGTTTTCAAGTCTTACGAATTTGCCTTTGTATCATAAGCCACTATTTCCTTCATGCTTGCAGTTTTGCCTTGTTCACACCATATCATTCTGACACAAGCAAGGACATCTATGATCAGTGAACTTGCATAACGCTGGAATCAAAAATATAGTCAAAGTGAACCAAGGTCTGGAAACAGAGCCATCAAATGGCAAATGTCTTGCTTTTTAAAGAGGCAATGCAGATGTACAGTTCAATGTTTGGGCATGACTAAAATTTACATAGCAATATACAGTCTGGAACAATTGGAAGCTGAGATCCAGATTTGCACGAAGACTCTAGGGATACCTGCAACTAACATATATGTTAATCAAAGTAACTGCAAGACTCCCTTACAGATTAGCAGTAGGGACAAATCT
This sequence comes from Tringa tobata, assembly GCA_033628505.1. Taxonomy (NCBI): domain Eukaryota; kingdom Metazoa; phylum Chordata; class Aves; order Charadriiformes; family Scolopacidae; genus Tringa; species Tringa tobata. Next base: position 10,115,074 of record JAHREE010000495.1, read on the forward strand.
CCTTTCCCTTTCATATCCTTACCCGACAAGGCTTATGTATCGTCCTTCTGTAGAGAAGCTTATTTGGAGCTCAGCTGCAGTTCACAGCTGGTCATTGGGCTGGCAGCCCATCAAAAATGCAGGAAGGAGAGACTGTAATCAGGGTGACAGCCAGGGGTCATGGTGGCTAGAGCCACTTATTCTCCACCCCCAACTCTCCCAATTCACTCAGAACAAAATCAGAGGAATGAGGCAATGCTCACAGCCGTCTGTTTACCTAGATGCTCAGAGGAGCTTGTGGAGAGCAACAATGACAGAAGTGTTCACACTGAAGTTTCTTAACTGTAATGAACATTTCTGCTGCACACACCAAATGTTTTGGCATTTTGAGGTGATTTTAAACCACTTGTTAAAGATATCAAAGTTTCCTGAGCACTCTGCAGGCTGAGCGCTCCAAGAAGAGGGACTTAAGACATGATTTCAAGGCCTGGCTGCTCAACCAAGAGTTTCCACACTGCCACGGTCTATTCATTTACCTCTGTGTCAAGGGCACAACTAAGCCTATAAGCACTGATTAAGTTATTCAGGAATTATAGTTGAACTATGGAAGACTGAGCAATGTGTTTGTGATTTCTGGTTTTTTTCTGTATTCCTCCAAATAAGTAACTCTCATTTTCAAGTCCCTGCCATCCCCTCAGAGTCTTCCTCTTAACCATCCATGAAGCAGCAAGGAGGAAAAAAACCCATAAGAAGTTTTTAGGTGCTTACAGAGAGAATACTCAAATGAAATGAGAGGTGAGAGACTGGTTGAGGGCTTGTTTTGGCTGGAGATAAGGTCTTGGAGAGGAAAAAAATGTTTCCTTCACACCCTCTGACCTGGTGCAAGATAAGTAGAGTGGTTATTTTTGTGATAGGAATAAGCCTTTAGTGGTGCCTGGAGTAGCTATCCTTAGGAGATAGTCTAGTAGCTTGCGCACATTACAGGGAATTCCAATGTTACACAAACAAATGTTTTGAAAACAGCCTTAATATAGACAACACAGAGTGGACAGAAAAACCTCCCACAGTTATGTAACCCTGCAGCAACAAAGTAAGTTTTACTGCAAAAGAAAAAAACCTCTTCCGTTGACTTTTACATTAAAGCTTTTGTCTACTTCAAAGCACTTGCTGCATCGATGCAGCCACAGTAATGCAAATAATAGTGCAGAACAGGGTTTGCCAATGTGATTTCATACTAGAATAAATCTCTGTAGTCTGTCGAGCTTTCCCTGAAAAGGATTCATATTTCAGACTGAGAGTAGACATAAATTTTTGATCTGGGTGAAAGCTACAATGTTGGATGATGTCAAGTCTGCATCAGCTTACAATTATGAACTAATTTTTGTATTTCTACTAACAAGTTACATTGTCTATGAAATTGTTTTTAGATTGAATTTTCTACTGAAGTAGAAGGTGCCTAATTGGATTCTTCCCCCCCTAAATTTAATAACGAGACCTTGGTTTGTCCTCATATCAGTGGGAGAAGTGCTGTTTTTATTGGATTTTCTTTATTCCCTTTTTTACTTAACAAACAGGAAAAAGTAGTCAAATGTTTAGCAAACATAGTGGTCCACAACAGTTTTATCTAGCAAAATGGATAAAACAAGAGTGTTTCCATTGCTACATCTTGCAATGGACTGACATTTGGCAGGGAACAACCTTTCAAAAGTTCAGGCACTGCATTAAAAAGAAGATTATAAAGGGCACCATTAGAATTGAGGAGGGAAATTGTTACTCAGCATTTCAATTACTGAGCTAGATGAGTGGCAATAAGAAATAATAGACACAAATTAGTACTATTGAATGTTCCTAAATATCTATTCAGCAGCCTTGAAAAGTGATTTGTGTTTGGATACTGTCATAAATTTGGAAACATTCAAATAAGTTCACTGTTCTGTCTCTACTTTCTCAAAATTCAGTTTCCAAAGAATTTTGTCAATGCAAAATTATGGACCTTGAATATTCTCCTTATTAGTCTGATTGCACCCCTATTAGCATTTTTCTGTAGTTTTTTTTTCCTGCTGTGAGCATGTATAATTTATTGAAAGCATTCTCACAATTTACAATCCAACAAAATAAACAGCAAGGCACCTTTCATAAAATTTGATATTTTTAATTAGCCCACAGAGACTGTGAGTACTGAATGCTCTATATACTCTAATAAATCATTTAGGGCATGCCACTAGTGAATAGTGTAATCTTACAGTATAAATAAAATGATTGCCACGTGGTCATCACTACAAGAAAAGGAAAGTCTATGTGTTACAAATATGGTGAGTCCTACAGATGCTGATGAACTTGGATGGAATTTTTATGTAAATGGTAGAAATTAATAACATTTATCCTTCTTCCTCTATTTAGTACAAATAATGTTTTAAAGTTACCTTTTCCTCTCTGTCTTAAGTGTTAACTGAAAGAAAATATTGGGATATTGTCATGTTCAAAATATGTTTATCATTGACTGTACTGTCGGGGTCTTGTGGAAGAGGCTTTTCCTCTTATTTCCTATGATCTAAGTCATGCTTAAAAGCAAAACAAAACAAAAGACCAAAAGCCTCAACAAACCAGATAGCACATCTTTGAGGCCAAGTTGCATTTATCATGGTAACAGAGATATTGCTGTATGGATTTCAGCAGTATTTAGCTGTCACATTCACTCACATGAACTGATAAATTTGTAATGGCTGAAAGACAGAAATTGATTTATGAGTTTGTTGGAATGGAATGGAACCACTGAAAATGCCCTTATTAAAAAATCTGCAATTTTTCACAAGGACTTGCTTGCCTTAATAAATGTGAGAATAAGTTTGATTTCACTCAAAATTAATGTAGTTTGAAATTGAAATGAGTTTCACTTCCTGCCTCCAGGAGGTCTGCTGACAATTTTAATGTAACATCTAAGCCTATGGGGGAAAAAAAAAAATCAACTGAAAATGGAAAGTAAGATAAATTTTCCACAATTTGCACAATTAATACAAATCAACTAAATTTAGAAAACAGCAATTTGATACAGGCTGAACCTATTTATTTTCCAACATCAATAGCCACTATCATTACTGTAGCCAAAGAAATTTGAGAATCATATTGATTAAGAGGTAAATTTGTTAAATACATACTCATTTTGACAAATTTCCCCTTTCCTTCATTGTCACCTACCCACACTGCAACCGGAAACACATTCTCTGTGTGATATGAGGATATTATACTAAACACATATCTCTGATGAAATCAGAAAGACAGAACTTACTGTGATGTCCATCATGCCTTTGAGGAAGAGTCAGGAAATCCTTGATTTTGTCCACATTAAAGTTGGTTAAAATAAGAAGAAAATGGACATAACTGAATCTTGCCATGTCAAAGATCTCTGTTCATTCTGTTTCACTTCCCTGTCCAGCATTTCTCTCAACTATTGCATGCAAGAGCAAAAATTAAGTGCCAAAACTCACAATATTCATACCAAAAATACACTCCAAAATCTAAAAACAAAAGCAAAGGAGAGCTGGAAGAGAAGGTTGGTTTTATTTATGAGATTAAACTCGTATACATATTCTGGAATTGAAAAACAGAGAAATAATATTGTCATTTTGAAATAAATGATACAATATATCTTCAAGTGATAGCTTCCTATGAATATTGGATAGAAGTCTATGTTTACATTGCAGCAAAGATCTGGTTCTAAGTAAAGGAGTTGTATAAAGCACAATTCTGATTCCATTTTTTTTGCGCAGCATACTGTAAGTAGCCCAAAGCCAGTTAAAAATGAAGTTTGACTCCCACAGTCAACTTATGTATTCTGTATTATTTCTTTCACAGGTGCTGTGCTGACATTTCAACTGTCTGACTTGTTACCTCCAGAGACTGTGTAATCCTTCCCCAAGGAGGACCAGAAAGCAAAAAAGTAGACATAGAACCAGTGAAAGTTAAACAGAATAATCACCCTTGCCACTGAATAAAAACTTAGTGTATACTGAGGAAATAAAACAACAAAGGAAACAAGGGAGACAAAAATAGTCCATAACAAACCAGAGGGATACAATGTCACTCCATGTTGGCAGGGGGGTAAGATATACTTCTGCCTGGGGTAGTGAAACAAGAACTGCAATGAAGTAACGCAGGACAGCATGGAATTGCAAATGGGGAAGATTGTGTCCACTTCAAGATTAATTCAGTGGAAAAAAGCTACATTCATTAGGAGAAAACACTTTCAAATGAAGAAGTTGGTTAGTATTTGGTCTCTGTGGCAACTGAGACAGCAGAATTTACTAATTTGGAGGCTGAAATATCAATCCAAGGCTTCAAATGCAGGTAAACCTTAGAAACATGAGAGTAAAAATTAAATATTAGATTGCCATACATTTCAATGTCTTAAGCCTTATCCAAAGCTAATTGTTGGTTGAAAGATTTTTGTTTACTTCAATGTCTCTTGTGGTAGGCCTTTGCTTGCTGTATCAAGGTACTGTATAAAACCTTGAGATGCTGAACTACTGTGCAAGACAAATCTGTGTTCAAAGTCGACTTCTTCTGGATGGCAACTGCCAGCCAGGAAGAAAAGATCTTCCAGGCAGAGACATTTTCTTGTTTGCAGCAGTCAGTCATCAAAGCTGAAAAAGCCTCCACTGACAGATGTATCTTCTGTCTGTATACCCGAAAGAAATCCAGGAGTTTCTCAGTCAACTCATTTAAGCTTGAGAGCCATATTCAACATATATAAGCATATATAGGACATATATGGGACAAAATACAAAGTCAATAAAATCTGGAAGGCATTGTCTAGAGTAACATGCAGATCAGGCAGAAGGACAGCAAATCACTCCCTTCTCTGTGCCTATTTTGCATACAAGGCAGGTTAAAGGCCTGTAGAGAGCAAAGCTGCAGTCGTTGTCATCCTTAGTGAAAATCATTCAGATGTCAGAATAGTCTCTTGCTTTATTTATTTTGGCATGTAGACTTTGGGATCAGGAGACCAGTAAGGTGTCTTCTATTTTCTTCTTTTAAAAAATATTTCAAATGTATTTATTTATTTATTACATAATTTTATTATATGGATATAGTCATTAATATTTTTTTAGATGTACAGCTATTTATTTTAAATCTCTCTCTATACCAGTCTTGTGCTTGATTAAGTAATACATAAACTGTGAATATACTATTGAAAATTACTAAGTGTTCCTTGACATTCACACTAAACCCTGTCTGGGATGGGGTACATATTTTCTCTGGGATGATTGCTCAGTCAAAAATACAAGACTGAAGGAGACATCCTAGATCATCAGTTTAAGTCCTTTGATATCACAGGCAATCACAGCCTGTATTCCCGTATAATTATTACCTTTTAAAAGAAGTTTTGTGGCTCATTCTCACTACATTTACTGAAAGATCACTTTAGAATCTCATTCCCCCAAGGCTTACAGAAGTCCCGGTTTCAATTTATTCATAGTTTATTTATCCCTCCCACTGAATTCATAAACATATGTTACATCCCTTCTTAGCCTTTGTTTTGCTAGCCTAAACAGGCTGAGCTCTTTTACTTTCCAGTGGGCTCTCTTTCCCCTCATCAAATGAGATTAAATTCATTTTTCTTGAATATAGTATTTAAAATTATGTCTCCCCAGTACTGTGTAGAATGTCTATAATACTTCCATATCTTTGCTAGAAATATCTTATCTGAGACAGCTTAGGACTACACTTGCCATTTTCTTATCAGTGCTTCAATCTTTCTGCATTTGATTAATGTAGCTGTGCTTCCTTCTCTGACATTTTTAACTGATGAACTTCCAGCTTCTGGAATAATTTTTTATTAGTCACAAAGAATGGAACTTTGCATTTTGTACTGCTTAATTTTATCTCATTTATATTTCTGCTGTCCAGACTATTCAGGTCTTTCTATATTGTTCCAGTCCTCCGCAGAATTCAAGCTGTTCCCTTCTTGATTTCCTAAAGACTCATTAGGACACTTCCACTTCATATTTGTGAAAAATAGTAAATGAAACTAGTCCCATGACTGACTTCTATAGTAACACAAATAACTGTAGCCCAAACCTGCTTCTTACCTAACATAGATCTCTTCTTTACTTTCACTGTATCTATTAAAAATTTTCCTAAGTAATCTCATAGTAAATACTTCCCCAATTGACAGGCTAGATTAATTCCATGTTCTTCATGCAGAAGATTAACAACACAGATCTACCTATGAAAAATAAAAATGTACATTATCTTAATTTTCATTGATTTGCATTTATTTCATTTCAAATTGCTTCCATTATCATGCTGAGTTTGGACTAATGAGACTGAGTTGCCAGCAAAGCAGTAAAAGAATACAAGCTTTTTCTTACTTTCAGTAAAAGTCAGGCTTGAGTCCTAAATTGCCTCATTTTTTTTGAATTGAGGTGTTAAATTTGGATTTCACATGTCTCTGCCTTGTTCCTTCTCAAGACTAATTTTATCAGTGCTATGATAGTTTTAACACTAATCCTACAATTGAAGGTCAGATATCAGGCAGGTGAATTTTACTCTGTTACATAATTACTAACATGCTGTTCTGTTGTAACAAACTGCTTTTCTAAGCATCTTCATCTTGGTTCACAAGTTTCAGGAGATAGCACTAGTACTGTAGGTACTGTGGAAGCACATAGAGAATCCAAATATTTGGTAAAGCTTTCACAAGAAGTTTCAAGAAAACTCACCTCAGCTTCCTTTGCTAATAACACATATACTCTTCTAGAAGAAGATCTACAATTTAAAAAAAAAAAAAAAAAAAAAAAAAAGATTTCCCTAAGTCCAAGACAGGAGTGTAATAGGTTGAAGTTTCTTTTCTTTTTTTATGTTTGACTTTTTCATCAATTTACGTGTCATGGAGATACCATACTTATGTCTGAATCCTGAAGGATTTCAGGTATTTGGGGTTAAGATGAATGATGTTCCTTTGTTTAAAATTTGTGATAATTGTAAGTCAAAAGTGTATCAAAATGTATGTACTATACTCTTTTCTCTTCCTTAAAAAAAATCAAACATAGTTTAAAATTAAGATGGAAATGACAAATATAATAGTCTGAAGTATAACAGAGTGATATGTTATTTATTTCTTTTTCAGCCTCTTGTAGCATATGAAGAGTATGCTTGCTTTTTTTTGTTTTGGCAGGGAGTACAAGGAATGATTATGTTTGGGATTTTTTTCATTCCTCCATTCTGGAGTTCATATGCTGTTGCAGAATAAACATCACTCAATCAAGTGACGAACTGTGCTGGGAATCAAAATGAGCAAGATATCCCAAGTTGTGAACATTGTTTCAACATATGACCCTGGGCAAGACAGTTGCCATTTTGCAAACAGGATTGAGGTGTCTTCTACAATCATATCAAATCTACTCCCTTTCCCAGACACCAAGCAACTTTTCTTCCCATCGCATATGCAATATAATGTAAACTTGATTTTTTTCTTAATCTCTTTTTAATGTTGAATCAGGAGATATGATGAATTAATCTTTTAAAAAAACCCTAGAAATAGATATAGCTTCAAAAAGCAAGATGTCTAACTGTATCTAATTATATTGCCTTCATAATCCTATGCAAACTTCAGTTGCACGGCAATGTGTGGATTTGGCTGAAGATTAAATTAATCCCTGTTTACACATATCACGTAATTCTATCTCCTTTCCCTGAGGGAGAGCATGGAGAATTTCAGAAGCATGAGCAAGCATGCTAATTTTGACAGCGATGAGGCAGATTTAGTTAATAAATGCTCTGTGTAACAATAACACAGAGAGAAAGGGCTTCAAGTACCACTCAGAGATCACCTCTTCCTCTCAGCCAGACAAGCAGTTCAGCTGAGTGTCTTCACTTTAGACACTCTTCTGGGATTTAAATCAATCTACATAGCCATCTATTTCACTCCATATGCACACAAGGGAAAGCAAGCCGAAGTGCTCTGTTCACAACATCACTTCCACTAATGCCAGCTAACTCTCTGCTGCCCCCTTTTCAAGCAGCTGCTGTTGCTAACAGATGGCAACATCTGGGAGCACAATGCCCAAACACTCATTCTTACCTCACTCTTGCCATCCTAACTAACTGCTAGGCTTTAAGAGAAATTGCGAACACTGATTTTATTCCTACGTGCTTAGTTTATTCACCCAAACTCCACCTGTTTAAAACCTCAAATCTGTGTCTCTGTAAAAATAATACTCTCTGAATTATGGACTTAACTACTAAACTAATTGTTTAATTATTTCACAAAATTTTACAAGCCCAAGAAATACAGATGTGCCCTGTAAAAGTAGGACAAACCCAAAAAATTGAAGCTTTGAGAATCTTTAGATACATGAAAACCTTAATTCTGTCTACAGAAATTCCACTGAGTATTGACACAATTCTCATTAATGCATAATGGTATTTGTGTTCCCAAATTAAATTAAGCTGGACTTTAATAGCAAATTAAAATATTTTTCTCCATGAGGGCAACAATTACAACAAAGGATTTAGCCGGTGTATGACCTATTTCAAAGCTGTCTTTTAGAGTCTATAAACAGGCTAAGACAATGTTGCTGAGATCCTCCTTTGTGTGGTAAACTGGCATTCAGAAGCTGGAAGGGAAGAGATTAAAATTTCACGGATGAGGAGCTTCAGTTGCAAAGGAACTTGCACAAAAGAGAATTATCCTGGTCTCAACCATGGTGAATCAAGTATCCCTTCTCCAGGGTAGAAAGAGGATAAGTAGAATGGAATGTGTTGGTTAAAGGTTAGTTCCTCTTTGAAAGAGATAACCTCCTTTCAAAAAAGTCAGGATGTAGCGGTGTTAAATGATCATTCTGGTAAATTTAATTTAAAAGTCAAAGTGGAGGAACCTTCTTGATTGGCACACCATTTAGGTTACAGAAAGTCTGTTTGACTGTTCTGCACGGACTGTGAAAGGTTGCTCATAAATTTAGGTTAGCAAATTACAGTGTAACACAGAGCATTAAATGAAGAACTAAAGGAAAGTTATATGAAAATAAAATTTTTAAATGTGCTATCTCATTAAGAAAGAGAGAATGTGCCAATTTCATACAGAATATAAAATTTCAGTACAACATTCAAAACCCATAAAAGTTATTTTTGCAAGATGGCTGGTAGTGTTTCAAGATTCTCAGCAGAGAGTGACTGAAGGAAGCTAAAGAACTCATGGGTCAGAAAACTTCAAACGCAGGGCATAATGAAACACATATTGATCAGAGTTCTGTATTTATGTGGGTAACTATTACCCCTAGGTGTGAAAAAGTGAGTTCTGGTGGGCAATAACATCCGTGGTCCAGACAGTGTATGGTCGCTGTTGCTGACTCTTTCAGTTCCTTTATGATGCCCTTTACTATGTATGAATATAGTCATGCATGTTACTGTATCCCGCAGTTCCACAGGGATGACTCCAAGATTGACAAGGACAGAGGAATATCCAACGGGAGCAATAAAAACAGTATCAGTGTCATTTAAGAGACACAGCCCATTGACTCTCATGGAACTAGCAACAGCTTCGCCACACCTGGCACCTAAACTCTTCCACGCGCTGTGTCCAATTATCTGGTCACAGTGGGTCCCAATCTTCTAAAGTCTCTTTCCATCTGACATACAGCTTCCTGATAGTGCTTGTTCCCTACTTTGTCTTAGTCCATTGTTCTGTGCTGGGCAGGCTGGCTATGTAAGTCTGATTTAGGTTGTCCCTTTGAAAGCAGGAGACAGAGAAAACAGAAGGTGAAGAGCAGAGAGTCTTTGATAATCTGAGTTCTCAATATCCGTAAAACATGTTTAGTCCCTGTACTGGGTGTCCGTGGTGAGGTGCTGGCAGTTGGTGGCCACAGGGGGTGGCTAGGTGGCGTTCTGGCAGTCAGCCCAGTGAAGCCACCACACTCCTAAACCTCTATCATGTGAACAGATAACAAATTACAAGTAAGAAAATAAAATATCTAGGTGAAAAAATTTCCTAGATTATATTAGTCTAAATCAAGGGTCCCCATGGCTGTTTGGTCTTTCAGGAATTAAAAGACCAAGAATTCCAGCCAGACTGAATTTCACCATGCTACCTCAGCTACATTTCCCCACCAGTTCTGTTAAAAACTCAAATACAAAAAAAAACATCCAGGTACTCTGGATTATGTGAATATAACATCTAGAGGATAAAAAAGAAGTTGTTTATATGTTTTCTGCTGTTAAATTTGGTGTGTTTTTATTAAGTATAAAGGTTTTTTTCTCTCCCAATCCTTTGTTTTAAAATTAATGTTGCAGAGAAGGCTTGCTTCAGTACTGAAGTGCAAGACACCATTTTCTAGATTCAGGGATATTCTGCAGTCCAAAGTTGCTCTAATTAATAAAGGAATATCTCAGGTTCACCATAGGCTTATTGCCTGCATTTTCTACCCCCTAGGAGAAATTCCATAGGAGAAAGAAATATCTAATAATATCTAATTTGCTGTCATCTTAAAATAATGTGTTTTTAAGATGGCAGTAGCCCTTATAAAATCCCTCCATGTAATTTACTGATGCGCAGATATAAACATATTGTCTAATGGTTTTATTAAGAGTTTCCATCTGAAACCAAAACAACACAGCTTTGCTTATTGATTGGTAAGAGGTAAACTGAACTGTCCCCCATCTAGTTTCATAGTTTCTCTGGACTAAAGAAATCTTGGGCTAAAAATCAGATTTTCAACAAGTTCCAAGTACTGCAATTTCAATTAGAAGAGGGATAGCTACACTAATCGAGTAGACTGAGTTCTCAAAATACATTGTCCAAATGCAAAACGTTTAAACTAAATTAGACCTTTTTTTTTCCCTTGGCTTCTTTATAGTTGCCAGTTTTGCCATGTCTTGTGTGATGCCAACAGAAAACCATCCATAAACTGCACTGTTTTCAAATCACATGTATACAGTTTCACAGAAAGGTGTATTACACACATATATGTTCATAGTTCATTAGTCTTTTGGACTATGCATAGTTCTCTGTGGAGACAAAACAGTAACTTTAATTCAAAGTACAGTTACTGACTGTAATAATAAAAATAAAAGAACCACTTCCTAAATGAGCCAATAATGGAAGTAGAAATAATAACTTATGTTGTTGTTGGTTCTGATTTTTGTTTTTGCATAAGGTACTTCCTACTCCATGGAATACGCACACAGAGAGACATAGACAACAACATAGACACAGACATGGACAGAGACACAGAGATTTTTGCCTCATTAAATATTGTAATTATTCCTTAAGATAAACTGAGATAACATCTACCTCAGAAGCTTGAGGATGAATACACTAATTTTAATTTAATTTGTTAATTGGCTGTCAAAAGAGCTTTATGACTGCAAAGTTTCTTCCTTAATAAATGCTGTGGTAACATGAAGGTTTCCTCTAGGAAAACAAAAATGGGAGGACAGAATAAACAAGGGTTTATCAAAGAGGTTTGAGCCTTTTTAATATTAAGAAATAGGATGAGTTCTTTTCCTGGTCAGCAAATTCTAATTACATTTATCCAGATGCTCAATGGATTATGTCTCCAACCATTGTGTAGCACACCTTCCTCTGGATGCAGTGAACACTCGAAGAGGAGCAGATGAGATGAGTACACAGACCTGAGACTGGGAAGCCTTCCCTGGTCCACAGTTCAGATACAGGCCAGTGAACCACCACTAGCCTGTGCTCTGCAGCAGCTGTCATGGTGAAAACGAGGGTGTAACATGAAAAGTTTAAAAGTGATAAATATTTTGACCTGGCATGCATTCCGCTAAATGAGGATGCTAGTGTAGGCTTTTCCTACTTGTTTGAAATATCTGTGTGGTAGATATTTTATAATGTTGTGTGTTGTGTCATGTGATGTGACCTCATTATTTGAGTTTTGCTGTACTAACTACCTGCGCTATACTTTAATGTTTATAGAGAGACCATACAGAACATTTCCATCTCTAGATGCAGTAGAAATGATTTTGTAAGTTTCAGAAAAACTTTCTGAGATTAAATGAACACAGTTGTAATTTTCTCCTCATAGATACAGATAATTTCCTCTCTTCACTAGTTTCTCTCATCCTAAGTGGAAGATCCTGACATGGCAAATCCAAGCAACAGGCAGTGTCTGGAAAGCTCTATCATCTCAGAAGAAATGAAAGGTTGAGAATTTAGTTCACTTCTTTCTCAGTGGCAACATTATATCTGAGATTCCTTAATACAGTCTCAACTAACCTGCTATTTAACTGATGAGAGAGAAATATCAATACTAAAAGCCATTATCTAGGTTGCAAGCAAATACATGTTCAGAAATAGAAGTTCAATAAAGTTACTTTTGAATTGACATTGATCTTTTAAAAACAGCTACTTGCTGTATGTATTGAATCCTGTTCTATAGCTCATAAGACAATGAGAGCCCTAACTCATTCTATTTTGACAGAGCAGAACAGCTGTACCTGGGACTACAGGGAATCATATAAATAAGTCTGTAGGATACTTCAGTTACTCCAGACTAAATCACAATATTTTCTGCACTCCTGCACTATCATTATTAAGAGAGCAATGACTATAATTGGTCAAATCTGTAACTTCATAAATTCTCACAGCTCACGAGAGGCATCTATTCATGGAATCACAGAACAGGTTGGGTTGGAAGAGACTTTAAAGATCATCCAGTTCCAACCTCCCTGCCATGAACAACCCCAACTCTCTCAGACTGTCTTCATAGGAGATGCGCTCCAGCCCCCCGTGATCATCTTTGTGGCACTCCTCTGGACTCACTCCAACAGGTTCATATCTTTCTTATACTGGGGACCCCAAAGATGAACACAGTACTCCGGATGGGGTCTCACAAGAGTGGAGTATAGGGGCAGAATCACTTCCCTCAACGTGCTGGCCACACTTCTTTAGACGCAGCCCAGGATGTGATTAGCATTCTGGGCTGTGAGCATGCATTGCCAGCTCATGTTGAGCCTCTGATCCACCAACACCCCCAAGTCCTTCTCCTCAGGGCTGCTCTCAATCCATTCTCCACCCAACCTGTATTTGTGCTTGGGATTGTCCTGAGCCACGTGCAGGATGTTGCACCTGACCTTGTTGAATTTCATGAGGTTTGCACAGGCCCACCTCTCAAGCCTGTCCAGGTGCCTCTGAACAGCATCCTTTCCCTCCAGCATGTCAACTGCACCACAGAGCTTGGTGTCACTGGCAAACTTGCTGAGGGTGCACTCTATCCCACTACCCATGTCTCTGACAAAGATGTTAAACAACACTGGCCCTAGTACCAACCTTTGAGAAACGCGACTCACCACTAGTTTCCTCTTGGAGATCAAGCCATTAACTGCAACGCATTGAATACAGCCATTCAACCAATTCCTTATCCACCAAGTGGTCTAGCCTTAAAACCCACATCTCTCCAATTTAGAGACAAGGATGCTATGTGGGACATTGTCAAATACTTTCCACAAGTCCAGATAGAGGATGTCAGTTACTCTTCCCTTATCCACCAACGCTGTAACCCTGTTGTAGAGGACCACAAATTTGTCAGGCACAATTTGCCTTTGATGAAGGCATATTGGCTGTCACCAATCACCTCCTTATTTTTCATGTGCCTTAGCATGGTTTCCAGGAGGATCTGCTCCACGATCTTGCCAGATACAGAGATGAGACTGACTGGCGTGTAGTTCTGGCAGTATGGCTAGTGCCCTTGCTGGTGAAGATGGGGGCAAAAAAATCTTTGAGTACCTCAGTCTTCTCCATATCCCAGGTAAACAGGTCTCCTGTTTCTTTCTGGAGAGGACCCACATCTTCCCTACTCTTCTTTTTATCAGTGACGTATTTATAGAAGCCTTCTTGTTGCCCTTGACATCCCTGGCCAGATTTAATTCTATCGTAGCTCTAGCTTTCCTAACCTAGTCCCTGGCTGCTCTCATAATTTTTCTGTATTTCTCCCAGGCTACCTGTCCTTGCTTCCACCCTCTGTAGGCTTCCTTTCTGAGTCTGAGTTTCTCCTGAATCTTCTTGTTTATCCATGCAAGGCTCCTAGTGTTTTTGCCTGATTTGCTCTTTGTGGGGATACATTGCTCCCGACCTTGGAGGAGGTGATCCTTGAGTATTAACCAACCTTCTTGGGCCCCTCTTACATCCAGGTCTCTATCTCATGGTACTCTTCCAAGCAGATCCCTGAAGAGGGAAGTCTGTTTTCCTGAGGTCCAGGATAGTGAGCTTGCTGCCCTAAGGATCTGGAACTCCACCATCTCACGGACAGTGCAGCCAAGGCTGCCCTTAAGCTTCACATTCCCCACTAGCCCCTCCTTTTTGGTGAGAAAAAGGTCCAGCATGGCAATTCTCCTTGTTGGCTCCTCTATCACTTGGAGAAGGAACTTACCATCGACACATTCCAGGAACCTAATGGATTGCTTATATCTTGCTGTGTTGCCCCTGACACTGACATTGTGGTGGTTGAAGTCCCCCATGAGGACCAGGCTTATGAACGTGAGGCTGCTCCTATCTGCCTATAGAGATCCTCATCTTATCAGTCTTCCTGATCAGGTGGCACTGTAATCTTACCTTTTCCTGCCTTCCCTTTAATCCTGACCCATAAACTCTCAGTCAGCTCCTCATCCTTCCCCAGGCAGATCTCCATGCACTCCAGCCAGTATTCTGTGTTTTGAATCAGACAAGGTAGTGTACGTTGTCTAAATCTCCTGCAGGTGTTCAGACCAGCCAGATACATACTGCCTCTTAACAGAATTGTGGAGATTTCTTAGGAAGGCAAGTAGTTATGTTGCCACAGAATGAATCATCTCAGCAACCTGTGCAGTTTAAAATTTTTAAAGCTATCTATCTACCTTACCGCACTTAACATATGCCTTATAATCGGTGCACAAAAAAAAAACCAACCAGACTATCCAAAATAAAACAGATCACAATTTTTCAGTTTTCAGGTCAGCCTAGGTACCCATTTTTTATCGAAGTTCAATTTGCATTTGAATGTTTAATCATTTTCATTGATAATAACTCTCCTCAGAAACAACTTTCATAGCAACAAGATGCTCCAGAGCTTGCTCCACACCAAAACCAGATTCACTGGGTTTCTCTTGAATCTGGAGCACCACTGCCAAAATCAAAATGACTGTCACTACAAGCTCCTGATGAAAGAAAAGGCCATAGCTTGAAAACTAGTCTGCTGTGCAAAAATTAACAATCAAAGAAGAGCAGTGATGTTCTGCACTAAGCATGGTTTCAAGATAAATCACCAAAAAAAAGGCACTTCTTGATTTGAAAAGCTGAATTTTACTTCCTAGATAAACATCACACATGGTCTGGTCAAATAAGTCTCATGTCAGTCATGGATCTACATTTTCACATATTAGGGAAACAATTTTGGTGCTGGCAGTTATACAAGGACATTCTTAGTCATGAAGGAATCAGGTTCTGTTAGACATCTGTGTCCAGATTAGAACATCCAATATCAGTGAACAACAATTTTTTTTTTTTTGTTGGCTTGCTTATTAAGCTTGATGAAGCATCGTGGAATGGATATTGACAGAATAACATTAATGCAGATCCTATTCCTTTGTAAGTTTTCTTACAAAGTTCCAGGTGCTACTCTTCGATGCTCTATGTGTATGTATGTAAGTGCACATGTGTGTCTCTGAAGGAATGTGCTGAAGGCCAAGAGATAGGAATAACACCTGTGTGGAAGGAAGCTTACAGGAGCCAGAAAAAAGGATAGCGTTTACTGATAATTTCGGGACTGTTGAAGAACAAAAAAATACTGGCAATTTCACACAGTTAGTCTGTGAAAAGGTCTAATAAGTGAATGTAAATAACTATGAGCAGAAAAAGTAGGATGCTCTTGGATGTACGTTGATCTTGATTGTGATGGTTTACACATAGCACACCACCAGCATACAGACAGACCATCTGGAGTCACTAGACATGAAACTGTAAAATCATCCATGTGTTACATGCCTTACTGTCAGGCCTCTAGAATAGATATCATCATAGTCCAAAGTGTTATATTTAGGTCACTTGATATCCAATTTACTTCAAAATACTTTTGATGAGTAAAATGGCAATTGTAATTATTTCACATAGTGCTAAAAATAATTATTCTGAAGGGAGGAAAGCAACAAAACCTTAAAAGTACAGCAACATTGGATTTTTTCCCCCCTTACTGTAGAAGCACTGTCAGCTTAAGACAATTTCCAAGCTTGTGGCAAGTGTTTTTCCATGCTTGATAACATGTGTCACAACTGAATGATAAATTATTTGTAGTAGGATGGTTATGTGATTATAGGAGGAATGAGGAAAAGCATCTTTTCCTTTTTCGCAATGGTATGAACAGAGAGCCTTTATGTTCTCATACCTCTATGTTCCTCATGCAAAGAGAAATTAAAAAGTGAGTGCAGGCTAAATGAACTGACTTGTATTTATGAACATCATTATTTACACAGCTGTGAATCATATTGCAGCACCAAAATGGTTATATAAACAAAGTTACAGAATAACCTGAGTTTACTGTTGTATGAACAGCAAGACTTACTGCTGTTAACGCTTTTATAACGTTTTTATAGTGAATCTTTTCAAAAATAGTACTGACAATAAATAGCTGCTCCACACTGCTACTTTTCAAAATTCACTAACAATGGGCTGTGATCTGTTAAAACAAAATTTTAGGGAAAATATATTTCATTTATCTGCTAATGTTTTCTCTAGTAAAGACACTGAAATTTAAGATTTAAACCTCATAATTTTTCTCTTCATAATGATAACATGAGAAAAGTATTATCAGCTAACAACTCATTTGTAGAACTAGTATTTCCAAATAAACACAAAAGTTATACATAAATTCACAGATAAACAGTCAATCTTTCTATTGAGAAAACAAAGTTTTTTTAAAAATACTTGCAATTTTTCATTAAATGCAATAAGAGATTTCAGTATTTACACAGAAAAAAAATCATGGTATTGTTCCAGCTTCTTCAATCACATCATCTACTAAGATATTCAAAAAACTAAGATTCTTCTCCCAGAACACAATTTTTGCTATTCTGCTTTAGATATTTTTTATTTCAGTTTTGAATTAGGGATGGATCCTCGTCAGGATATATAAACCCATTACCTGATATCTGCATTAGCTACAATAAGATGCATTTTATTCACTTAGCAGCAAAACATATCATGAAGATTTCTTGGTATTTCATGACTGCCATCTGGTTACCTATGTATTTTCAGCTTTGGGTTTCAAATTATGAACCAACATATGGGTTCAAATGGAGCCTGATCACAAGAAACAGCAGCCTCAAGATTTTGCTGGATGTCAGAATGAAGCAAAGTTATGAACAGGCCTCCTTTTGATTTGTTGCCAGATCATTATCTTTGCTTTTTTTTATGGACACAAAATTTTCAGCCAAGAAATTCTTATCAGCGTATTCAAAAAATTACTGGGACCCAATGAGTACGTGAAATTTTTAAAAGGTAGGTCACTTCATTAGGTCTATAAATAGGCATCCCAAATGTCTAACCTAATCCATCCAATTTTAAAAGTTTGGACATTTTATTTCAATGGATAGGCCCAGTGATTGATTAGACTCTGAGTAATAAGGAAATTGCTGGTGTGTATGATGAACTTCTGACAAAATAACTTGAAGGGCTAGACAGTCAGTTTAGCAATACCAAAAAGAGAGGGCTGTAGGTAAACAGGCCGGGGGGGAGGGGGCAGGAAGGGAAAACAGTAAGAAAGAAACTAAGCAGATGGTAGAAAGGGCCATATATTAAAAAGAAGATAACACAGAAAAGTTGAAACTTTGAAGTCAAAGTACAAAGGCTACACAGCTGTATGCCAGAAATTCTGAAGGCAGTCATAGGGAATAATCCATTTTCCTAGTTCTATGCAGAAAAGAGACATTTGTTGTCATGAAAGACTTATAGTTCTCTTAAAAAACAGGTACACAAACTTCAGAGACTCAGCTGAAATGCTAACAGACTTGCCAATGGAAAGAGCTAAGTTTAATGGGAAGAAACAAAAAAGGAGGAAAATATTATATTATTTATTGGTTTTCCCTACCTGTCTAGGACTTATAATTTTGAAGACAAAGCCATGTGAAAATGTTCCTTAAGATAACTTTGCAATAATGTTGAGAAGTTCAAAAGTGAGAATAAAACCCAAAACCCACTGAAGTCAAGTAAAATTTTCTATTCCCTGTGATGATGATGTTAGAATACAAAAATTTCCATTCTGGAATATACATATAGCTCACATATGTATATGTATATGCCACTAGATGTCTTTGATAAGACTATGAAAATCCTGTACAAGGTTAACTTGCTAGAACCTCCTTCTAAAGAAGGTCCCACCCCAAAGCCTAAGAAGGAAAGGTTTACTTGCTTCCTCGAGTGTGGGATTTTATTCCACCTAGAAACCACTTTTTTTTGTTCACTTTAATTCTAAAGCATCATTACTTGAAGAATTAAATAGTATTAATTAAATAATGACATTGCTAAAAAGAATATTCATTCTTTTGAAATTGCTTCCTTTCAGTTACATTAATGATTATCATATGCTTATATAATAAAACAGATAGAAAGAGGGATCTGATCTCCTTACTTTTTAGCACCCATTATTTTCTGGCTTTTTTTCTGCCCTTTAGGGTTTGAGATTTTACTCTCAAGAGGAAAATAATCCCTTTCCTCATTTTTTTTTTTTTGTTAAATTAATGTTTCTCCATTACCCAGATGATTTTCTATAGCTTTAGTTTCACCACATACAGAATCTCTATTTTCTGATTAATTGCTATAGACCAGATTGAGGCTAATGGTGAGCAATGACATTATTTAATATATTCAGTACTACTTTTCATTCTATCCCTAACAGATCTTATCCTATCTTAAAAATCCCTGAATATTGATTACAGGAATATGTGTGTGAATTAAAAATGTTAATTAATGTATTATTAGAGATAAGCAAAGGAGTATTACTTGTCATAATTAGGCGTCACAAATCCATATACAATGGATTGGCTGCTTCTTAGATTCTAGGAAGCACCCACATTTGTGTCTGTTTGGTGTTTTCTATGAATAATAATCCATCATGGATAATAAGGAGAATCATGTGCACCACAGTCTTCAGATCCATCAGTGCAGGTAAACAGGTTTGGTGGGAAAAAAAATTAAATCCCAGGACAATTTTTATAATTATTATAATGTAAGTAACTAGAATGGTTTGGATTTGCTGATATGGAACAGCTTCCAACAGAAGCTCTAATCCATAAAAAGATGATTTTGCATTTTTACTATTAATCAAAAGGTTGAATGGCAAAAGGAGAGAACAGGTTTTCTACTGGGGTTAATCTATAATTTCAATATGAACTTTATTTTCATACTCAAATCTTTCGGCTCTGTATTTGTAGCTTTATTTTTGCTTCTCCTCTTCCTTCTTTTATTACAAAACTTATTTTATAATAGCTCACGATTAGGTCAGCCAAATGGGAGCAAATTCATGCTAATTATTTCATCAGACTCTTAGGAATCTGTTATATTTCAGGATTCTATGATACTTCTTAACCTGCATTTTTGTCAGTAATATCATTCTGAAAACTGCACTTTTTGAATAAATTTTCCCTAATTCCTGTTCTTTTCAAGGTGCTTTTTTTAAGGATTTACATGAAATCTATCCTGTCATTTCTGACTGTGTGGCAGTGGGGGAATTTAACGTGTGCAAGCATAAATTGTAGCAATTACACTTGCTTCTTATTGATCAAGTGCAAAATGTTCTAAAAGGTTTGAGGAATTATTTTCCATCATCTAATTTTATGTAATTACTTGAAATACGATGAGATCAGTAGTAATATAGAGAAAACAAGTCCAGGAAAGTGCTTTTTTTTTTTTATATGAATAACAACCTATTTGGCCAAGTCATCAAAATCTGAAAGTCATATTTCATGGTGAAAATATATACATCTGAAAGAATATCTGAAAAATGCATTTACAAACACCACTTATAAATAATTTTCTAAAAATTACAGGTAGACAGGTAAATGCTCTGAAAATACAACCTGTTGTTGGGTCTGCTCATCTTCTCATATTTCCATGATGCTGCAAGGACCCTCAATTTCCTACCAGGAAGGTACTTAACCAGCTTTCCAGAAAATTGGCATGGACTCATCTACCACAGCCAACACGGCCCTGGACATTAGGCCTAAAAGCACAAAGACTATAATGAAGAACACTTACCTTTAATAAAGCCAGGAGACAAACAGATCTAGTGCAGTCTTTCACGCTACACAAAGTTAGAACAGACTTCCAAAGGGAAAAATTCTCCTGCTTTTCAATCTTAATGATCATTGAACATTGCTTGAATCAAAAAGAAAATAAAAGAAAATTAACAGACCAGGAGTGGAATTATGGGGGAATTAGGTGTTCTTTTTAGTTGGCATCCAGCAATGTAGGGGAAAGTGAAGAAAGTCTGAACAACTCTTAGGGAACACTGCAGCCTGATGAAGAAGAAAACACTCAACAGAATACAGAAGACTGTGAATGATCTGAGGATAAGAGTCAGTGCTGCAATTTTATAGAGCTAAGTCCCAGATAAGAAACACAAATTCATTTTGGATCTAAGACAAAATAGCATGGCTGCTATAAAATACAGAATTAAATTTTGGCAAACCAACCAGAATAAGCCATTCAAAGACTATACCTCTTCCAGGCTATCACTTAGGAAGAACAACAACCCCAGAGAATCCGAATACTACAGGAAAAGATAAGAGAGGCAAAAACCATGCAGTGCTAAGAATCAGAGTTCATAAAATGACAGTACATTAGTCTGGCACAGATTGACATCTACGTGAATCACCAGCCAAGACAATACACAGTATTTGGAGAAAGATGAAAGAACCGCAGTAAAATGTATCATTTTACAAACTCCAGCAGAGCATACACAGCATGGACAAATCAGGTAACAAGAAGACTATTAGTTCAGAGGAACTCTTCAAAAAAGCTGCAGGCAGTGTTGAAGCAAAATGAGGAATCTAGTAATTTGGCACAGGTGAATGCAGTTATGTTTGTGACAGTGAATTAGTGCTGAAAAAAAATCGCAAAACTGAGCAGTAGAATGGAAGATGTTGAAACTCAAGGCTCAAAAGTTTATCTTTCCAAAGGGAGTTTTGTGTCAAAAACTTGAGGAATGTATTGTAGGAATGCATGTATTCAATTTAAAACAGTACTGAGGAAAAAGCACCAATTGCTGGATTCAAAACATGTCATGTTCACAGTTTTTTTGCAAGAGGTTGTTCTCACTGGTAGAACTGATTCCTCAGCTGTGGATAAGTTCAAAGAGAAAGAAAAAGGGAAGCTGTCAATAATGTATAGAATAAAGTTAAAAGGGACCTGTTTTCTGCCCTTACGAAAATTCTTCTGACCTTAAGGAAGGAGATAACAGAGACATTGAATATGTTCGCTTCTCTGGGAATTATAGAGCAACTAGAAAACAAAGGAAAGGCTTTTATACTACTTGGTCACTCTAGCGAAAGCAAAGGAAGCAAGCGCTGACATAAAAAGAATGAAGCTTTGGCTTCTAAATATGCTAAAATATTGCTAAATAAAGGTGTGTAAAGAAAAAAGTGTTTCCACTATCTATAAGTAGAAAATTCCGGGAAAAGTGTTCTGTGTCAAGTACTTTTCTAGGCTTCATGAACCAGCAGGATTCTGGCTAATGAAAAAGAAAAATAAAGTTTACATTTTCAAACATTCAACATCTGTTTGTGGGAGCAGTTTCTTCAGGTAATACCTAAGGTAATTCACAGGAAAATATAACCATTTTTTAATTGTATAGAATGTGGTAAAATTCACTGAACTTCCTTTTTAATTGTGAAGGAAACACAGTAGATGTCTATAAGCAGACACAATAAACATTTCTAGAAAAAAAGCTAGAGTTCTTGGACTAAAGTTAAAAAAAAATAATTAATTTGATAACACAGACCTGCCATGGGTGTTATTTAATACAACAAGGTGTAACCAACAAGTTAGTACAACAAAGGTGGTGTAGTAACAGAGGGATCCAACACAACTCAGACCCTACTAGCATAGGCAACAAAGAGCTAAAAGACCACCTTGGGAGGATAAAATTCTTGTCCAGACTAATCATCTGAGAATGATAAACACAGAGATGCCCAATAAACGTGCTGTGCAACATTCAGTCACAAAATTGAACTGGTAAATTAAAGAGATTCATCTTTTTAAAGGAGACCACAATAAGACAGTAAGAGCTGGTAAGGAGAAAATTAGATTTCTACAGTGCCAGTAAAGACTTTCAGAATACTATACAGATGTAAAAAACTAGTGACCAGACACATACAGGTTCTAGAGCTTTTGAAGCAAAACAATGACAACAATGTAAATCCATTATGTGCCAACAGAAAAGAAAGCTTTGGCCATCCCTACGTTTTTGCAGGTAGTTTTGAAATTTTACTTATGAGAGACGAACATTAAACTGAAACTACCTCTTTTTGGCATTATCAGTAAGGGCAAACTTGACATGGCAACCTTATAATGGAACACTAGCCAGCACTTTCAGGAGTTTTCACTGTTGTAGAAACTGAAAAATCTCATGGTGAATTTCCAATACTGTGACACCTATGAGTTGGCTTTTGAGAAAAAAGGGTTTGAGACATGGACTCTGGTCAAGACATTGCATCAGCAAGTTACAAGTTAGCATTAGGAAGCCACTGAAGTCACCTAGCAACAACTTTTTCAGAAATTTGTTAGCAAAAATTAAATACCAGACCCGATATCCTAGATAAATGAAGATACATTATGAGGTGCACTAGTGTTGCTTAAAAATTACCTGTCTACCTGACAGGAAAGTTTGACTGGAGACAGTGTCATTACCAGGGATTGCTTTACCAGTAATGGAGTCACTGTGGCTAAAGAAAAGAGGTCACACTCATTGTGGCATGATTCTGCAAGAGAACTGTCTTTTCCAGCCCATGGAAGGGAGGAACTCTTCCGTGGAGGGACTCTCTTCCTACAAAAAGGGACTCCCTTCCTACAAAAAAACACTGAAAGGTTGATACGACTGATAGAGGGCTCTGTTCCTGCAGTGACATCATCAACCCTACTCCACAGTGACATTTCTTCACACTGTTATCACCTTCATGGACATAAACTGTAGAGAAACATGTAGCACATTTTTTTGTTTTCAGCAGGGCCTGTACTGTGTCACTGTACCATACAGAGACAACTTGACCCCCAGGACAACCACAATAACTAGGCAAAGTATCATACAGCAGTAAAGACAGAAAAGGTGATGTGAGTGGGACTAAGGTTAAGACAACAGCAAAAAGGGAATTCAGGTCAAAAGTGGTGGGAAGGTAAATACAAATAGAAAAGAAGAGAGAAAAAACAGACAGGAAGCCTTGGCGGGGGGGAAAAAGCAGGAGCAAAAGTGATTAACAACACAGTTAGGATCAAAGGTAAGAGGCAGAAGGAGTCAGATGGGAGAGGAAATAGAAGCAGAGGGAAAAGAAAAGGCAAAAAAGGCAGAAGGGCCCAGACCCTGTGCAAGGAGGCCTTCCTCTCAGGAGGCTGGAACAGAGCCAATGACCTATGCATGTCTACACACTCCTGTAGCACAAAAGACATCTCTCTTCCGATGTTGTCAGATTCACGCCCCAATGCCAGAAACTTCCTGTTAAAAAAGTAACTTTTAATTGCAAACTGCCATAAAGAAATCACACAAGGGAGGGGTGTTGAAGTTTATGGGGACTTTTTTTCAGGAATTACCCAGCTCTTGAGTGATTGACCTTGAAGTCTTAATATTTTTGTATGCAATCCATTTTGGATGTTATGTGTAGATAACAGAGAAACAGAGAATAATGTAATTATTTAAGTTCATAAAAATGCAACTACTCCTGTTATGAACTTGACTTTAACCTTTGTATCACATTTGCCAGATGCATTCTATAGTTATTCATCATTTTCACACGTCAAGTGCACCTTAGTTCCTTTGTTTTAACACTCTGAAATGTAGTGAAGAACAGCTGGTCAGATTGTTCATTCTGTTTATCCAGAGGTCAGAGGAAATGTGAACATTTGAAATCTTGTTAATATGCTTAAAAGGTAAGACAATCTCAGCCCTACTTTAGTGTACAGTCTGCTTTTTTAATAAAACACTTTTCATCTTCCTACGAGAGGAGCTTTTGGGGATTTTTAATTGTGACTAGGGAATCAGAATGGATAAAGTTTCATCTCATTTAAAAGTTCATCTGATTCATGCTCAGCATTCATGCTTGTCTTTCTGAAGGCAAAAGATGGTGCTTTGTACATTCTCTCTAGCCACACTAGGAAGACTTGATGAACCTCTGTAAATAATACATTGGCACTAATGTCTGTGCTGATGGCCAGAGGCAAGATTGCATGGTGTCTGCTAATGAAAATAATTGTGAGGAGACAGAGGACAAAATAAAAAGACAGTGAGATATAATATCGAACTTTCAAAAACCTTTACATTACAAGTCATTGTCTACTGTTCTCTCTTCATTTGTATAGAAAAAGCCAGCTGACTCTAAATTAGAACTTAATGAATAATTCGTAACAAATAATTTATTAATCAAATTAATCACTATTTCTGTTTGTGAACTAAGATCAAATTTCTCAAGTATATTTTATATTCAAGACTATTAATGTATTTTTTCATTTAACATCTTTTCTTCTACACAGCAATCATAAACAATATGGTACAAATACCAAGAGAGAAAAGACTTTGTAAATTGGACTTGATATTGGGGCTGGGCCAATGGCTCCACCAGGTTCCTAATTCTACCCCTTTAATTTTCACAGGCTATTTTGCAAGTCCACAACAAGGCGATGTCTGTCACGTGATATAAATTCAGTGTGGAATCTGATTTTTTTTATTTTGTTCAAATGAATTTCATTGAGAGTGATATTGTGTTAGAAGACAAACATCTCTACTTAAAAATTGGTTAACCTTGGTCACAATCAAAGAATACTGAAAAGCACAGTCATTCCTGAATCAAAGGGATTTTTGGTTTTTCACTGGCAGTGTATACTTGTGGAAAACCTGGGGTTTTTTTCTGGTTCATCTTATAAAGGTTTTTGTAGCTAAGCTTTATGTATAACTCAGTACTTACTATGTCTGTCTGTACTGTTTTTTCTTCATATTCTTTCCTCTTTTTAGATTTGAAATCTAATGAAATTACTTTCACATGTTAATGAACTCTTGACTAAATCGCATTGAATTTCATTGGCCTGGGGCAAGGCTGACAAAAGTTGGACCCTGTGGAGTGTTTTCATTTCTTTCCTTTCTTGTTTTCTCCCCAAAGGTGGAAGAGACAATGCCTTGTAGGTTTAATCCCTGTTGCCCTCTTTTCCTGCTTTTTTAGTGGTCCTCTTCATCTCCTGTGCTTGCCAGGGAGTGCAGAAGAGCTGCTGAATGGTAAAGTAGCAGCAGGCTTAAGAGATCCTTCTCTCTAATGCCTCCTCCAGAGGTGCTCCCATTATTTCCAAATTGCTCTAGGTGGTTGCAGCTGGAATTGTCACCCATTTTCTGTTTCCATGCTAAGTATGAAGAACCAGGAATAAGCGGAATTAACAGCACCTATTGGCAGTTTGAAGCCTTGGTGTTCTATGCCCTCTTATCTCTATGGTACAGAAGGGACTTAATTTTTATTCAAAATAAAGCCTCTCTTTCTGAGAACTTCTTATGTGCAAGAATCTGACAGAAAAGCAGGATGCACTTTTCCTTCTCTAAACAGATTGAATTCCATACAAACTTTCTATGAGACCTTGGGCTTCCCCCAAGGATGCCTTGCTGGCTCTAGACTCCTTGATACAACCATTTTTGAGGTGAGACTCTTGTCTGTTATCTTATTGGTCTCCCTTTGGATCTTTCTGTCTTCCCATCTCTGGGATGGCTGGGTCCCCCTCTGGGATCAGTTTGTCCTCCCCTTTGATATGGTTTGGCCCCTTCAGAAATCTGTATAATTCACTTGATACTGTTATTATATATATCTAAGGAGTAATTTATCATAAGAATATCTGGTGTTATGTTGTTGATAAGTTTGCTCACTAATGATAAGTTTGCAGTAACCTGTAATAGTATATACCTACTTGGCTGTTGCTGTTATATTTCTTGTTGCTATATGACTGGTGCTGCTGTTACTTACTGCTACCATACTACTGATTGGTACTGTATTACTGATTGCTGATAGTCTTTTATAGTAGCTTTATATATAAGTATGTATACACCTTATTAATCATAGGTGTACTTGCTAGTGGTGATTTTTGTGGTATTGTGGCAATCTGTAATAAAGTAGAGAAATGTACAGAGTAAAGCCTCTGTGTCGTTGTGTGTTAGGCAATCCTACAAATCAACAGTCACAATCTCTACACACCTGCAGGCCAGGTAAGTTTTTGGGTCATGACACCATCATTCCACCATCTGTCCAAGTTATTGTTGGTGACTTGGAGATCCAACAACTCAAGAGTACTTCTCTCTTTTGATCTACCTTCTCTTTTTCCTTCAACACCTCTTTCTCCTTCCTTTAGCTAATTTACCAGCAATTCATCCTTGTTCTTCTCCCAGGCTTACCAATCAGTTTTCTGGTGCATGAACAATTTTCCTCTTCAATCCATCTTCTGTATCTCTGGCCACCAAATAAATTCTTTCCACAGGATCCCTAATCATTACTTTAGTCTATCACCTATTCAGCCTTCAGTGCATCCTATAATTTAACCAGCTCCACAGTCAAACACCTCCTCTATTAATTAAATGTTCAAACTATAATTGCTACTATTTTTATTACCTTTATTACCAATAATAAAGACAAAAGAATTTGGCAAAAAATCTTCCAAGTCTTACATAAATTCATTTCATTGGAACCAGAAAAAATTCTCTGCAGTACAACACAGTATATTAAAATCATTTGGCACCTATCACAGGAATGGATTACATGCCCTGGGACTGAATTAATACGGGAGACATTCAATATGTTCTCACATGATTTGGCATTTGGGCATTACGTCAACTGGCCTCAGGTATATGTAGACAGAGACTTGTGCATCCAGCAGCCACAGGAATCATTTGCTAAGCTGTAGGCCAATAAACCAAGAATTATCTGATGTCATGGACAGTGACAAGAAGTCACTTTCTGTTATCAATTTTTGGTTAAGGAATTATCATCTGTTTAGCAGCCCTGTTTATCCTTTTATAATCCTCTGTCAAGGACTGAAAAGAAGCCTAAATAATAGCAATAGAAGATAGCTCTTTTAAGGATATCTTCCTCCAAAGAAATGCATGTAATAGAGTTAGTAATTTTAGCATTTGTGTGTGGTTTGGCAAGAATAGCTTTGCACAAATGGCAGAGAAAACTTACGGAAGTCACCATTAAAAGCTAGAATTTCTTTTTCACGCAACTAAGTTTCCACTAGAGCAGTAGCGCCTTATTCTTTCAGTTCTATATATTAGGTTCATGAAGAACTGAGGCAGCAGTTCTCAAGCAATCAAACCAATGGGGGACTGCTGATGAAATATCACCGGGTCTTCTCTTTGCTTCCACCTTTAAAAGACTTATAAAATATAATTCATAGTATAATTTTTTGTACTACCAATTTCTGCAAAACCCGCAGAGGGATTAATCAGAAAGAGAGTGGTCTACACAAGTGTGAATAGGACAAAAGGTCATCTAATGCACAACCTCTCTGGTGCACTATCTTTTTTATGTGTTTGAGAATTTCTGACCTGAAACGAATTTGCAAGTACTATATAACATTAGCTAGCTACAAAGGAGAATGAAGTAATGTTAAAATCAAGTGAACTAACAATATATACCCAGTTTCTATTTTTGTAGTTTATTACTGTATTCTTAAAGCTGTGAATGGAACCATATAGGGTAAGGTTGAGAAGGATGAAAAATATAAATAAATACAACTGAACACCTATACTTGACTAAATAAGACTTCATGAAGTATTTTAGTGTTTTTCTTATCCACACTTAATAACCTTTTTGGATTGGGAAAGTAACCTGAACACTTAATCATGTTTCCCCTCAAGACCTTCATGTCATAGTCCTTTTGCCAACACTCTTGAGTTTATTCCAGCTATATACTTTGGACTTGGCTGATAGCACCCATCTTCAGCTTTATCTTGCTCTGAAACAACAACACTCAATATTTTGTGACTGGCAAGATCCACTAATTCGCTGGATATTCAGGATACTGCAAATGATCTTCGACTGTAATAAGATCTGGGAGCTGTCAATCCAGAGGAAAATTGCTTCTGTGTTAAAGAAAATGCCAAAGGTAAGAAACAGCTGGAAGAAATTTATACATCTTATGATACATACAGATACAGACAATAGTATTTAGTTTACTTCTCAGTTTCAAGGATTCACACCAGCTACTGAAGGAATTGCTAGTTTTACTGAGCAGATTCCATACTGTATTATTTCTTTATGAATAAGTACATATTCTAGTGTAAAATATAGGAATTTTTTTAAGGTAAAAAGAGGTAAACGAGTAAGAGTCTAACTGTAGAGGTAAAGGAGTTTAGCTGAAGGTTAACTAGTGGTGTATCCCAGGGCTCAATATTTGGTCAAGCCCTGTTTAACATCTTCATTAGTGAGCTGAACAATGGGGCAGAGTGTACCCTCAACATCCCAGCTGATGACATCGAACTGGTAGGAGTGGCTGATAGGCCAGAATCATGCTGCCATCCAGAGAACCTTAACAGGCTGGAGAAACGGGCTGACAGGAAACTCATGAGGTTCAACAAGAGGAATTGCAAAGTCGTCCACCTGGGGAAGAACAACCCCAATCACCAGTACACGCTGGGGGCCACCGAGATGTAAAATTGCTCGGCATCAAAGGACCTGAGGATACTGGTATTCAAAAAGCTCACCATGAGCCAGCAGTGTGCCCTTGTTACTAAGGAGGTTAGCAGTGTCCTGGACTGCATTAAGAGACAAGTTGCCAGCAGGTCCAGGGGGGTCATCATTCCCTTTTACTCAGCACTGCTGGGGCCACACCAGATGTGGGCTCCAGTTCTGGGCTCCCAAGCATGAAAGACATGGGCATACTAGAGAGAGTCCAACAAAGGGCCACCATGATGATGAAGGGACTGAAGCACTTCTCCCATGAGGAAAAGCTGAGAGAGCTGGGACTGTTTAGCTTGGAGAAAAGAGGGCTTAGGGGGATCTCATCAATGTATATAAATACCTGAAGTGAAGATGCAAAGAGAACAGAGCCAGGCTCTTATCAGTGGTACCCAGAATCAGGACCAGAGGCAATGGGCACAGACTGAAACACAGGAGTCTCTGTCTGAACATGAGGAAATACTGTGAGGAAACACTGAACATCAGAAATAATGGTGAGAGTGATTCTGCTCATCCAGCCTATACTTCAACAGCTTGCCTATGATGATCTTATGGGAGACAGTGCTGAATGCCTTCCTGAAGTCAAGATAGACAATACCTGCTGCTGTCCTCTTGTCATTCCATCATACAAGGTTATCAGATTAGTCAAGCGTGATTGCCATATGAAAGTGTTACACATGTTTAAACAGTCAAAACATATGACCAACTGCCATTGAAAGCTAAAAATTTAGATTCTCTTTACATCTTCATCTACAATACATCTTCACATACAAGAATATTTGGGAGAAGGGGGAAGGGAATTTCTGGCAAATCAAGCCCTTAGTTATTTTTTGCATTAATCTGTGGTTTAAACAGAGCCAGAAAATCAAGGGCTCCAGGAGAAAAGGTTGGTTGTTTTTTTTAATTATGTTTAGAACAATTGACATGCAAAAATATATACACTAGACTACAGTTTCCTGGTTTGTGCTTCATGTAGACACTAACAGTTGTTAAACAAGGATGCTTATACAAGTATTTATAAAATAATGATAAATTGTATGATGTCCATCATTTTGAATGCTGTTTAGCTATAGAAGCCCTAAGACAGAAGTATAGTCAATTATGGAACATTATTTGGAAGACATACATGTTTTAAATTCAGTTTTGGTAGTCAAGTTTTTAATTGCCACCAATATTAATGAAAATTTTCTCTTTTATTTTTTCCCCTAGAAGCTTGAAATTTATGCTAGTCAAAAGTAAAACCATTAAATCTCTAGTTGAACTACACGTATACATTCAAAGATTAATTCTATGAACCTACTAAATTTTTCTCTTCAGTAAAACAATTTTCATAACCCAAAATCAATTTTGGAGACAGTATTAATTCTCAGCATATCATAACACCAGAATAAGACATGTATAGCTGCTCCATTTTTTTATCCAACTCTTCCGTACAGGCACTTTCCAGTATTTCTAGTTTCTATTGTGTAGTAGAAATCCTGATGAAGAAATCTCTGAAATCAGGAAATGTGAAAAGGCAAAGGCAAAGTATATCACTGACATTTTACATTTTTTACTCCTTCAGTAAGCGTCTCCATGTATTTTCTATTTTCTTCTTCAGGAAGAAACCTGCAGGTTTCTTTTTTATTTCATTTTGATTACTGGTCATAATTGTAGTATTACATGCAAATATGGCAGGATGTACTTCTATTATGAAACCAGAATCCAATACATTGTGCCCTCATGTGTAATAGTCTAATTGTAACACAAGAAGTACCTCTTGGATTTTACTACCTAGAGTCCTTAACAGGAAGTAGCACGATTAGTAGCAGCTTACCTCAAGGTCTCCATCTTCTCTTACAAAAAGTTATTCCCTCATGTGTGATATACTGCATTTGCTGCAATCCTCCTCTGCATCCCAATTTGCTCTTTTTCATTGCATCAAGCTTGGTGCTGTCAAAAGCATATTATTTTCTTGCCACACTTACTGAGTTAGTTCCTCTTTTACAGCCAATTCCTGGTTTCTCTTAGCAGGAAAGTTCTAACTTTTTGTCCTCAATTTTAAGGCTTGTCACAATACTGCTTCTTCCCACCTACAGTTAAGTTCTCGTGTCCTCCTACACAACTAATGAGATGACAATACTTATTACAGTTTTCCTGGTTTATTGTGCCCCTTCTTTTTTCTCCCTTACCACCTTGTGAGAACATAAAACTGAATTAGAAAAGGGTCTAACTAGCCCAATATCTGATTTCTAGCACTGACAATAAAAGTCTGCCTCTCAAAGAGTGAAAACAGTGCACATGTATATGATTCTCCTCTCAAGTACTCTACACTTTGAGCTAAGCTCACTCTGGGGTTCCCAGTGCAGAGAGAGTTTCTGTATTTCATATCTTATACATTTTTATCTTCCAAAGAGCTGTCCAGTTTCCCTGCAGAGTCATGTAAACGTCTAGTATGGACAACCATTTCTTGTCTGTAGCATACAGATGCTATCTCCGTCACAAGGAAGTGTCTCTTCTGTTGTTTTTTTTAAACCCCGTTATTATTGCCAATATTGGGAGCATGCACTCATACTGGAAGAAAAAGTGAAAATGTAATTTTTGGCCACTCTACCCATGTTATTCATAATTTTGTAAACATTTATGTTATCTCCCTTAAGTCATCTTTTTCCCAGGCTGAAGTATCAGTTCTTCTTGCAAAAGTTGTTCCTAACTTTTGATCATCCTTCCTGTCCTTCTCAGAAGCCTTTTCGGTTCTGCTGTAGCTATTTTAAGGTGAGACAACCAGAACTGTATACAGGTATTCACTGTTCACAGCCTTTTCTTTATGTCAACAAGGAGTAAGACACAATTTAGTGTAGGGCCAGAGTCTTGGAAGTTGGCAAAATACACTATTAATGTGCCCCATAGTACTTCACTTTTTCAGTTTCTCCTAAGTTCCTACATCTCAGTTCTAGTCTCAGAAAAAGCAAAACCAAACTGCACTAACCTTAAGCTGTCAGCACTTGTTCTACATATTCTTCTCTGCTATATATGTCCTTAGAAACTAGAAACTCTTCCATCTCAATTTTTATTAACTCAGATTCTTCTGAAATCATACCTTTTCTTACATGTTCCTCTGTGTTAGGAATGGGCCTTCAACATTCTTTCCAACATTGTGAACTCCTGCAGGATTCAATAACCACCAATAATACAGATGTGTATATAAGTTGGTGTCAACTGAACACAACACATCTTTGGGGATATTAACTGTACAATCAGTTGGTAGCACCTTTTCACTGATTGTGTTCCATGCTGAGCATTGCAACTCTGAGAAAACCTGCAGAAGAGTCCATCGTTCAGATCAACAATCAGTGTAACACGTGAATTGTTTTACTCATCGAGAATACCAAGTAAAGTAGTTAGAAGACCTATATTTTAAAACCTTTTTTCAGAGTGTCCCCATTTACGTTGATTGTTTTGCTCCGATATGTTAGCTTTCATAAGAACGGAAATTTTCTGCTGGGTTGTGAATGATTATGTAGACAAAGGAATCTGTGATAAAATTGACCAAGAAAGTATAGATCTTTCAGGTCCTCACTTAAGACCTAAAACTGTTTCCTCACTTTTTCTGAAATGAAAGAGAACTCCCATTAAATGAACAAACTTGTCACTTGGTCAAAAAAATGAACAAGATTGACAAACTATGAAGGTAAAAAATGTAAAAGAGAAAAAGATATGAAGGGAGAAGGGGTTTCCTAGTTTTGGTGGGATGAACTAATAGTCATTTTCCTTTTAGTTTATAATTGTCATCATTTGTTTGTAATCTGTAATTTGCCCAACAATTGGAAAAAATTATATGGAAAAACACTAATATATTAATTAGTTATGTTGTCATTTGTATACATATTTTTTAATTAAAGCTCAGGATTATTCTTTCACATAAAGCATGTTCAGATACACAGATTTTTCTTTTCCTGAGGTGAAAAATTATAAATTCAGAAACCACCCAATTATATACTACTGCAAAAAGTATCTTTCTCTTTCCAATCAGGCAGACTAAAATTAAAATGTTGACAAAAAGATAAAAGTTGAAAATGTTTCTTCAGGAAAGTGTAAAGAGTTTTGTAGTTCTGTAGCCTTATAAAATATCTAGAACATATGGTAATCCTAGTAATATAGCTGATGCCATGCAAGTAGCAATAGTAAGATTCTGAAGAATCTTCTCCAGTTCCATCGTAATCTTCAAAATTCCACATTCACTTTGCCCACTTTTCCAAATTAAATGCATATTTTACAATAATCCGATTTGCTATATTTGGCTGTGCTTAAAGTGACATGGGCGAGATTTCTGTAGA
The DNA here is from genome assembly GCA_033628505.1 of Tringa tobata. Taxonomy (NCBI): domain Eukaryota; kingdom Metazoa; phylum Chordata; class Aves; order Charadriiformes; family Scolopacidae; genus Tringa; species Tringa tobata. The sequence goes on from JAHREE010000495.1 coordinate 10,148,262, forward strand.
TAAACCTGAGATGGAGAAATTAGCACATTTTACAGGTCAATGCACTTTACTCTGCTCCAGCAACAAGCTGCACCCAAATGCAAAAATTAAAAATGGAGGGAAAGATAATGGGTCCCATTCATAATAAATTTATTCTATTGAACTAGTTAGCCTGAGGCTGACAACAGTTGCGTCTCTATGGAAATACAACATTTCTGAATCCTTGAATCCTACGCACACAAGAGCTTTGTAAGGTCTTATACACACACATTTTAAAGACACAAAAATCTCTGTTCTCTAAACCCCCTCAACATAAAACTGCTTTTTCATAATATTTGTGTTTTCATTTTACTGCTGTTTTCTTCTCCTTCTTTCCCAAATTAGTTCCCACATGCCCATCTAGTTTGTTGGATGAGACAGCTGTAAGACCCTAACCCTTTCAAACTCAAAAAACAGGTGTTTGAAAGTAAGGAACTTACTCATGGGTGTTGAAATAGCAGTGCGTGGTGCGGAAGGGGAAGCAAATGATAGCAGCTGTGTCCCACAAGCAGAACAGATGTTAAATGTTTGTGCCTTAACACCTGTTGGAGGTTGGCAAACTAATGTCTGCTGTGCTTGCTTTATTATGTACTAGTCAGAAGGAAAAACAACTGATGGTGGAATGGAAGGAAAAAGAACATGGTTCCCCAGTGAAGGAAAGATCCTATGCTAAACTTACACTTTCTTTACATTCTTAGTTTTCCATGAAACCCTACTTTATTTCAGTTTCAATAACCAGCGATCAGTTCATGATAGCATTATATCAACTAATGTATGCTTTGATTTTCGCTTTGATTTTCACTTTGAATTAGATAAAGCAGTACGTCTTTTATCCTCTTTAGCCTCCATAAAGGGACTTGTGATACAAGAGGCAATGACTGCCAATGAGTTTCAATTTTTATGAATACTTGGATTTAATATGTATTTATGATGTTCAGTCTCTCAGCTCACATTATATCTGTGCAGGTTCCCTGCTGATAATTAACAGCTTTGACAGGATTTTATGGTGAATTTTGGAATTTCATTAATTTTCCCAGAGAATTAAGTAAGATGGGGGACAGGTAGCAGCTGTGCAGGTGGGTTTTTTAAAGGAAAGCATAACAATTAATTCATGAAACAAAGGAAGTTCCTTGCTACAAATGCAATTCCTTTCACCTTTTTAAGAACTTCAGCTCCATCCCTCATATTTTTTTGAAGTGTTGGCAAATGAGTCAGCCATCAGGTGTTTTTGATAACACCTTCACTAGAATCTGACAGCTGTTGAGCAAGAATGTATCTTTATTCTTGGCATAGTTCCTCCAGAAACGAAAAGTACTATTAATGAATTAACAAATGTAAGGAAGACCTCTTCAAGTATTCTGTAAAAAGAATAGTGATGATAGTGTTAAAGGAGGCAAAAAAGTAATAAAAGGAACTTTTGAGGATAATCCAAATATTCCCCATGAAGCACATTCTTCAACAATTTCTCCTAAGCACCATTTCTACCTCAGGATATAACTTTTATTTCTGCCATTTGTAAGTATTGTGGGAATTGAACAAACAAATACAGTATTTAGTCATCGTGTATTTCAGTAACTCCTTAATAAACTATAACTAGGCTATTTATTAGACTGTCATAATTGTCACAGAATAGTAGATCAAATGATAAAATAATGAAATGCTTAACAGGGAGAAAAGGCCTGGATTTCATTGGTATGCTTGTGCTTACGTGTCTTAGACTCAGTTCTGGTTTTAGTAAAGATTGATGGTGAAAAATAGAGATTAGCCTTGTTTCTTGTTTATCAAGTGAGTCATAAACAATCTGTTAATGTATTTCATAACACATAAAATTAACATGTGCTGTAAGGACTACGCACAAATGTTAATGACCTGAGCAGGACTATTATTATGTCGTTAATCACAAAACTGTTATTACTAGAACAGTAACTACTCAGGAGAAAGCAGTCAAATATCCCTTCTTAACAAAGAGCACATTCTACTACAATTAAGTAAAATTTAAGATTTCAAATACATTTTTTTGTCTTGTCTTCATGACCATATTCTTTTCTATGAGGGGTTTCTGCTCAGAGATCAAAGATAGTTATTGCTAAATTAAGGCGTAATCAAATAACCCAAATCCTCCCACTTTGCCTTGGCCATGCATGTAGCTAAAAACGCACCTACAACTAAGCTTTCCCAATTTACCAGGTGAAGATTACCATCTTGTTTGTGGCGGTTGCTCTATGTGCATTTCAAATGTTCCCTCAGGGTACTAATGTACAGATCTAGTTTACACTGATCAGCTAAAATGGATGCCCTAATCAGACACACAAGGACACTGGAACTGAAATAAGAAAGCAAGTGGCCTCTTGGGAATATGGTCTCCAGATAACTCTCTATTATTGCTATCAGTCCTACAACCTGAAAGTCACATTCAGAATATTATTTATTACACCTTCCTATGGACTTTAACAAAGTATGCAAAAGGTGAACAGAAACGCTTATAACCAACCAAATCCTTGGTTCAAAGTCTTTTTGCCCCTTAACAGCTGAAAATAATTTCAGAAACAGAAGCTTCCAAAATTTGGAAGTTTGAAGGAAAATGATATATCACTAACAAGAGCTCTCTATAACCTCCGTTTGCATTTCAAAAGAGTTCCATTGCTATTTTGGGGCAATCTCTCCTTCTCTTTCTCTCTGTTTCTCACACACACGCGGAACTGTGCAGAGAGGGAAGGAATGAGCCAGAGAGAACGATGTCTTTTGGATAGCATAATTACCTGATAGATGTCAACCATTCTAACAGTTGTTTAAAATTCATTTTCCTGCTAAAGTAGATGGATTAATGCAATATCCCACAGAGAAACCAAGTTCCATTCTGTTGTGCTTTCTCCAATAACATTGAAAATAACCTGCAGCTAGATCATAAAGACTCAGAAGTTTACAGTAGGAATTGAAATACCTGCAAATCAATGATCCTCCTGGCTAACTATAAAGGTCTTGTAAACACCATGAGCAGCTGCATTTTTTTAATTATCTTTCCCAAATTCCTACAGTGTCACTGCTTCACATACTTAGAAGTTCCTCTGTCTGGGCAAGATAGTTCCCTCCTGTTGAGGCTCTTCTACTGGGCAGACTTGTCTGCTTCACACTTCAAGGAAGCAGAATTGGCCTCCATCTTCAAGGGCGGATTACTTAGAATGGATGCAGATACTGGCAGTCATTAAGACATACTCAGTACTTCTTATTTGCAAAAGAGACAAATCCCTGCTCCAAATGCTAAGTTGTTTTAGAAAAACATGCATTTTTTCCTCTCAAGAAAAATTGAAAATATAAAATATTTTCAATTTCAAAACCATCAGATTTGTGTTTTATGTTAAAATCTGAGGTGAGAGTGGAAAAAAAAGTCTTGGCTGGTCTGTAAGGGCTGGCTGACCTTTGGAGGTAAAAGCAGTTAATAATACCTCTTTATTGTCACCATTATAGTATCTTCCACTTCAAATTATCATACAAGCCATAGGTTCTTTGGGTTTCTCCAATGATCCATTTCAAACAAAAGACATTTGTGACTTTGAATAACAACTTTTAATTGAACATTTAAAAAAAAAAAAGCCACCCAACTCTTAAAAAAAAGAACATGCTTTGTAGTATGCTTAGGTAATATGTTAAATAGTACACAGTACAACTGGTATTCCCAGAAATTTTAATTTTAATTAAATAAGCAATCTCTGATTCCCATTCCTCCCCTTGAAATTAACTGAGAGTGAGCAATTTTAGATTCTATCATCTATTGTCTCAAACAACAGATGGTTCAATATTTCTACACATCTCAAGTTTCCCACTTAGCTTCCAGTGGAGACAATTTACTGAACAAAAGTAAAGTACATTCTAAATTAGAAGTTTTGTAGTACTCTACTTAATTACATGCAGATGGATTAAATGTAACCTTAATCTAGCAGATGATGTGCTTCTCAGGTACAGTATGGCCCAGCTGGTTTATGTATTCATGGGGTTCTTATTTGCATAAATTCATAATAATTTAGAATGTTGAAGTTTAAAGGACAAAATACAAGTCTCAGGTATATTATATATTTAGGGACATTTAGCTTTAAAGAGCTAACTTTTAGACCAGATTTTTTTGTGATTTTGACAAAACATAACTCAAATTCATTAGAACATAGTTCCAAAACTATCTATTTTAAACACTTGCCAGAAGATATTGGAGTGAGAGTTCCTTATATATACTACGCTTTCCTTACTTACAGTTGAAACTGAACCAAAATATTAACTTGTCTTTACTTTTCCTCTGATCTGAAGATACTTAAATGGTAGTTTAACTTGCTCTTTGTAGCATTTAAATTCAGAATAAATAGTCTTGTAGAGTACATGTGACAAAAGCAGAGGGAATGATTAATTCCTGTATTAATCAGGAATGAAGTTTGGTTTAAACTTGCTGCTTCTTCATTTACAAATAATTTTGATTTCTGCTTATGTTTCATAATTAGTAAATACATATATTTCATGTAATTAAATGAACAGAAAAACTATAAATAATTACCGTGACATTCAGATAGTTGTTTGTGATGCTTTATTCTCAGCTTCTGATAAGTAAAGCTGAAACTTTCTAAGAAGAAAAACTACAAAATAAATAGCTAATGTAAAATATGAAATCTAAAAAGGATATAATTTTTTCACTGAAAGTTATAAATCTTTAGGAATAAGTAACTAGTTGTGCAAATATCTAGTAACCTCCAAGGGCTTTTGAAAAAGAAATAGCATAAGCTGACAAGGTGCAATGAATTAAACTCATTGCTTTTCTTCTGAATTTGTTTTAATTCCAGGGGAAAAAAAAAAAAAAAAAAAGAGTGAGAGTTAGTAAAATTAAATAGACATAGGTATTCCGTACTAAATTGGAGACTCATACATGACATTGAGTTAACTGTTCCCTGGACAGAAATAGATTTTGTGATGTATTTTATTTTAAAATGCAGTTCAGATGAAACAATAAAAAATGCAAGGGAACACATACATAGAAGTACTTTGAAGAAACAACACGAACAGATTTAAGCAACAAGTCCATGCTACCAAAATATTTTGCACTCAAGTTGTTTAAACAAGCACTGTATGATATATCATGACACTAGTTTAATCACTGAGTAAATAAATGTTCACTCATAGCAAGTATGATTCCACCATGCTCAGCAAGACTAATATCTGGTTTTAATTCATTTTGCACCTATTCTTTAAATATTATTCTCTCTCTTAACTCTTGAGTCTGCCTTGACAATAGACAGCCTCCTTAGAAAAGTATTAGTCATTTTAAACTAAGAAAACACATCGGATGTCTGGTTAATATCTTCCTGAATATTCTGCAGACAACTCTCTAGTGTTTATTGATTACCTTGTATTCAAATGTCTCTTACTTAGTTGTATCTTCTTAGGCATTGTTAGGATTTACATTTGTATGTATATTAACTAATACCAGACAAATATTGATATGGCTGGTAACAAACAGGACATAAGAATTATTCACCAAAACGATGGGGAAGATTATCATGAGGAGAGAAAAGAAATTTATTAGAAAAATTGCAAAGAAAAGTTAACATTGACTAATAATCCTGAAAAAGGAGACAAAAGCTCTCAAAAGTCATATTAACTTCTATCACAGCTCTAGTAGAAATAGAAACAAGCATGGAAACTGTTTCACCATGTCCTGAAGAGCAAATGGAGAAACAAGCACATTTGATCATTAACTGAATATGGTACTTATACACAAAAAGATGAAAGTTTGGTCTGGGAAACTTAAAGCCACTGTCAGAAAACTAAACAATAAGGCTGGGAAGTAATGGTTGTGAATCTATCCAGAATAAATAGTCAAGACATCTATGAAAGATGAAAGATGCAATTAAGTGCAGGAGAATGAAGCAGAAAAGAGTTATATATGTGTTGCCTGAAAAGGGAATTTAAATGTAATGAGTGCAGTAGCCATATTATTCCCTGCTGCCTTCCATCTTGTCATCCCAGAAAACTCCTTCACAATGTTATCTAAATGAAATTTTCCAATGCCAACAGGAGCAGATCTTGAGAAGGTAGTTTCAATCTGACTATTTATGAGCTACCTTACTCTAACATACCATCATTTACCAAAACAAGTTACAACTCCTTCTGTACTCCATCAGTTTTCAGAAAGCCCTTGATAGCAGCAGATACTCGTAATCCTAATTACTTTCTGAAAATGACCTTTATTTCCTAGAACCTTCAAGAAGATATCAAATGTACTGTGAATTCATCAGTTCTGTTTAGTAGGCACTACTGTTGTTAAACAAAGATATGTCTTCCCATCATTATCTTTATTGTTACTTTTTATTTTCCTATGAGACTTCTGGCCTAGAAATATGAATTGTAAGGATAAGAGGCTGGTTGGAATGCCTGAAGAGATCGATTTTGCTGAAGGTACCTGCATCTTGCAGTTAATGATAAATGAAACACAAAAAGAGACCTATAGCTTAGTCAGAATTGCTCATAAATTCTGACTTTATGACCAGTAAGTCAAAAGTAAAAGTTTAGCTACAGAAAATTACATCATATAACCCCATCTCTAAAAGGTAAAGCACTGCAGCAGTGTTGCATTTACTTGCCTAGGCAACATAAATCTGGTGGCTACATCTGTAAGTGCATAAGGCAAGCTCCATTTTTAGAATCTCACATAACAGACAAGTATCAATATTAAGCAATGTTCTCAGCATGCATCTATTTGAATAAATTCAAATCATAGAAAGTCAACAAATCCATCCAACAGTTAAATTGTTTTCAGTACAGATGCTGGCAGCATACATTCAGAGTAAAGTGGCCAGATAGCATGAGTGTTATTGGAAAAATCACTTACAATTACATGAATGGCAGACAGACAGCTATTTAGCAAAATAAGTTCTGTTTGGAAAAACAAAAGCAAGCTGACTCACAGGGACCTTTTGAGGCACTTAAACTTTTTGAACCGACTTTATAGATGAACAATTTGAGGAAATTAAAGAGATTGGCCCAAGATAACCTCGGTTAGTAAAGACAGAAAGTTCTTCCTACTCTTTAGTGACGTATCTTATGAAAATCACCATGATGGTACATTACAGCTCTCTCAGTCCTCTGAACCACTGAATTAGAATAGACAAAATATTTGCATTTCATTCTTACACATGCTAAATAATCACATCTATTGGAGGACTGATATTTTTCTATGTAAAAAATGTTAAATACCTACAATACATGTGGTTCTGTTCTCAGCTCTGTAACTGATGCATTCATTGCTTCTTCTGTTTCTTAATATTGGACAGAACATACTATTTACTTGCAACCAGACAAACAATATCTTTAATTTTAGGTCTAGTGCAGAGATGACAAGCCATTGTGGTGTAAAAAATGTATATATGTACATACACCATCACTTGTTTGGAGTTTTTATTCCAAGTAGAGCTGTGCTATACCTCTCCCATCCTTATGCCCTATGAAGTGGATAAAATTCTAATGTAACTGTCCATGACCCAGACAACGAATTTGCGACTTAATTCAACAAAACACAGCAAAGTAATATGGATCAGCAAGAACTAATCCAAGGTAAGTTGCTTGACCTAGCACTGAAAGCCATAATAGAAATCCCAAGGCTAGAACAAAGACAGGCAAATATGAATTGGAATTAGAGAACAATGATTTATTTATACAGTGTAACTAAGTGCTAGTAAATAGTAGATTATCTGTCTTCTGTTGTTAAACTGTCAGTTTTTCCATCTTTGTTGTTAAATGGAGACTATTTTTTTGTTTTCATATAAACTAGGTCATAAACAAACTAGTCGGAAACATGATATTTGAGGCCTATGATATACAGTAATCAAGGTAAATTTCCATGCGTCTAGACTGAAATTTAGGCTTAAATCATATCTATAAATATATATTTTCCTATTTAGTCACAATGTTGGTCCTGTAGCCAAACTCTATTTGTGTTTTCATATTTGGTTGTTTCTTCTCTAGGATATATGTTATTTTCAATCAGCAAAGTCACTCTGTGCTGCTTGGTTTAAGCCTTTCAATGTAATGCCTAGATTTCCTGTTGATCATACTCTCCTTTGTGCTGTGGAATGGCTGGTGCCCCTGTGTGTTAGGAAACATGGTGAGGCAAAATTAGAGTTTTACCATGTTGGTAAAACTAAGCCACCTGTGTATGAAGACAAATACTTACAGAAGTACAGAAGTCTGGGATATTCTTCAATATACATGTAAAAAAGCTATGGTTCTCTCCTCCCACAACACATACACAAGCTGAGGATCTAGCCTGATTTTTTTTCACTTTTTCCCACAGGTACCAATAAAATTTTATTTTTCTTACAGGGAACGCTATCAAATTCTATTTCAAAAAATCTAGGTCATAGTTAAAATTCTGAAAGACTTACTCCTATTTTCTTCTTACTGTAACCAACAGGTGTAGTATTTGGAAAACACCTTAAGTTTCAAGGATTTAGCAAATAAAATATATTCTTTGCAGTTATGAAACAGAAATTTTGTTCAAAAAATTTGCCACATTTCAGTATCAACAAAAGCAGTCACAAATTTTCAAAAGACATGGACCTCTCGGTGGATAAGGAACTGGCTGGATGGCCACACTCAAAGTGTTGCGGTCAATGGCTCAATATTCAAGTGGAAACCAGTGACAAATGGTGTTCCTAGGGGTCAGTACTGGGACCAGTGCTGTTTAACATCTTTGTTGGTGGCATTGACAGTGGGATTGAGTGCACCCTCAGCAAATTTGCCAACGACACCAAACTATGTAATGTGGTAGACACGTTGGAGGGAAGGGATGCCATCCAGAAGGACCTGGGCAGGGCTCAAGAAGTGGGCCCATGCAAACTTCATGAAGGTCAGCAAGGCCAAGTGCAGCGTCTTGTACATGGGTCATGGCAATCCCAAGCACAAATACAGGCTGGGCGGATAGTGGATTGAGAGCAGCCCTGAGGAGAAGGATTTGGGGATATTGGTTGACGAGAAGCCCAACAGAAGCCAGCAACATACACTGGCAGCCCAGAAAGCCAACCATATCCTGGGCTGCATCAAAAGAAGTGTGGCCAGCAGGTCAAGGGAAGTGAGTGTTCCTCTATACTCCACTCTGTGAGACCCCATCCAGAGTACTGTGTCCAGCTCTGGAGTGTGTCCCCCCCACCCCTAATAAAGACATGGACCTGTTGGAACAGGTCCAGAGGGGAGCCACAAAGATGATCATGGGAGTCTGGAGCATATCTCTTATGAAGACAGGCTGAGAGAGTTGGGGTTGTTCAGCCTGGAGGAGAGAAGGCTCCAGAGAGACCCTATAGCAGCCTTCCAGTACCTAAAATGGGCCTACAGGAAAGATGGGGAAGGACTCTTTCTCAGGGAGTGTAGTAACAGGATGAGGGATAATGGTTTTAAACTGAAAGACAGAAAATTTAGATTAGTACTAGGAAGAAATTCTTTACTGGGAGGGTGCTGAGACACTGGCCCAGGTTGCCCAGGGAGGTTGTGGATGCTCTGTCCCTGGAAGTGTTGAGGTGTTCCAGTTGGATGGGGCCTTGAGTAACCTAGTCTAGTGGAAGGTGTCATTGCTCAAGGCAGGGCGGTTAGAACTAGATGATCCTTAATGTCCCTTCCAACCCAAACCATTCTATGATTCTATAAATTTTAAAAAATGAATGATTCAGAAACAATAAAATCCAATAAATTCTATTCCAAATTTCCTCCTTTTCCATGTCTTTTCTACATTTAACACACACACACACAAAAAGTTAAATTGCATCTATCTTCCAATTGTGCCCATTAATCAGTTACAAGGTACATGAAAATAACCAAATTTTTGTTTTGAATGTATTTTTTATTTGCACTGCTTGGGCATTTGCCTCCTATAAGGGGCACTTTGCACTTGTCATTCAGCTGACACAACAGCTATATCTTAAAAATTGGATTCAAAGGATTGCTTCAAAGCTCTCTGTTCTTGTTTAGTACTTTCAATAGGACATTAGCCAGCATACAATGTCTCTGTAAGGCTGATGCAGCTGATCTGATGATTGTACTTGCTGTGCACTGGTCAATATATTTGTCTCTGTCATTTGAAGTTCTATATTCTGTCTGTTTAGCCTTTCATTTTCCTATCTTCAACATTTATGCCCAAATACCTGGAAAAATCTTAGGTTCCAAGCAATAATTGCACACACACACACACACTGGAATTAATTAACAGCTTTTTTCCAAAGCTATATTTTAGCTATTTATGGGATACTTGTTTATCTATGTTACCATCAAATAACCTAAGAATGTTTAGAGTAAGATCATAACATTGGTTTTTTAGATTTCTCTTCTCATCAGTTTGTTTCACCCTCTGTTTTCATCAGTGCAAACACCGATATTCTGTTGAATATGGGAATACTATTAGCTCAAGTTCTTCAAGGTCTTCCAGCTTCTCACTTTTGATGTCACACTCAGCAAAACAGAAGTGAAACTAACTAAGAGGAAGTCACTTTCCACACCCTCGACTGAGGAGTCCAGAGGTCCTGTCTGTTAAGCTATGTGATAAAAGCTGTTCTGCAGGCCCACAGACATGGAAAAGGAGCCCAAATAATACCCCCTGCTGGGTTACTCCCACGCCCATCACAGGATCCATCAGACCAACAAAGGTCCATCTCTACAAGCCTGGATGGCAGGTGGGAGGCCAAATCAAGGGCTCCTTGTCCAGGCTTCTCCCAGAGCATTCCCAGCAGAGTCCCAGCCCTATTGTTCAGGTGTGAAACCCATCACCATGAATGACTGGGAGCAAATACCCACATAACCTTTCAGACTAGCAAGCCTTGCTGCCTAGGGAAGGGACACATTGTAGGATGCAGTGGAAATACTGTTGCAGATCACACAGGATTTAGTATAGAATTTTTAGGGGAGGAACCAAAGGTGGGACAAGGGAGGTGTTTAGCTGATTTGGGGAGGTACAAGAGTGGGAAAACAGAGGGATATGGGGATAAAAACAACTGGCTAGCACACTGGTCTATGCTGTGCCTGGTCAGTGCAGTCTGTTCTTGCCAAATTTCTTTCTAACTCTTTCCTGGGTGAGAAGCTACGTTTATGTCTGTGCACTGGGTCCAAGTGTAGCCACTGGGGTCTGACCCAGGTTGGAGGGACCATGGTGCAGCAACTAGAACAAGAGCAGCTGTGCAAGCATGTCAGTGAGGATTAAGGTGGGCCAGCCAGCAAACAGGAGAAGTGGCTTGGGAGCAAGGTGTTGAGGGAGCCTCTAAGGGCCAGCGCTGGGTATAACAGAGCCCATGAGTCTCCGTGAGTGAGAGCACAGCCAGGTCAGGTACTGTAAGCTGAGTAAGGCTGCAGCCTTCAGGACTTGTACGTCCAGGTGTCAGCAACTGGGGAGACTGGGACCCCATGGAAGATACTGGGCAGGCTGAATGTCAGAGGTGAGTTGATGGAAGGATCCACAATGTACATATCTATATGTGTGTGCGTGTATATATATATATGATTCCATGATTCATAGACGCATAGCATGATTTGGGTTGGAAGGGACCTTAAAGATCATCCACTTCCAATCCCCTCTGCCTTGGCCAGTGACACCTTCCACTAGACCAGGTTACTCAAAGCCCCATCCAACTGTGCTTGAGCTTCCTGAGCTTCCTTGAGCTTTACAAAGGAGTGACTCATGAGATCTTTGTTTTCCCTCTCCTCTGAGTTACTTCACTCTCTGCCACTGTGTCAGGACATTCAGTGAGGGGCTATCTACCTACCTAAAACACTCTGGGGTGATATTAGGTGCAGCAGGCTTCTCACTGGTTCCTGTTTTCCAAACCATTCTCCATTTCTGTGGCCTACTTTAATAATTATCTTTTTCCAAGCAAGCTGAAAGCTTTCTGTGAAACTATTGTCTTGATTGTCTAACAATGCTGCCTTCATTATTTATATATCTTGGGTGTTGTGAAACATAAGCTAACATTGCTAGAACAATGAAGAAATTTTATTTCTATAGTATTGGCAACAGAACTGATAAAATGACAGTGAAAAAATGATAAATTAAGCATACTTATCCAAATATACAGAGATTCCTATCCCTCACATGCTATTCCTAGTATAAAATCCAGCTCTACAAAAAAAAAAAAAAAAGACGACCAGTGAAGAATTGGTCATTTTATAACAGATCTTGTATATAACAGCAAGATAGTGATTCAGGCAAATTTCAATTCAATTTCTGTGAGATTAACTAAAGCCATTTAATGATTTTTTTTTTTGTGGTCCACAATTAGCAAAGCAACATTTGGACAAAAGACATATTATGAACAGATATTAATATGTGTCACCTCATAAATCTTCAATTTGTTCAGCAGAATAGAATAATAGATGGTGAAGTGAAGTGGAATATTTGCTTTTTATCTTCTGTTTGTCCCATTTTTCATGTCCATATGCCCTGCATAGCCAGAAATCCAAAAGTTCTTGATCTTATTGACTTTATCCTTTCTTCCTCTCTCCAATACCCTCAGACTGTTCTCTGAAATTACTGTATATATGAATTATATAAAGTTTTATATAGTTTTTAATAAATCCAATTTACATATATAAATTCCATATATATGAAATAACTACGTATATGAATTTAACAGCGAAACAGGAAATTGAGTTTTCCCTTTTTTACTGAGTACTAACATTTCTTTGTTGTCCTTTTAACAGGGAAGGTTAATGGCTCAACTTAATTCCTCCTACAGAAGGGTGTTTATAGCTGTTGGTTTGGTTTGTCATCAGGGACTCGGTACCTGAATGACTGAGTTTTGAAGAATACCTCCCACAGTGGTTCTGAAGAGGAGTGATACTGGAGAAAAAGCTGATGTGCTAATATGGCCTGCAAATCCAGATCTTCCAAGAACAAGTAGTCATGCAAGTCTTGTATCCTTTTTGACCAAATTCTTTCTCCTAAAATTTCCTATTACTGTTGCAATTTCACTAATTATAGTGGCACAAAGATGTCTTATATAGTCAGAAAGTCACCAGTCGCTTATGTCGTCACCTACAGTCTGCAGGACCTGTGTCTTTTTTAATCTGAAACATGCATACCTGCTCAGGGACAGGTAAAACAGTATAAAAACAAATATATCTCTGAATGACTTAACTTATGCCTGCTGTACAGACGATGTTGGAGTGTCTGTTACAGACGATGTTACAGACGATGAAAGGATATGAGATACAGAGTAATCAGAATATAAGTTTGCCCAGTAACTATTTACTTCAAATAAAAATATTGCAGTCTTATTAGAATAACATCTCAAAGTATTGAGCATCATGCTAAAATATGCATTCATCTATGTATATAATTTGTCATTTGATATCTGTGACTGTGCAAATTCTTTGCTTTTTTTAATCTTTAGTTTGCTAACTCTCATAATATACTTCTAAGGATCCAATGGCAAAGCCATTATCCTCAGTTTAGAAATGACATACTGAGGCCCAGACAAGTTAAACAACTGGTTCAAGGTCTCCAGAATGCCCTATTGTCAAATAAGGTATTGAGACCACTTATAAAACTCAAGCTAGTACTCCGTCTCAGTGTTTTTTATCTTGGAGCATAAATGTCCTTTTTACTGCAGTTTCCCTGATCTGTGTGCCAGGTAAGGAGCAAGGGCACAATGTAGGCATAGAGGTCACCCTCCAGTAATCAGGAACTGCAGCTGGAGAAAAATCTATTTAACATTCCTTCACCCCCAGGAAATCAGCTGAGGCATCGAGAAATCTGGACATTAAATTAATGATAAGAAAGAATGTCCTCTTCCTTGTAAGAATAAAAATGTGGAAAGATCAACCCTCATGCCTCAGGCATAGCTTTCCTTGGTAGACATACTTCTGCTAAAGCATTTGGCATTAGTTGCTGTGAGACAGACGGAACTACACTAACTGAAGAACTCACCTGATCTGCAATAGCAATTCCTATGTCTCTACATTCCTAGCAAGTAACCATTGGTTTTCAAAGATGCTGACTATCTCTTGCCCCCTGATCTGATATCTAGCCTAACGACCATGTTTTGGCTTATGAAAGGGTTTAGTTTCCTGACTTCAAGGCCTTTGCATTGAAAGCCTTGTCTCGTCCACAGTGCAGCTTAAAATAGTTTTATTCACTGTGTTGTATTATAATAACATATTAAACAGAAGCAGTGTCTCTTCTGACCCTTTGAGTCAAATAGAAGTACTGAAGAGCAAATGTAATCCCTTCATGACCAAATCTTTCAATACTTTCCTAAGCCTGTAAGTAAAAAGTAATTGCAGTGGTATTCAGAAAATCAAGTTTTGTGTTTCTGAGTAGTTCAGCTTTGTTTTTTGCAGCACACTAATTATCATGCTTGCAAGGAGCATTCACATCTAAAAGCACCACAGACTTAGTCACTAAGGAGAGTGAGTAGGAAGGATTTTACCACATAAACCAGAAAAGTCTAGTTCCAAAATTCAATGTTTGCCATCGTCTTCTTACGCAATTTAATATTTCAGTATTGGTCTATATATTAAACTATAGCAAACAGTAGAAAACAGAGCAGGATCTCCAGTAATTACTGATTAATAACTTGATATGTGTTTGCGTGTATGCATACATTTATATATGTTTTATTGTGTTCACTGCAACCTACCTTAGAATTACAAGACACAAGTGCTCTTTGTAATGAAGCTTTTGTGTATTTGCTTTAAATACTGCCATAGGTACACCCTTTTAAACATCTGCCCCTAAGAATAACCTGGCAGACTTAAGTTTTCCCATCTTTCATAGTTAATTTTCCTGAACATCATAGAAAAATGTCCACATTCTTCTTCTACACAATTAATTACTATTTTGCACAAGGCATAAACGAACTTGCAATTACAATATTTCTAATAGAAGTGTTCTTTAAAAAGTCCCAGGGGTTTAAAAATTAGTTTCAAAAGTATTTTATCTGATTTTCTTATGGTGCTCTTAGGCTGAATTCAGGCTGGAGAAGAACCTTTTCTATAGGGATGGAGTATAATGGGTCAGAAAGCAAAGGTAAACAAATACAGGGTAAAAGCAAATGCAAATACAACATAGGAGGCACCCAGAGGGAGAGACATAGAAGCTAGATGTTAAATGCTGTGCAGAAAATGACATTTCTGCTGTTTCACAGAATCATCGAATGGTTAGAGTTGGGGGAGACCTTAAAGATCATCAAGTTCCAATCCCCCTGACACCATTTCAGATGCTTCACTGTAGGAACAAAAAACATGCTCACTGAGAAAAAACAATCAGACCAAACACAGTGTAGATGCAAATTTTGGAATCATACTCTATCCAGCTCCAAGGCTGCTTGGAGATTTGACTGTGGCTTGGGAGTGAGACAATTTCTAATTCTGATCTAAAGCCTGTAAGTTTTGGGAAATATGTATTTTTCCCTGCACTTAACTGTTCTGTGGAACAGCTGGCCACAGTTGTAAGATTCGGTATTTGCTAGTGTGCTTATTAGGTGATGTTTATCTTTAAACCTATAAATATATTTTACAGACTGTTTGTCAAACAGTAGATTGAAATAACTGTCTTTAATTGCCTATATGCAGCCATAATGGCACATCGCTTGGGGGTTTCTCACATAACAGGCTGCATACAAACTCATACAAAGCTGCATTCTCTTCATCTAGAAAAAGCATTCAGTACATGTTTTTTTACTTTTCACTTTCTCTTTTTGATTTGTTTTCCAAGTAAGCATTTGACAGTTTAGAAAGCCTTATGTTTGGAAAGGGATTTGGGAAGTAGATTTTTCCCCCAGAAGGTGAGGCCAAGAAATGCATCAGTCACTCTTGCTGCTTTCTGACAGTTCAAGTCACCAAAGGCATTTAATAAACTTTAATTGATGTCACAACTGTAAAGGTCACACATGGGACTGAAAGCACAAATCAGCTACTCACTGAAACATAAGTGAATAAGAGGGAAGAGTGTGTGAATATGCCTGTACATGTAAGACAACATATTTCACAAAAACACCAGCAAAAAGTAGCAGGTTTTTTCAGTTTAAGAGGAGTTGTATGAAGTTCTTAAATGCAGTGCTTTTATATTTTTAAAATAGTGTGGTTTGCAATTTGCATTATACTATGGCATAAATGTTTTACGTGTCATTTGAATATATAGTAATTATGATAAGAAGTGTAGAAATATTATTTTTTGTGCTGCCCTAAATTTAAGAATGGCACTTATCACACAACTCTTTGTTCATTCTACCTCACTGAAGAATTCTTGACTTGAACAGAAAAACGAGAATTTGAATCTATCCCATTTTATTAAATATTTATAAAGAATTTATAAAAAGATCAGCAATTTCTCCCCCATATGTTCAAGGTATTTTTGCCTATAAAAATGGGAAGCTGCACCTTCCAACCTGATTCCTGGGATCCCATGACCCTATGTTATTGATAATCTTTCTTTACTATCTATGAGATGAAATTCTATCCCTTGTGATTTAGGGTTGTTATTATTATTGGAATATTTGTAATACCATGTCATGCCAGCACCCTAATCCTGAGGTGTAAGGTGAATCCTCTTGTAGCAAGTACTCTACAAGCAGTAAAGTAACACACTGTGTAGACAAGAGATGGAAACAGACCAAAAGACCATCAGACCATCGGACCAATTTCTCTATCGAGAAATTACAAGAAATCAATAAGACAGTAATATTCAGTATGACAGGAATATGCTGAAATTTACCTGGAGTAAACTAATTCCAAATATATGTAAAGGACAGCAATAAACTTCTGAAGTACAGCAAATACTGAACATTCACAAGAACTTGTCATGCAAAATCATGTACTGCTCTGCTTAAACAAATCAGTTTCTGCAAATCTGTTTACACTTCCTTTGCCAAACTGTTTCATTCAATTTCTTCAGGAATTATGTAAAGCTATATGCATTAAATCTCAGGTGTTTCTTACATATTAAATCTTGGATGCTGAGCAAACAATGGGTAGATGTGAGCTGCAGTGACCTGCAGCTGATCCTTTTCTTATATCCGATGCAGTTTCTTAGTCTGGAAATGCTGTCTTCTGCTTCAATAGTTCATTATGAACTGACAGATTTGCTACTATTATTACAAAACCCATCTACAAATCACAAAAAACTAATCCCCAGATCTACTTTTCAAAGGGCTTCTTTTTTTTTCTAAATAAGGTTCTTGAATTCAATACAGTATTTAAATGTCATTGTTATGTTCACTGATGCCCAGAGTATACCACAGTTTATTAAGCAGATGAATAGTATACAGTTTAGGTGTGCATGTCACGTATTATTTTTAAAGAGCCCTATGTGATTTAAAATACTTAAGATTTAGTCATAACATTTTTTATACCCAGTATATCACTCAGTACCTTTTGAAAAGTAAATTCAGACTTTTCATCACTGGACCAATTGTAACAGCCTCCCTTTCAACTGAATTAAAAAAAAAAAATTTAGCAAAATTATTCATCACTGATAGAGTTTACAATGTTTGCAGAAATCCTAACACAGTTAACAGTGCAGTTCACACAGTACAAGGATAAGCTTTGTAGTGCAATCTGCAAGGTTCAAATGGTATTACAGGGCTAACACTGGGAATAAGTTACTAGCTTTTGCCTTGTTTAGAAGCAGTAAGTAACTTAGCTTAGTATTGCTGAAGGTATAAGTAATTTGGCCCTGAACATAAAAGAGTCCCTGAGTTCACATGAAGCATATGAGAACTATCTATCACCTCAGGAACTAACCCAGCATATTATTAAAAGAGTACTTCAAAAATTTAGTGCTTTCGCAATGCAGTTCCTATTTTCCTAAGTAAAATAAAGTGTTCTTAGAGATTCAGCTCATTCCTTCTTCCTCTCTGTCTCTCAAATATCTGTTAAATACACTTGTTTAGCTTAAAAAAGGAATGTATTTATGTGCTATCTAAAGAGAGGCAACCACTGAGTACTAACACTAGGGTCAAAGAGAAGATGCTAGAATCAGCTGTCACATATTTTCATTGTTTGAGAGAGATCATGATTGACTGAAAACTTATCTGCCCTGTAGTCAGGATTTTGATTCAGCATAAAGTCAAGCTCAGCAATGACAATAGTTCAGATCTCTGAAAGCTTGCAAAGATTATACTGGAAGTTCTCCAAGGCAATTTTATCACTCTTGCTTTCAAATTAGAAAGGATAGATATACTAGCCCAGTCGTATTTAGATTTTTCGAACAAGATATAATACTCCTCAAGGGTCACCAAAAAAACATGTAGAAATTGCTTTCAAATATGAGATCATCAGAGACTATGCACTGCACATTGATTTAACTAGGGAATCATTTTACAAAGTTTGTTCTTAATTCTTTGGGTTGATCTTCATTGTATGACACATCTCTTGGGAGCCTTAACTTGTGACAAAACTACTGGGTTTTGCAATGTAAAAAAATATGGGTAAACTTAAATGATTTCATAGCATCAATCAGTGCAAATTTATAGCTCTGTCCCACAGTAGTACCAAAAGGCTGTTAAGAGCTGCTGGCTCATTTTTCTTCAGCCTGCTGAAATTTTAACTCTGTCATTCCTAAAGGAAGTACTATATACATCCATTACTTTATTGATTTTTTTTAATAAAACAATGTAAAGAAATGTAATACTAAACCTCAATGATTACGCAGAATTGTACATTAAATGTTATGGATGGTTTTCTGGAAATCTATTATTAGCAGCTAGATGATGATGAAAACCTAATACTTCACATGACATTTCAAAGTATGCGCAACCCTGTAAACGTACGTCTTTAGGATTAATGAACTTCATATAGAAAAAGCCATCAAGAAAAAAAAGTTAAACATTTAAGAAATAGATTTAATTAATAACCTTATAACTTTGAGTATTGATTCTCTCAGATGGAAGGGACTGAAAGAGGAGGAAACAGCAATCTTGCTCTGCAAAGACTCAAAGCGTGAGCTCCTGAGGCAAAAGATGCCTTCTTCTAATCCTTGCTCAGACAGAGGGTAGCAAACAATGTTAGTTTTAAAGGACGTATCTTTTGCACTAGCATTTACTTCACAGCTGAATTCAGTTAAAAACACATGCGTCTCTTTCTCTGATAATTCTAATTTTCTGATTAAGGCTTCATACATTACCCATAAACCCAGCTACCCGTGGAGCAGCTTTATAAGCCTATCTTTCTTCTTTAAGCTAAAAATCTATGAAAAATCCTTCCTATCTTTCCTGCCCTACCCAGTCACACTATTCAGAGACTCTGTACAGCAATAGTATGCCACAAAAATTCTTAAATACTAACTTAAGTAAATTTAAGTAAATTTAATTATTTATTTAAGTGAATTTAAGTAAAACATTAATAGGGAATCTATTTTTCAGAATTTCAAAAACTGTTCTTATCTTCCTTGGTTTCAATCCTTGCAACTTAAAGAACAGAGAGGATGTAAATAGGAATCAACAGAGCCACAGCTGAGAAACTATATTGCAAACTTGTTTGCAACAAGTAGATCATCACACACCTTAAGATCATGCTGACTATCCTGTCAATGGTAAATAGAATTGTCATTAGACATGATTTGAGGTCAAGCAAGTCACCAGACCTTAACATTTCTTAAAATTTAATGAACTAATGAACTCTTTTCCTGCTGGGCTACCAAGTTACTAAGCCTAAACTGAAAAGGCAGTTAAAAGCAAGTTATTACAGTGTATGTTTGACCTAGACATGAGTGAAGAAAGACTATACATATTTCCATAATCAAAAATGCATAAATACTGTCTTTACATAACCATCTAATTTCATTTAATTCCGAGGAGGACTTCCATGCTTACCTGCATGACTCTGCAGATATACTTACTCTGGATACTATATATGACTTGGCATTGTTCAAAATTCAGTCTAATACTTTATAAATTCAGTCATTCACACACTGTATCTGTTATTTTGCTAAAGTACTGCTACCTGAACTGAGTGAGCTCTCCTTTTGTCATTATCTGCCCATCTTCTTTCTCCCTCCTCCTCTAAATGGAAACAATAAAAGCTGAATGACAGTACATTTTCCAGAGCTCTGGAATAAAAAAAAAAAATTTGTTCAACACCTGTGGAACTCTTTCTCCAAGAAAACATTATCATGATTTATTATTATCATTATTTAATTACTAACCCAGGCAATTGCTAATACATTGCCAAATGGATTGCTAAATAGCTCATCATGCCTTCCTGATGAATGAAGACACCGTAACCATATAGATGGTGCATGGCTGCCCAGAATCGGAACTAGGGAAGCCTTAGGGTTTCAGACAGTCCTGAAATGTTTTTAAATATTTATCATGCACCCAAAGAATGGATTTTTTTACAACAATTGGGCAGAGAATTACTGATAAATTTGTGCTTTGCTTTTCTAAAGAACAAGACACAGCAACTATAAATTCCCCACAAAAATAAATTAAAATGCAAAGTTTAAACCATGCAACTCAGTTCAGATATATCCATGCAGAAACCAGTGAGGATAATCATAAAAGTCCATGCCATTGCATGTGAAAGTGGCACTTGATGGCTTTCCATCTCTCTAATCCCTCTGTAATTCAGAATTACCCATCACAACAACATGTCAGAACAACACTGTTAAAATGTATACAGAAGACCAAATATTAGACCCTTTCTTTATGCTACATGTGTTATAGACAAATACTGCTTCTTTTCCTATGCTGTGCAAAGATATGCCATGATGCTATACACATCCACACATAGAAAGTGTGTAGAGGAAGTTAGAAGCTTTCACCATTCAATTGAATTAAAATTAATAAAAATTAGAGTTAAATGGCACAAAGAATTAATTTTATTATCAGTTTTCCCACTGAAATATCTGGAAGAAAACATACAAGTATTTGCACATATGATCCTTTCTTCAAGTAAACAAGGTCTGGCCACAATATTTGAATTGGAAAGTTGTAATGGCTGAGAAGAAAGAAGACAAAAATAAATAAATACCTCCAAAAAACAAAACCAAAACAAACAAACAAACAAAAAAAACCCACAAAAAAACAAACAAACAAAACAAAAAAAAACCAAAACCAAAAAAACCCACAAACCTGCTGAAGATAAAATGAATAAACTAGCTGCAGGTGTTCTTTTCAAAAATAAATAAGTGCAAGCAACCTCCTCTTCCAGCCTTTCAACTAAATTACATTTTGTAATAAACTGTTAATCTCAGGCACACCTCCATGTGACTTCGTCCCATCTCTGTTTCTCAATCCAACACATTTATAGCACAACTATGGGAAAGGTCTCCATCCCAGTGATATCTCTGATTAGAAATGAAGTCATATGCCTTTTTTATTATTATTACTCCTTTCCAGCACCTACCAAAGGTTTTCTTATTAAGAAACACCAACCGCACAGAACTCAATCAAGACAAACACCTTGAAAATTACAAGACTGTCCTATAGTATGCCCTAGGGGCCTCTATCCTTAGAGCTCTTCCTATTTTAATTTTTACCCAACAAAAGAATCTAACTAATCTAGATCATGTGAGTGACAGCCTATAACTTCTTCATAATTTCGTGTTCTCCCACACCATTCCCAGAGAATTCTCTCACTGTCTTTCCCTATTTTTGGACTGCAAAGAGTGGGAGGCTTCTGCCTTGTCTTCTTTCTCCTCCTCACTTTCTAGCAGTTGGGAGAAAAGAGATTCATGGAGTCAATTATTATGAGAGGAGATAGCAATTTCAATTAACACAGCACTTTTCATGTAACATGATGTCCCAAGGCACTTGAAAATAATATATTGTAAAAGGGGTTATATTTAGTGTAATTTTTAACTGTTGTCACCTACTTTACCAACTCACTTTCATTCTGCCCACTTGACTTGAAGTACAGATCATGCATAACTCTCTGCAATTAGCAAGTCACAGCCAGAAGACAGAAAGAGCAGCAGTTTCTAATTCATTAGCTTTTCACCTTTGGAGACCTGTGCTTAATGCTTACTTCATGTCTGTCTGCCCTAGGCTTATGTTGATATATCTGCTTCTATTTCTGAGCCCATGTCATCATTAAATGCAACACTCCAACTGTACAAAAAAGAAATGAGGTTCTACAAGAACAGAGAATACCTATTGTCTGGTTTTCTTATGCATGAATGTGTATTCCAGGAGCTAGAAGGCAAAAGTAAGATCTTGCGCTTCCCACTGAACAGCTTTTTCAGTGTTCTTCCCTTTTACGTCTATTTTAATCTCCTCTTCTTTGGGAGGAGGTAATTGGGAAATTACAACTGGTATTGTGTACTGGTTCTCTCTTGCTGAACTGACTCCTCTCATTTGTCAGTATAGGCTAGGGGGTACATCAGCCACAGGATCATTCTGTAGTGGCTTTCTCTCTAAATCAGTTCTGAATGATTTAAGGTTCTCTTCATCATGCCAACACATTCTTGATCATACTCAATTTCTAAACCTCTAGCGTGACAAGCGCTTGCTGATCTTTCTCAGTTAGAAGGTCCCATATTTCTCATCAGGAAATTCCAGTGGAAAGTGTGGAGTATGTCCTGAGCATTATATTTATGCAAACTAGACACAATGCTTATTCTATTTGCCCTGACCAAGTCGAAAAAGAGACCTTGGAGTGTACAACAGCCTTATATTCTGAAAATTAGTTCTGTATCAAGTCAATAAACTAACAGAAAATACTATGCATATGAATGGCCTAGCTATCTAAAATGATCTCTCACAGCCCTTTTCAGCCTTAACTTTCTTGGATCCCACGTAAATGTGAAACTATCAATTTTACATTTTCAACTTTCTTTTGAAAAGGTAAATATCCAGCTCTATCTTTCTTTTTCCATACCTTCATACGTCAAAGTCATTAGCAGATCCTAACTCCCAATGTCTTTTAAAGGACTATCTCTATTTAAAGACCAGAAAGAGACAATTGGGCCTAGCTTGTAGTGCCCTCATACACACACAATTGTGAACGGCTGCAAAAGTTTTCACATAAGTGAAAGTTATTAATCAGACTCTAGATCTCTGTATTTTCTGATGTAGAAAGGTGCTGCTACCTGATATTGTTGTGGTAAAACATGAATTCACACGTATCATGATGGCAGCCAAACAAAGGCTAGGAACCATCTGTCCTTCCTTTGAACAGACAAATTATTATACAGGTGATGACACTGGTAAGTTACCTGAACAGCACTCTTTGGGAAAACGCTCTGTTTTGTAACCTGTGTTGGTTGTACAATAAGTTTAAATACTTAAAATAACTGTAGCCAGCTATGAGATGCTGGCAAAACAATGGCGTTTATGATGAACTCTGACCAAGCAAGTATCTTAAACATTTTAAAGCTTCTCTTGAGACAAGTTTCCCACACACATGGAGAATGAATGTTCTCCAAATGCCACGAAACATTTAACAATTTAAAACAAATTTTAAAGGACCTTTTGAGTTTGAAAGCTTGTGTGTTATGTGTCACTCACAGCATGATTGTGTTGAAATTACCTCTAGCTGGACCTGATATCTGTGCAATGTTCTGCTGCCTTTCACTTTTGACTATTTCCTCATCCTTTAAAATCATAACTACCCTGAGACTTTCTTTTATTTCCTTAAAAAGAAATCTTCCCATTTTATTCAATTACATGTTAGACAATGAATTTAAACTGATTGCTTCTTGCTAGTTTTTTGGAAGGCTGCTGCATTCAGTAGCTATATATATATCGTAACACTGTCTTGTGTCCTTTCAAGTTATTAACAACACACCTAAATGAATTGTGTCACTGTGACAAATACAGTCTTGAAGTCTAGAAAAGCAATATGTCACTTATTTTCAATTCATTGTGTTGTAAAGAACAATAGCAGTTTAAGCACTTGCTATCACACCTCCCAGTCTGGCCAAATAACACTTTAATGTTTATCCTTTATCCTAATTACACAAATGAAAGCATCTTTCACATTCATCAAGTTGTAGAATCTAGGCCATTGCATGTAAAAGATGTGGAGATGAAACAACCTGAAAAGAATCCCTTCCATTTGGATCTGGTTATCTAGAAGTATCTGTAAATGTAACACAGTTTCAGGATAAAACCAACTACCTAAGCATTTGGAGCCCCTTATCATGGATCCTTTATTTCTCATCCCTTAGCTGTCAGAATATGTTTCCAACGCATAAGCATGGTCATAATAAATGACATTCAGCAAAGATGTCTAAATACATTTCCTAGAAAAAAATATAAAATAAGAGCCAACAAAATGATCTTGGGACTGCCCAAAGTGCATTTACTGTGAGGTTTTTATGCGCTGCCTTTATGTTCTGCATTCAGAGAACCTGATACCTTGTTCCATAACAAGATGGAGAATATGACTACCATATTCCCCATATGAAAGTCTTTCTAACACTTTCTTGTGTATTTTTAAAGTGTTTTCACTTACGTTTTCAGATAGAAAGACCCGCATTGCTTTCAAAGTACAACTGCTCTCCAAATTGTCTTATGTGATGTATTTAAAAACAGCTTGAAAAGACACTCTGCACTTAAATAACGTTCCATTTCCATGGATCTATCTTCTGCTACAGATGGCCATCCAGGACAGTGCTCACAGGGATGCTTTTTAATACATTACCTCACTTGACAAGTATCAAGTGTGTAAATTTAACATTCTAATATGATATTAACTGTTTCAGGTTGTTCACAAGGACAGTTTTCCATTTGTTTCAGTTTTTAGTCACTAGCTAAGTCTTAAATCCAATTTAACCAACTCCATAATTCCACTTAGTCCTGTTTCAGGCACTTTGTATTCCTTCCCTTCACCTAGTGGCTATGAAACAATTCAATTACTGAAGTTCCTCATCCGGAAGGTGCACTCGATTTCCTGTAATAATCTGTTTGATTATTTTGTTTTGTTTTGTTTTACTGGAGTAACACATGGTTTTGGAGCTGACTGAGATACAATCATGAAAAACATGTAGTGTTGTGTACGTGTACCAGTTACAAAAGAAAAGAAAAAGAGGGAAAACAATAGAAAAGAAAAATGAAAAGGAAAATAAGGGTAAAGAATACCTACTAGAAATAGAAAAAGAAGTTAAAGAGGCATCTGTGGTCATGCATCTTTTTCACGGAAAGAAAAGAGGGAAAGAGGATAAGAACTAAAAACCAAACCAAAACAAAAACCAACCAAACAAACAAACAAAACCACCACAAACAAACAAACAAAAAAACCCCAAAAAACCAAACAAGACTCAACCACAGTATAAATTCAAAGGTGAAAGAAGGTGAAAGAATGAAAATGATGGGAAAAAAAAAAGATGCCTATTTAGAGAAAATAGAGGAAATTGGTATAAAGAGGAAACATAAAAAGGATCAGAAGGTAAAACACCAATTAGTAGATCAAAAGGGTATGAAACAAGTTTTAAGATAAGAGGGTGGTAATGGAAGCAGCTTAAAAGCTGCTTAAACAGAAAGTTGATGAAAGTATGGATTAGACAATGGACACAATTGAAAATCTTAGAGAGTGAAGAAAATCAGTAAGGGTTAGCAAGACGAAAGAAGATCCGTTAATATTTTTTTATAGAAATGACTTGTTCCTTTCTTGGACTCTAGAGAGCAAGTGATATGAGGAGATGCTGAGGGAACTGGGCATGTTTAGTTTGGAGAAGAGGAGGCTAAGGGGAGAACTCATTGCCCTCTACAACTGCCTGAAAGGAGGTTGTAGAGAGGTGGGTGTTGGCCTCTTATCCCAAAGGAATAATGACAGGACCAGAGGAAGTGGTATGAAGTTGGGGCAGGGGAGGTTTAGATTAGATATGAGAAAGAATTACTTTACTGAGAGGGTGGTCAGACACTGGAACAGCCTGCCCAGGGAGGTGGCTGAGTCACCATCCCTGGAGGTATTTAAGAAACGTGTAGACATGGCACTTCAGGGCATGCTCTAGTGCCTATATTGTTGAGTTGGGGTTTTTGTTTTGTTTGGGTTGGGTTGGGTTTTTTTGTTGGGTATTTGTGTGTGTGTGTGTGTATGGTTGGACTCAATGATCTCAAAAGTCCCTACCAGTCATGAAGATTCTGTGATTCTGTGCTTCTCTCTGAGCTTTCTTCATACGATCAAACTTTTGCCATCTTTACTGTTTTCTTACAATGTTTTTCCTTTCTTATTCTCCTGTTTTTCAAGAGACTTGAAACTGTAATAAAAACAAGCCTTTGGTGTCAGATGATGCTATCTGTATTCTAACAGATTTCCTGGTTTTGCTTGGGTAAATCACCTCATAAAATGTTTTTTATAGGATCCATCCCTCATGTTTGCACTTGAATTTCGCAATCACATAAATTAAATACTGATGTAAATCACTCTAAATTTGTAGCAAAGCCAAACAGAAAGGACTAATGTAGACTTTGAGAGTTTGGGGTTTTTTTTGGGAAGGCACAAAAAGAACAAATACACAAGTACAAATACAGTGGCAGTAGCTGTGACAAGTGAAGGACAATCTCAACAAAAAAAGATGTCAATCTCCCAGGTACATTTCTGCTTTTTCATTAGAGCTACATCTTCTACAGTGTTAGGAAAGTTCCATTCCCTAGCTATTGTATCAGTCACTCTTTGTAGTATGAATATGTATTAACTTTGTTAATATACATATTAGTTCACTTTATATACAGTAGTGTAATGGTTTAGTAGGATTTTACTGCAGACTTTGGTATTGTTCATAGTTAAGTAAAACAAACTAAAAGGCAGCTGGGCCCTGGAAATAAGGACTTTGTTTCTTGGAAGCCTAGAACTCTCCATGAAGGACAAAGGATACCCATGGACAACTAAGAGGACACAAGCATCCCAGCCCCACCAACATGCCTTTGAAATCCTAACAGAGTCATCTGGCATCATCAATAAATCACTAGAGCAAGACTGATTACAGGGACATTTGGATCAATAGACAAGGTGCAAGAATGCTGTAAAAATATAGTTGCTTTGTAAAGTTTTACTATGGTTAGTAATCATTAATGTGGGTGATCATCTCAATGTGATTCAAATAATTTTGTAGCTGAACATTTGAAGGGTATAAGAACCCCATGTAAAACCACATTCAGGGTGCCCCAATATGAATGGGACACCTCATGGCTGTGAATAGATATTTACTCTTGTAATGCTATGCTTTGCATCCTACCCTGTCTCCTCAGTTGGCATGGCCAGGTACAAATTTTCATGACAACAGCCTAGTGCCACTGTGCCATTCATACATAGAACCACAGATTCTACACTTCATGAGAGAAATATGATCCAAAATTATTCCGATTTTCATAACTACCTAGGCATAATCACAACTTTTCCATGCATGCATTTTAGATAAAGAGAAATTAGCGAACAGATGATGTGTATGGAAAAATATAAATCTGCTTTACTAACTCCATAATTAGGCTTTTCTTTTTTGTTACTAAAAGTTTTCTATCTAACTTGCTTGTAAGAGGCAGAGAAACACTATTTCCTGCATTTTTTTGATAGAGAATCATAGAATGAAGGCACAATGAAAGCAACCTCTCAAAAGGAAAAAAAAAAGAAAAGGAAGTTTGGAACATTTCAAGAAATGTGATTCGGTGGAGACAAGTCCTAGGCAAACCACCCTATGACATGAGTTCATTTGAATAATCACACAGCTGAAAATCTCCAACATAAGTGTTCTTAAATAAGAAGGTAACAATGAAAAATAGTACCCAGAGAGGTTCATTTTAAGACTCTTCATAAATACTTTTTAACAAAGCTCGTATCAAGACTGCATAAAGACACAGGTTAATAGTAATGGTATTTTTGCAGTTGTTCTACATACATGATAACCCAATCAGTTATTTCTGGGAGCCCCATTGGTCATATAAGGTACAAACCAAACAGAATTTGAGAATATGGCTACCTCAATCTTTAGACCAAGCAATTAGTTAAAGACATATAGAATGAGCAGATGGTAAAATGTTTGAATGCAGAGTTGAGGATATAGCTCAAATGGTGGTTCCAGGCAAAACAGAAATGAGACAGAGAGAGTAATCCTTCCTCCCTTTACACTTGCTTCCACCTCACCTCCTGGTCCAAATAAGGAGGGAGGGGGGGGGGAATGAAAGGGGAGGGGGGAAGAAAAAAAGAAAAAAGACAACAGCAATTCCTTTAGCTTTATCTGTCTCCATCTGAAATTCTGGTGTTTCCCACCATTAACACAGAGCTTTTTATGCTGGAAAGCATCATTGCTTCTACAGCTGAGGGGCTCTTCACACAGGAGAGAGGAAATTGATCTATCTTCAAAGGATTATCATTTTTGTGTTGTATGTCTCTCAGATGAGATACGAAGAGCTGTGCAACTACATTCTGAAAAAATCTCCTTTTGTTAGTTTATCTCACACCCAGAAGCAAATTCTGTAGATCCCAGATAATCATCTTAACAAGGCCCTTGCATGTGTCTCCTATATTAATATGGGAGAAGAGAGCTTCGATGATAGAATGTGAAATGTTTACTTCTGCAAGCATACATTACGTCTCACAGAGGAACTGAGGCAGGAGGGCAGGGAGGAAAAGACATCTCTGTGAAATGATTTGGACTGAAACAGCTCTGCAAATAAAGCAAATGGTGAACTTCAGAATTCATATCTTTTCAACGGATCACTGAAAATCCCTGTATAAATAGTTGTGATATTCAAGTTCCTGTTGAAAGTAATAGTTGAGCAAATTCTAAACAAACACAAGACTGCAGAGCAGGAAGGACCTATCAGCTTTTTTTTTTCTTTCCTCTCAGCAAATGCAGGCAGCCTTTCTGTTGATTCACTCTTAGAAACAAGAACCCTAAGGACTACAGAAATTACAAGAGGGTGTCCTGTTCTTAAATGCACTGCTTATTAATTCTGTAAAATGAAAATAAACTACACAGCCAGGATTCCCTGCTGTAGATTATGTTACCTGTTAAAGACTATCATGAAAGATCTGATTTGGAAAATAAATAAATAAATAAATGTAAGGGCTTGGAGTCAATCTCCAAAATGTAAATGAGTAAATCTCTCTCTCCTAACAGTTTTTAATAAGAGAGAATAGCAAAATTTAATGCCCTGCCAGGTATTCACCATGAGGATCTCCCTTTATGGAATTAAAGAAGGATCTTAATTTTGAATTTATGGGATTGTTCCCCTTGTCTTCTTTACATGTCACTTTCATTTTACTCTTGTTTGTTCATGTAGCTTTCTGTTTTGCTACTTATTGTTGTTGTCCCCTGCCAGAAGTGCCACAGTGGAGCTATCTCACTGTTGCTCATCATTACATTAGCACAAGACTTGTTTAACTTTCTCTTAGTGCTTTTTTCTTTCCCTCCTTGTAAAGGCAGAGCCAGAAGCGGTAATAAAAGGACCCATAGAATAACTGTAACATTACTCTGTCTACTTGTAGCCTCATCAATGAATCAAATTAGAAGATTCAAACACAGATAAAGGTAAAGGAGAAAAAAAAGCCCAAAACAGTGCAATAGCAATATTTTAATCCCCTTGATAGAAAATCTTCTGTCTTTTACAGCATAAAAGTATTCTGAAGATCACGCAACTAGGCAGGATGCCTGTATATTTAAAGAGAAAATTAAGAATTTAAAGGTTTGAGGCTGAATTAAAAGGGCAAGAATTGAAGAAGTAAATCTGTTGAGAAAAAGCAGGAACTCATGAGATCCTTACTGAGGATTTTATTTTTCCTTTTCAGTTGAAACATTCCAATGTGCTTTTGAAATAATTTTCTCTTTCATTTACAAAGAGCTCTGAGCTCTCTATAACACTCAGATTCAGAAATAGAAGTGCTTCTTGCAGCATTTCTGCTTCATGCTAGAAAATATTATAAAACTAACAAGAAAAAAAAATTCTATTACACATTTTAACACATATATGCACCACCAAGACCTGATTTCTATCTTACATCTTTGTAAATAAGGAATAATTTATGGAGCTCAATGATGTTAAACTGGAATAAAATTATTCTGGGTGAGAAAAGAATGATGCTGGCATTAGACAATTCAGAAAAGTCCTGAGAAAGCACCCAAATGAAACTGTGAATCTTTCAAGATTCTTCAATCACAACTGGTGATTTTTACTTCCTGCTGGAACTCACTACATAGATGACATTTTCATTTGTTAGGGGAACTGAGGACAATTTTTTCTATTTGCCTTCTTCATTGATTGTGAAAACAGAGTAAGGATAGCTGCATGTGAAAAGAAGAAAACACCACCACAGAATAAAGGTCACAAAAGAGTCATTGAAAAGTTCATGATCATACATAAGAAGTGAGAAGTGATACATGCATACTCATCTCCTGGCTTATACAGAAAAGAGATCATTCTTTTTGAAGAGAGAAGACACCCTGAAAAAGGATCAGTCTCTGAAGGGACGATGAATTTCATCCAGTTGCTGTCTGGAATAACACAAGCTTTACAAGCAAAAACAGAGTGGAAGAGAACATTTATAGTTAGAACAAGTGTCACCATGGCTCTTATTTGTTTGACTTTCCATTTCCCAAAGTTAAGCTGTCTAAAAACTTTGGAAGGGTAGACATAAATGCACAAATTATGGGAAGTTGTGCATTACAGGTACAATATTTTCCAGGAAACTGTACACAGATATTTACCACCTTTGGCAAAAACAGCTTGGGAGAAAACAGAAACATAGGCCAGACAGACTTTCAAAATCAGAAGGCTGAAAAAACACTTGAGGCTGCCTTGGTTATTTTATCATCTTCATACACTTTCAAAAGCAGTAACTTCACCCCTTGTAGCTCTTCATTACAATTCAGGAGGTCTCCAATAGCCCTATTAGGAGCTTTCTTTCTCCTGCTAGGATGTGCAATAACTGGGTGCCTGAAGATCCTCAGTTAAGCATGCCATGCAGATGTGAGGCAAAGCAATTGGCCTGTTTCCAGACCACAGAATCTCAAACTTTTCTTTGTTTCCAGCAGCAGAAATGACAAAACTGTAAGTAAGCCAAGCATTTGTGATCTGTGTCTTCATGGTTGCCAGTAGCATACAGAAAGAACTAGAGTTTTTGCTGCATAAAACAAGTAGTTTCAACAGACATTTCTAAAACTTCATGGTTTTGGAACACTAATTAGGTACTATCTCCATTTTCCAGCTACATCTCTGAGGACAAGATTAAGAAAACAATGTTATTGGAAGATAATAAACTATTATTGCTAACTCATTCTCCTCAATTTATGCTGTCGTTTGAGTCACTGCTACCAAAAAATGAGATGTGCTTGGAGGACAGACTATAAAATGGAAACGATCACACTATTATTTTAATTATTATGATAGAGAGACTTGGAAAGCAAACATTTTAACATAAGATCATTTTAGTCTGCAGACTTGCTAAGCATGAAATGGAAGTTAAACAAAGTGCTCTGAATAGATGTAAAATTATGTTGATAAAGCAAATTATTTCAGTGACCTTTCTTGTATTTCAGAAAAGTGCAATTACTTTCTAACTCAAGAGAAACAGACAGGTATTTGAGAATCAGCTGCCTTCATCCTACTGACAAACAGCTAAAGAAGCAAGTGCAAAAGCAAATAATTGGGTTAACATTTGTTTCATTTTGATTTAAAAATCTCTGCAAAATTAAATGAAGCCTAGATTCATAATATAAACAACCCAGAAAATATCTTTTGCTGAGATAAATCAGCATCATTTCCCTAAAGTCAATAGACATACACAAATTGAGAATTTGGTTTACTGTACGCAGTCAAGTGCATTTGGGTGAGAACTTTACTTGACATTGCAGTGATGTGAAGAATTAATAAAACACAAGTTGGAAGACATGTTAATTTGTACTCATTTTTATCCTTGAGAAGACATGTATAATCTTTGATAATAATTTGCTTAAGCAACATAGATAACTGCATCTTTAATTTTTTTTATTTTAATGTGTTAACCCATGAAATCTATCATTATTACCATGACCAGGCCATGAAATTTGCAACCATTTGTTTTTTGATTAATATAGGTCCTAAGGGAATAATGGTTTTTAATTTGTCTGAATACCTTTTGAAAATAAAATGTCCTCAAAGTGATTTGTTATTCCTGCTATAGACAGCTGCTTTTCCCAAATATTTCAATAAGTAGCCAGATGTTCCAGGTCTTTCCAAATGTCAGAGACTAGAAATAAAGCTCTTTTAACTTTCTTCATGCTTCAAATGTTATTTTTTTTCATGTTTTCATTTCATCTTCCTATACATGAACTCACTAATGAATCGAACTCAAAATTTGTCACTTCTACAAATTCTACAAAATGTTTACAATTAACACAGGGTGTGTCTCTACCATACCTTGCCTCTGATTTGCAGCTTGGTTTGGAGTTCAGTACAGATTACTTTAGCTGCAGTTAATAGGTTAAATTAATGTTTGCTGTGCAACAAACTACATTAGCAAAACTGTTATTGCTTTCTGAGTTGACTAGTTTACTTTTCACAGAAGTGAAAAAAAGTGACTTGTTTTTAAGCTAAAACAACTAGGAAAAACAACCAAAACAGAGACACTAAAAGAAAGCAGAGTTAAGGCACTGTCTATTACAGGAACTTAGAAAAAGCCCTGCAAGGGCTAATTGCTTGGCTAGACAGACCAGAATCTTCTCTTTGAACAGACTCAGTAGAAGTTGCAGGAACCCTTCTACATGCAGACATGAAGTCCTCAATACTAGACTCCCCTTTGTCTGTCGTAGGTAGAGATTGCTATTATTATTATAGTGTAAATATAGTATAGTATTATTATAGCATAACTCTGGATAGTCTTATAACACAAGCATAAACATATAGGAAATATCTCTTACTTTTTATCAGGTTATCAGGTTTTGAGTGTCATCAGTTCATGTGCTAGTGAATTCTACAGGTTAATATAACTTCCTAGCTCAATGTAATTAAAAGTGAGAAATTAAAAAACATTCTAGAAATCACATACTTTATGTACTTAATTTTAAATGTTCCTCTTTTTAATTGCACTGTCCCCTTGTTCTTCCTCTGAAAGCTGCAACTATGAAGCCAGAGATGGTGAATTTTGTATAGAAAGTAAAATCTAGCAATTCCCAGAGAACAAATCCACAAAATCTTTTAGAACTGATAATTCCATTCTAATTTAATACTGATTTTACAACAGTTCCACTCTTTTGGAGCTTATTTGCTTTGATATCTTTGAGGTCACACCCTTTTTGTATTGTTATCTTAGAGGTCACACTCTTTTTGTATTGTAACATCACAGATCTTTGAAATGTAATGGTTGGCCCACTCTCTGTGATGGATGGAACCTGCTAGAAAAGCAACTGACTAACAAATTCAACAATCATCTCCTGATTTTATGCTTGGAAGTCTCCAAAATATTTGTTAGACTAGACCATATCTGGGGCAAAATCCTGAGCATATTGAATTCAGTGGTACCAGATCTCACCCTTCCTTATCTCTGACCCCACCAGTAACTTGGTACAAATAGACGTATGAACCTGTATTTTATTATAGCCAATCTCTGTGCAGTTTAGAGACAAGAAGCTTGGGAGATGTTTCTTCTTCACTCTATTTCTTTTTATCTAGTGAAAAAAATCAGTCTGAGTTCTGGAAACGAAAACATTCTTTCCAGATTAACTATCATCACCTGAAACAAATCTGCAGGGCAAGTGTCTCACATCAGTTATCCTTTGGTAGTCCATTTTTGAAGGTTTTTGAGTGCTGTTATATTTTAAATTAAATATTATCATTGTACATTCTTGAAAGTTTCACTTCCTGCTTTCAACATGTAACTATATTGTCCTACTGACTTTTCAAAATAAAATAATTGTCAAAATTTTCTCAAATGTTTAGAAACATTTAATTCTTTGCACAAAACTTTGAAGGTTTTATTCATTTTTAATGGATCTGACTCTCCCCTTCCTACTCATCCTTATACAGGACTTAGCAGCTCACTGAGTGAAGCCCAGTTGGTATTTTATTACCGATGAAAACAAGATATTGTCATGTACAAGAATAGAGACACATGGTTTTCACATGTAGTTATTGAACTCAGCTTTTAAAAAATGCTTAAGGCAAGATTGTTTTAGAGGAGGGTGTTAGCTTTATTACCATGTGATGTATCACATATGATGGGGTTCTATTCTGTATACATTATTTTTGTATTATGTCTTTGCCCAGAACCACGAAAATCATAAGACCTTAGCTCCTCATCCTGTCTGACATACGACACTATCACCTGTAGATAACTCAATTATAAACTATGACTCACTGTTAACAACTACAGGAAAAAGGATTAACAATTCATGATCTCAGGGTAAGCCTATTTCATTTTGTCCAGCAAATAGAAGGATTAAGGATCTATGAAATGAATCAGCTTTTATGACTTCCCAGAGCTGAAAGGATGAGGAAAGACTTTTTGACTGCTCAAATCAAGAAAGAGCATATAAACAAATAGAGAATAACTTGATCTGGTGAAGCTGATATGCAGCCTCAGCACTTTCCATCAGTCTGCTGTACTAACTCTTTTGGAAATAATGCTTGCTTTACCTCTAATTCTTTTGTTTAATGCATCTTTTGAAAAGTATCAAGTTCTCAACTTCTGCTGTGGAAAGGATGAACACTAGAGACAAAGAGAAGAAGGTATGGATAAGCCCTCAAATATTGGTTTGAAATTGATGCATTTAATACAAACCTATTTAACATGCTAGGGGTCGGGTCTTTAAAAAAAAGCCTAATCAAAGCAGGATGTAGGTCTAGTGCAATAAAGAGACATCTGTCTGAATTTGAAGAGACCCTGGAAAAATACTGATAAGAAATTTATAGGCATTGAACCCAGAGCTGAATGAAATAAAAAAAAAATCCTATGAAAGTATCCATAAATATTAACTATTTAGTTGCTCAAGAAAACTTGTAAGAAAAAAAGTTTTCAGAAAAATGAACTTTTCTGCTTCTTATAATGTTACGTGAGAGAAGATGATTCGAGGACTGGAGCATCTCCCTTATGAAGAGAGGCTGAGAGAGCTGGGACTCTTTAGTCTGGAGAAGAGAAGGCTGAGGGGAGACCTTATTAACACCTATAAGTATCTCAAGGGCGGACTGAAGGAGGAGGGAACCAGACTCTTTTCAGTAGTTGCCAGTGAGAGGACAAGGGGTAATGGGCACAAGTTGGAACATAAGACGTTCCACTCGAATATGAGGAGGAACTTTTTCACAGTGAGGGTGACGGAGCCCTGGAACAGGCTGCCCAGGGAGGTCGTGGAGTCCCCTTCTTTGGAGATTTTCAAGACCCGCCTGGATGCCGTCCTGAGTAGTATGATCTGACATGCTCTGGGTGGTCCTGCTTTGGCAGGGGAGTTGGACTAGATGATCTCTATGGTCCCTTCCAACTCTAAAAATTCAGTGAAATTCAGTGAAATTCAGTGAAATAAATTACCTGAAATGTTAATGACAACGTGCAGACTGGGACCGGGACAAAACCTAGATTTTTATTTAGTCGATTGTCAAGCAACTCACAGAAGTATCAGAAGAGCTAAAATGATCTTAGATCATCTCCAAGATTAAGGGAAGAAATGAATAAGATGACCGCTAAATGCTAAAAAGATGGTCATTGTATTGTTTTGTGGACATCAGCAAAGAACCATCCTTTTCTTTCCATTTCTGACATCCCATCTCTTAGTGTAAGTGAAACCAGAATAGTATGACTGTATCTAGCTCAGAAGATGGGAATGAAATGTCAGCAGGAGCAAGAATGACCCTTCTATAGTAACATGACATTTTCATATCCAGATACAAAAATAGCAGTAGGAAAGGCTGTCTCACCCCTTGTGCAGGAGCATATCTGCACAGTTAGTCAAGAAAATGTCATGCATAGCCAATGGCCTGTAGCCTGACCCATTATGGAACAGAACTACCCAAATGAAGGAGCTTTAGTCCAGAGAGGAGCAAGGGACAATAACAGAAAAGATGGAAGGTGTAGAGACAAGGAAGTTCATACCACGAAACCAAAACAGCTTCCCTTTCTTTATGAACATTATATTTCAGAAAAACAGAACACAGATGATGATTTACTGATTTCTCCTAAAGGGTAAACTAGATGTCTGAGAAACCTTTGCTCACATTTTTCCTGAGGGTTTTAACTTTGCCATATACCCTATAGTCAGTGGGGCCCTGTTCTGCTCAGTTCCTTTTGCTGGATTCTTGGATCCAAGTTTTAATTTCTTTTTAACACCAATGAGTAAAAGTTTTTAAATAAAGGACTAAAATCCTGCAAATATAATTAGCTAACCTACACTGCTTCAGCTAAGAGATGTGTTTCTGCGTAGAGTTTGTCTAAGCTCTGGAAGAATACAGGTAACCATCGGGATATAATGTCTATTTCCTGTAAAACATTGTAAAGTATTTGCAAATGCATCCTGACAGCTCCTGCATAAAAATTACACAAATCTATAGATCTGTTTATCGGGTTTAAATGTTGGGGTGTTTTAATTCAAAAAAATAAATGAGAAAAAGTAGTTTAATGATCCTTATCTTTTGTTTCTTGAACAAAATTGTGCACTAATGAAGGTCGATATTATGAAGTTTCTTAAGATTAGGAAAATACAAGAAATATATCAGTTAATAGTAGTTGTTAAGATTTGTACAGGAAAGCAAACGAGGCAGAGAATGAGCTAATTGCTAGACCTCAAATGGAAAATCTAGTTATTCTCGGCACTATGTAGTATGTAAGGTCAGACAGACTATCTCATCATTTTAAATAAACTGCTTAGAGACTGCTTTGCCAGGATATCAGTGGCTCCTCTCTATCCCTACCAGATTAAAAAAAAAAAATTGAAATTGCAACTGAAAAATTTCTAGCAGTGTCTTTGACCCAGATTTTCAAAAGGAGTCTAGGATGACAGCAACATTTAGAATATATCTGAATGAAACTGCAATTTATGGTCATAGGTCCATCTATTTTTTTTTTCTTCTTTGTATAGATACTACACAAATCATGTAGGCAATCACTTTTAAATCAGTTCAATTTCAGGCACTATGACTGCGTCTCTACTGTTGAAAGGAAAAATAAGCTGTCTGAAAAAACAGAGCCTAAATATAAACATAAGCCTGAAGCTCTTGAAGTGAGAGAGCACTCCAGTCTTTAGTTGTATGTGTTTTTCCTCTGTTTGAGAAGTACAGCCAGTCTTAGGAATTTCTCTTTACAGGACCAAATCACTCATTTTTCCTAATGTCATTTTAAAGTTATGCTTATCATTTAACTAAAAGAGCAGTATTATATATGCCTTTAGACTGTGTCATTATAAATGTATTCTACTTTTTTCCTTATTGTAAATGAAGTCTCAGGCTCCTGAGTAGTTAAGACTGAAATGTTTTACCAATCTGCTACTTAAAAAATTAGAAATCTCACCCCCAAAACCCTCCTAAATGAGCTAATTTTAACAGGAAAATCAGGGAGGCAGTAGTTTTGATGTTTGTTTTTTTTTACATCAACAGAATAAATTGAGCAATTATCCACCAAACCTTCTTATCTACTGAAGACCTGGGCAGTAAGTCACTAACAGAGAGATAACAAAACATGCTATTCTGTAGAGAAAATACAAGTGATGTGCTAGCATTACAACTTTCCAGACATGCTGGGTAACATTTTATGTTATTGTATCTTTCAGTTGTATATCAAAATACTTTTCCCTATGGAAATAATGTCTAACACCTATGTTTTCTTCCAGCTGCAGCTATTTCATGTTCTCTCTTGAGAATTTGGGAATATCTGTTGCCCATGGCTCATATTAAATTGCAAAATGTTACCTTGCAACACCACCACAACACAACAGATTGGAATCTGAGGCAGTTTTATGGCCAGAGATTCAGAAAATATTGGTCAAGTACCTCAATGTATAATAAAGGATGAAAAAGAAGCAGGAGAGAACCTTTAAAAAAACAACTTTGAGCTAATTTTTAATAAAACTCTTTCTTCTCTCCTTGCTGCTTTTTCAGATAGCTGTATTTCCTCAGTACTTTTACTTTTTAAGGAAGAGAGAGATACAGCGAAAATCCACTTTCTAGGAGGACTTTTGTTTTGCACCAGCATGTTCTCAATCTTTCTGAACCCCAGCAAGAAAGGCCCTCTCAAGAAAGGTTTTATTAATCTCGAAGAAAAACTGGTGAAATTATAAAATTTTACATCTCTTCTGACGTTGGGAACCCTAAGATGATACAGCATTGGATGGACCTCTGGTAAGGACACAGCATGCTGAACAGATTTACTATCCGTGGTGAGGTTTGTTGGCATTTGGTTGAGTTCTTATAGAATTTTTTTGTCAGCAAGCAACTCTATTTTTGCTACTACTGAACAAAAGGATGTTTATATGAAACACTTTGTTTCAGTTCATGATAAAGACATGCCACTGGTATCACCATCAGTGCCAAGGGGCTGCTGCCTACAGAGACTTCCATTATGATTAGCCAGCTAGACTTACCCCATATCAAGAGAGATGTGCAGCATAACGCAGTCCTGAAGGCCAAGTAATGTGTGCAGTACAGCATGGCACAGTACTGAACAGCGTAGACCTGTGTCTGCTCAGGAGGACCACTGATACCTGGATGTACAATAGTTCTCCAGTTAGGACCACTGAAACATTCTTAACAAGCTGCTTAGAGCGGTTGTTTTCCAGTAACAACACAAATAAGAGCCCACATACACAATTGTTTCTCTTGTAGACGTTTAAAACTTTCAGACTCAGCATTATCACCAAGATCTCCAACCTACCTCTTGAAGATATTGTAAAGATAAAATCTGCTGAGATTTCTTACTCTCCAGATTAAGAAAAAAATCTCAGACTTCCATTTGTGAGGCAAGTCTTGCACAGAGCAGGATCTGGGCAGGGGGTGGGCAGCGGAGAGCCTGAAGAGGGAGAAAATGCAAGCAGAACTAAGAGAGCTGCAAGAGCTAATGCTCTCTCTCCCAGTGGCACCTCTAAAGCTTGTTGGCTTGTGAGGATCTCAACTGAACATTTAGTAATACATCTGCTCATATACACATGTACCTGCACATAATGCCATGAAAGTTTAAGAGGGAACAAAAATAAAGAATTTTAAAAAATGCTTTTCATTATCAGCATGATACTAACAAGACAAGCATATTTAGCTGTTAAATACAGGCAAAGACATGAAATGACTAGTACTTTCCAAACTGTACAATTGTCTCCTTTGTGGCCCTTTTCACTCAATGTGACTTGCCCATCCATGCCAGTTTTGAAATCGGCAGAATAATCCCCACGGACAGCTGCTGTACAAGCTAATAAAAGCACAAGAAAATTGTAATGTCCATAAGTGTTACTTAAGAAAAAAAAATAAAATTAAATTAAATTAAAAATTTTTAAGTTAAAAAAACAAGAACAATTTCTAGATTTTTACACGTTGTGACAAGTATGTACAACGCAGGGGGGTTCCCTTCCAACCCAAACCATTCTATGATTCTGTGATGAAGGTACAAAGCTACCATGGTTGCACTCAGCTGCTACTGCATATCACCTTTAAGACAAAAGGGAAAAGATTTCAGAGATGTTTATAAAGTTCCAGTGGGAATGGTCCAGTCTACCTACATCATCCTTCTGCTCTACCATTTAAGAAGAAATAAAATAAATAAAATCTCTTTGGACAAGCATGTATTTATTTTCACTTTCTGCTTTCCACTGCTAGTCCATGCCTACTTTACAATCAGCAGTTTCTATCTGCTGAATCCTGGAGCAAGGACAATGATGCCAAAGAAAGTTTAGCCTGCTATATTTGCCAGATAACAATGTCTAACTATGTTAGACAAACACATGGAAAGAAAACAAAGGAAACCTGGTCCTAACATTCTAAAAAGACAAATCACAGCAGGATCACATCTAGCAATCTCTGGATAAGACCCAGACACAGTAAGAGAGTTGAATGAGAAGGTTTATAATCTGAGCTGGCTAGTAAAAGGAAAAACAAAACAAAAAATCCACAGTATCCACAGTATATTCTTACCAGACCCAGCTTTCGCAGCTGAATTTTTACAGCAGTGATGTCTTGCCATCAAGTAATGTCTATACAAACAGCTGCATCTATTCTAAAATAAACACCAACTAAACAAGACCTTCAATTCAAGCAAAACATTTCCATAGAAGGCATTTGATGTGTTTTCAAATGCAATTGAAAAGTCAGTACCATGCATCTCAAACCTTGTCTTACAAAGATTTGTTTATTAGTAATGGATAGCATGAGCCCTTCTGCTAGTTCTGTAATACCTGTAATAATAGCTCCTTCTTATATTTCCTTTAAGCAGTAGTGCCATTTAATTCAAAATATATAGTTCACTGGATGAATCAAGGAAAAATGTGGAGCATATATACACCTGGACTGCCTAATTTTAGATGAACTATAATGGGGAAGTGTGTATTAGAATAAAATGGCTACAAATCAAAAGCTATTTCATTTTCTGTGGTCATGTAAAAGGCAGAGCTGTTTGAATCCATAATTCAGCTGCCATAATCTCTTAGAGATATCATTGACCTTCCTTGGAAGCTTCTGTCACATAGAGAAGAATAGTTCTGAAGGAATCACATTAAATCATACTGCATTACTGACAACCAGTTGCTTGAAGATAATTTAGCCCACTTTAGCAAGTACTTAACAATGAATTGTACTTTTCTATATTCTTATTCTTCACATCTTAATGTAGCAACACTGGCATCTCTGTGCAATATATGTGTATAAAAATTAATGCAAAAATGCATGCTCCACCATGTTTCACTGAGTGTAATCTCCCAAGAGAACATAAAGATTCTCTTATGGAGCTTCAGATACATATTTTCAATCAGTGCTGAACTGGAGGAACAAATGTTTCCAAGGAACATTAGAATACCTTAGATCTATATTTTTATTGGCACATTTTTGGAAGCATTTAGGAATATAAATTTCATTTTAAAATAATAATTGTTAATAAATAATGAAAATTCACTTAGCCAGCTACCACTCTAAAATGAAATACTCTTATAAAGTGGTGAATTTTAGCACTGGAATTGGAATGAAGAGTAGCACAGATTCTAAATAGCTAATCGGTATTGACAGAGGTGGGGAAGGAATACCAAAAATTTTGCCACTGAAACGGCTGGTTACCCCAGTTTGGACATTTAGAACATAGTAAACACTTTAAAAAGGATGCCTAACTATCTTAATATTGTCTCATTAATCATATCTGGCAAAGGATGGAAGTAAACAGCAAAACCACAGGAAATCAGAATACATATCGAAAATGTTATGTTGACTCCATAGGTGAATAAGCAATAGACTATGTATTGAGCGTTATCTCTAGAATCTAATATTTTATTTTATAACTACAACCGGAATCACAGCTGCCAGAATTTTTTGTGGTAGAGGATGTACAATATTCTTACAGT
The DNA here is from genome assembly GCA_033628505.1 of Tringa tobata. NCBI lineage: Eukaryota > Metazoa > Chordata > Aves > Charadriiformes > Scolopacidae > Tringa > Tringa tobata. The sequence continues at coordinate 10,189,651 of JAHREE010000495.1, forward strand.
TTTTCATAGTCATACAGATGCTTTGTAAAATTAGTTTTCATTGCTCTTCACTAAGTCATCATTGGTTTTTCTCCGCTAATTGAGACTTTCATCTTTCTTTTTTTTGCATAAATTATGATGAAAAAAGGAAGCAAACAAAGCATTTAAGATGCATTTTGATTTGTATACTTTTTTATCATCTGTTACAGATATTCCATCTCTCATGTGTTTTTATTTAGCAACTCAAAATATTTAGGGGATTTCCAGGAAAAGCACATGAACTTTCTATTAATTTATTTAGATTTCTAAGTAAAACAAACACATAGCTACTTTATTTTGAATATCATATTGATTTTGTGAATCATTCTGGACTATGACAACCAGAAATTCTTACAAAATTAGACTACTTCACTTTTTTTGTTGGTAATTATATCCCTTAATGATACCAATAAAATGTCACATGATTAAAGCAGTACATGCTAGAGAAACATGGAGAGAGGAGGATTTTTATGGAGAGAGGAGGATTTTCCTCTAGTAGATAAGGACCAGGTCCGGGACCATTTGACAAAACTGGACATTCATAAGTCTATGGGCCCTGATGGGATGCACCCACGAGTGCTGAGAGAGCTGGCAGATGTTATCGCTGGGCCACTCTCTATTATCTTTGAAAAGTCATGGAGAACAGGAGAGGTGCCTGAGGACTGGAGGAAGGCCAACATCACTCCAGTCTT
>JAHREE010000495.1:10195087-10246993 GCA_033628505.1 Tringa tobata
AATAAAATAAAATAAAATAATTATTTATTAAAAAAAAAAAAAGTGGAATCAATTCCTGTTAACTTGCTTTTGTCTTAATAGTTGTTTCCTAATGGACTCTAGAAGAGTTTTTGACAGGACAGTCTCTATATTCTGATAATGTCAAAATGTCAGTTGAAAATCTACCTGTTTTAGCAGAAAAGTAATACTTTTTCAAAAATGGAACATAGCAGCCAGCATTCTACCTGGTACCCAGCGAAATGAGAGCAAATCCTTTGTTCTCCCAACATGGAACTAGTTATTATTTGTAGAGTCTAAACTTGGGGGGGGTTGAGGTGAGGGAGAGGGGTAGGGATGGAGGAGTGATGGGGGAACAAATAACACAAACACAAAAACAATAAGCTGGTATTTCTATTGTCTTATTCTGTGGAATATCATCATTTTTCCTCCCTGATCATGCCTAAAACAGATCTGAGTAAAACTGGGCATTATTGTTCTTTATTAATTCTAAATTGGCATTTCAAAACTTGTCACCTTGGAAAAAAAAAAGTTCCTCATGATTTATATTCTTTCTTTTCACCATTCTGCACCAGGAAACTTTTGAAAGCTAAGAGACATCAAGAAAAATATAAAATTGTACTTCTATGGTATTGTAAATGTATTTCATTCAAACATGATGTGAATAGTCCCTTTCCCTGTTATGTTCTCCAGATCCTTAGACTAAGAGCATATATCAAAGCTCAGATAGCCAAATCAGTGCCAATTTACTGCAATTTGCGGATGTGTAATCTTGTGTTCTAGAATACAAGACAAGACTACTCTCATTTACCTTGCAACGTGTGTATTTATTTCACTGGAGTGTAATGGGTTTTATTGCTTTGCTGTTTCAAATGGGATAAACACCTTTTTTGGAATACATTGTAGTTTGCTAGGTAAATGGGAAAAAAGTTCTTGTTTTGTGGCTATCTGTTGGAAAACTTTCTTTCAGAGTACACAGGATTAGAAGCCATCCAGGGAGATACATTTGCTTCATCAAAGTACAATAATTATAAGGGTCCATCTAAGATTCAGTTGTTATGATGCATGTAATGTGAAAGATTCTACAGGATTAGACGTCTCAAAAAACTGCAGATAACAGAAGACACAGCATATATTCATTTTCCTCTCACCCAAATTCAAACAATTCTGTTCCCCAAACCAGCATTGTTACGTATTAGACAGTCAACAGGGCACAAGAAGCTTCGTTTTTCTGAGATTTAAGGTGATTATAATCCCCCTGCACTGACTTTTTTTGTCATGGCTCCCAGTTTAACTTCATTTGTGTTCTTTGCAATGCAACCTATGTCTTTTTCTGCTTTACACTATTTTAACTTACTTTATTGAAGGAGGCAAGGGACAGAGAATGGTGACAGCCTTGACAACCTATCTCTCTGTTTCTTCAGACAGCATCTCCATACTTCCTTTGATGAGGTCACATATGTGAACTTCTTTCCTGGGCTGGTGCACGTTCTCTGCAGTTTGAAAATACACTTCTATAGAAGTCCTTCAAAATAAATACTCATAACTTATTGTGATATGTGTCAGTTCCTGAAAATTTGCATTTATCTTTTGATTCCATATTGTCAGGAGGTGGTTGATCACCATTTTGCTTGGAGTCATACCCTTTATTTATTAGCTTTTCTGCTTACTTTTCCTTTTTCAGTTTTTTGAGGTTGCTCCTCAAGTTGTATCTTTTGGGCTTTCAGAGGACCTATCACCACACAGGCACTACCAAAATTAACCCACTAAATCAGCTGAACGTACCAAGCCAAATCCAAAGAAAACTCTGAACCACTTTTTTATTTGATTAACTATAGAGTTAATTTTGCACTCATTTTTTCACTGGAACTTTCACTGAAGCCAGCAAGGAATTTTCTCATAGAGCTATGATGGGATTGTGTTTTTAATTACTCTGGAAAATCTAAAAAAATTAGAAAGCATTTTTTCTGTCAGAGTTTCCAACTTTAAATACAAACATACTTGCTGCAGAATCCAGTAAGAGTTTTGTCTCACAAAGAGAGTAGAATTCAGTGCCATGAGCAGGAAAGAGCTTTGTAAATCCAATAAAATAATGGATTTTTTTTATTTCCCAGAGAAACTATTTGTAGATTTCTTTAAGGACAGGATTTAATAATGAAGTCCCTAGGCTCAAACTGAGATGTTCTGAATTAGATTTATTGTAACAGAGGTTAACAGTTCTTTCAGTATCCTGATCTTTTAACTTGTGTATATCTTCTGCACTATTTCCACTGTCCAGAATAATTTTCACATGCAGTTCAGTTGAACAATGTTTCAACTTCATATGAAATCAGGGACTATTTCACTAATTATATTACTTCAGAGAATCACTTTACTTTTGCCCTTTTTAAAACAGCCCTTCCCAAAATCTCAGCCAAGTGACTCATCCACTATGCCCAATTCTGCTTTTGATTCTAAATCTCACAGCTTCTAATTAAAATTAATAACTCTTGATATACATTTGCATCTATCTAATTATAATAATGACTAGGAGTACTTCTGCCAGGTGAAGAAAAGAAAACTCTATTTCTCTCTTGGATAAATTGAAGTTTAGGGAGGCTATGTGACCTCCAGACTCATACACTGAAATCTGTAACAGAATCAGAAGAAAATACATGCTCTAAGTCTTAATCATACCCATATCATTTCTCATCTATAATTCCATTCTTCCTCCATTAAATACAATCAGATCCACTGAAAGTTCTTTAAGATATTTCATGGGGAAGTTCTTAAGCTGTCAAGTGAAAGAACATGTTCTTTTCTGAATTATTTCACTGACCAGAGTAATGTAGAATTATAAATCAGTTTCTCAGAAGATACTAAATGAGAACGTCTTGCTGGATACAATGAAGGGGAAATAATTCCTCTAACTAGTCTCAGACACCTCAATTCTCTTATTTCCTCTGTAAAATGAGAAATATCTAAACAATAAAAAAAAGTTTAGATTATTCTATTACTACATATATTACTAACAGGGCACACCAGTTATATTACAGGAATTGCAAGTCACTGGAAAGAAAATCTAGCAAAAACAGCCAAACCCACTTTTTGTTTTTAACTTGCCAAAGTAAGCTTACAAAGATATTAGCTCCTATCATCAATCTTTGAATAAAAGCAAGGAAATTTGTTCCAACTCCTTTTATTGTAGTAAGGGCTTTGAAAATAGAGCATTACATTCTAATCACATGATTACCGCCAACAGACCAAAGTACCCATAGCCCAGAATGGCTCTTCATTATCCTATAGCCTGTTAGGACTAAATCTAGTGTGCACTAAAACCACAGTTTATTTTGGATCTATGCCTAAAGGAGCAAAAAAAGCAGTATATCCAGTGCATCCTCTAGGATCTGTCTTGATCTTTCTTTTTTACGAATTACCTCTGGCACTCCAGGAACCTAGTCCCAATATGAATATCCCAGAAATGTATCTGCACATACCTGGCTGCCTCTAAATCTGTTTAGATAGAACAGACATGTAGACATGACCCCTATAAATACCAGAATAATTCAGCTTTGTTCATCCATATTACTCTGTATTCTACTTAGTGCTGCTGGGTAAAAATTAACACTGATACATCAACACCTTCTACAGAACTTACAGCTGTCAAGCAGCCTTAGACAAGCAAATGAATTCCAGATCCTTTCATACAACTCACTGTTTCTTACAACATACCCAGTATTATTCAGTTGATTGTCACCCTTCTATCATCCTTGCACCACATATTGTCTAAGTAGTTAATAATCTCATTTGCACAAAAAGGACACAGTTTCTATCATTTTTGAAGTTGTATGTTCAATACATTTCACTAAACCATGTTTTTGAATGTCCAACGTGCACATTTCCCAACGTGTGCAACCCATAGTACAAGACTCTTTCTGTGACTAACATAACTCTTGCTTTGATTAACAGTACTTAGCTTCCCTTCGACTCAATCAATTCTTCCAAACTAAGAGGTAAAGGTATTATTTTAATCAGTTACAAGCAGCTAACCATTTAGGCAATGTAGCTCTTTCCCTTCTGCAGGGAGAAGGGCCTGGAGAGGCAACCAGGCACCCACGGGTCTTTCACAGGAGAAGCAGGCTCTGGCATGCAGTAGCCATTCAGGTGAGCAGAGGCAGGACCAAGGCAAATCTGTTACATCCTCCCAGTGCAGGCATGGGAGAAAGGAAAATTCCCACCTGGCCAGAGTCCCCAGGCACAGGTGTCTGATGTGAACGGGGATAAACAGCAGGAAAAACACGTGCCACAGCCCACAGCAATTGATGGGACTCATGGAGGAGTCCCATTCAGCTGAGGCTGAATGAAACCACCATTCACCTCCTGCAGGCTGCTGCAAGGCCTCTGCAGTTCACTGCCTAGGTAAAACCACATGGGGAGGTAGAGTCTGTGCCACCCAGGGGAGAAAAAGAAAACCCAGTCACTGTTTCAGGACTTTACTACAGTCCACAGTAAGAGCAGAAAGGGATTTTTAAATATGTCACAAACCCAGATGTAATACAAGTGTAAGATTTGCAAACTGTGGCATATTTTGGAGTAGCATGGCTTTGATTTGGGGCCAACACAGCTCAGCCGCAGAGCCAAGGTGTCCCCTGAAAGCCTGAGATGTCATTCGCAGCATGTTCACACCAAGTGGGAAGATGCCAAGATGATAAGGTGCAAGCAAAGTTGCAGTTTCTCCAGAAAGACCCAAGTCCACCAGGGTCCTCGGGGTTCTCTGTGCTTCCAGCTCCTCCATCACTCCGCCTCCAGTTTTGCTCCGTTGGCCATTCCAGCTGCGTCAATATTTCATTCCACTGGACAAAATGCTTGGAGAGAAGCAAGGTCTAGACATGGCTTTTTAAGGAAAGAGATACGGAAACTGCAGGGAAGAAGCCGAGATCAGAGTCTCCTGACAATCCAACAGCACCATTACAATCCCAGTTTCTGGGGAAAGGAAGGCTGATGAACTTTTTCAAACTTGCAGCCAATACTAAGCAACAAATAGTATTTCATACTGCATTTAAAAGTTAGGTTTGTTCCTTTGGTTCCAACTAAGCAAACATACAGCAATTTGTATATTTCTGGGGGATAAATAGCATGGTAAGTCTCTTTTAGGCTAGTCCCTTAAAGATTCTTGTCATAACTATTAGTTCTGCAAATTAGCCTAAGAATGAAAAATATTTTCTTCTCCCTTTTTTTCCTCTTGGAGAATGTGTTGTTTAACCTAAATTTGCTTTGCATATACAATATTCCGAATAAAAATACATGCTTTTTCTGTTGCAGAAACAAAGTTAAAAGGATGCAATCACTTTTTTGTTATGCTCTTATATTCAAGATGTTTAGCCAAGTTTTGAAGAAAAGCTTCGGAAGACAGTTGCCACTCCTTTAAAAACAGGACAGTTAGCTTAAATATAATTCTCTTTAAACATAGTTGTACCTGAAAGTGCCTGATCATTTCAGACTTGCTTCATACTACTTTAAAGAAAAACCCAAAGTTTTTAACTCTCTCTTCTTAGGGCTGGGAGCATATCTGGGTGTATCAGATGAAACAGAATGGGGAAAAAAAAAAACATCCTTAGGCTATTGTGATTATTTTCAATTTGCCTTTTACAAGACATTTGTTAAAGGATTTTATAAATCGTTTTCTCTGTAAAATTAAAACCTGGTTGCATTTGTTTATAATTGGAACAACAGTTGGAACTATTGCAACATTATTTATCCCCTTCCTTACATATTGTAAAAATTACACTAGAGCAGATTCCCTACACATTTTTGAAATTTCTTCACTGAAGTGAATTTAATTGTATTCTATAGACATTAAGCAAGAGCTGCTCAAAAACATGTTTATTCAAGTATATTCCTCAGGTAAGGCCTTTTTTATAAAATCCTCTTGAAGTATTTTTGTGATGAAGAAACAACTGTAAAAGATTAAAAATTGTGCTCAGCTATTCTTTGCTGCTAGTTAATTTTAAGGCAGGAATATTTTGTTTGCTTGGTTTTTTGTTCTGCTTTTCTTCATTCACTTATTTAAATCACACTTTTATCACACTATTATTTCCTGTGCATTTAAAACCTTACACCTATTTATCCAGCCATGCATTTTAGACACCTCATTGTTCTCTCATTACAGAAACCTCTTGAATTTTGCAAATTTATATTTTTCTTGAATTATGCAAAGTGTCTTTTACTCTCATACCTATTATTTTAAAATGCTATTCTGTAGATATTTTAATTACATATAGGATTAATAGTTTGTAGGACAGCATGCCTACATGTTTCTTTCTTTTCAGAACCTCTAGCCCTTCCATTTTTTTTTTTCCTTTTTTGATGGATGAAAAGGTGTCTGGATCTAATGTGTTCTGTATCCTTTACAATTTGCTCCTATAAAGCAGGTAGACACGAAAATTTCTCTTCCGGTCACTAAAATTTGTCCTTTTTCATTTCACAGTAATTGTGAGTGCCACAGTTTCCAATGGGTGGCATTGCTTTCAGCAGACAATTTTACCTTAGCAAGGGTTACCTCCACGCCAAACGAGATTCACTAATTTCATCCAAACAAGTAGCTCAGAATCATATCACCAAAATACACTGGTTGCTGCTTCCAGAGCTACGAGCATGCCAGTATGTGAATGTTCATCAATCAGTTGCTTTTGTTTGCTCCAGAATATGTTTCTGATCCCAAATTTTCATTTGACTTGATTCACCCAGATATGCTTAGCCCCAAGGCTCAATCCACCATTAAATTAGTTGCTCAGGTATTTTCATAAGGAAGAATGACACACAGCAAGGAAAATACTCATATACTGAAAATCAAGTGCCATATACATGTGCAGTCACTCATGCTTTTATACTATTTAAACTATATCACTCTTAAATCTTTTTTTCCTTCTATGCATTTGTTGTTTCCTACATCATATCATGTTTAATCGTATCAGGTATCAGTCTTCTATTGTGCATCTGGCATGTACTATCTGCCTTGTTAATTAACTCATCTAAGCATGCTTTCAGTCTCCAACCATTATTAATAGCCAGTATTCGAGTGCATGCATATGGCAACGTACTCAGAAGGCCTTATCTGCACGTTCCCTAGTCGTTACACCCTCACATCCTCCTGTCTCTCCATGGCTAATATACATCAGACCACAGGTACCCTGTTTTGATTAACCCAGGTTCGGCTACCTGCTGTAGTCATTGCCTCACATATGCATCACTCAATCATTCATACCAAGAGCAGTTCAGCTTTTTCAGATGCACTCTTCACATATTGCTACTAGATAGCAGGTGAGGTAAACTTGCCTTTCAAATCTGCCTGGCCCACAAAATAAACATACTGCCATTCGATAAAGGCTGTCCTGATTCAAACATACAGGAGTGTATGAGTCCCCATCCTTCCCTTCTCCCCATCTCTGACCCCCAATTTCATCAGGTCAGCAGCAATTCTAAGTCAGTCCCTTGACAGGTAGAGCAGGGGAGCTAATAGAAGCTAGTCTGTCTGTCTTCTGTGAATGTAGTCGACTAATAGGAAATCTTATTCCCAATGTCTGCTCCTACCCATAAAAGAGCAGGCAGGCAGGAAAGAATGAGAGAAACAGCCTGGCTACACACACACATATATATACTGGTGTGGATTGCGGCTCCTAGGCTCAGGCACAGCAGCAGCAGCAACGCAAATTCCTGTGTAACTGTCTGAGCACCACTGCAGAATCAGACATCTAAACACAGGAGACAGTCCACAGTTCCCACAAATTTTCAAAATAAGGATTGGCTTCAGCCAGTGGAAAAGACGGTGTCTTAATACATGTATAACAAAAACACAGTCCAGAACTTACTGGTGCCTTACAGCTCTTGTCTCTCACGAACCTCCTGTACATGAAACTTTTCATGTTAATGTAATTGAATGTTGCAAATGTAGAGTGTATTCTGGATGGTTTCTGTCTCCTTAAGGCTACTACTCAAAAAACAGATAACCCAACACACATTTTAAAAAAAAACATATATGTTATAAAAATGGCTTGTTTGAAATCATTTCCCCTTTTTTCTTGATATCTTCTGCTCCTGTAGACATGCTCACAATACACATAAATAGCAAGAAATTGTACCATTCAGGCTAGATGCTTTTGTCTGATTTCATTAGAGGAGTGGAAAAGATTTTAGCACTTACAAGTTCACCTGTTGTTGTCAGTGGTTTTATTTATTTATTTTTCATTCATGCAGATAAAGATGCTCAGTCATGTTCCATTTACGTTGTCATTAAGAAACCTTAAGCCAGTTTTCAGTGTGTCTTGTTAAAAAGAGCTACCTGACACATTTTGAATGCCACCTGACAGCTGTAAAAATTGCCAGATTACATAGGAGATTTCACTGGAGAGACTGAAGCACAAATCTCTCATTTTCAGTTGCTTTAATCCTGTTTAATTTTTTGTTTAGTTGTCATAATCAGATAATACATCAAATATTCATCAATTCTATTTAATATTAGTGTCATAAGTTGTCCAGAAGAAGGAAAGACAGCCTGTATCTTATGTTCTAGTGTCTCATCTGCACATATCTCCAGCTGCCAGGAAAATTTTTTCTTTCCTTATTGCTGTCACTTGTCATTGACTAAAATATGGGGTAGAGGCCACTACTCAAGCATGAATGCACAAACTGACAGTCCAGTAAGCAGGTAAGGCAATTTCAAAGTTTCTGAAAGAAGTCATCTTAGTAGTAACTTTTCCATTACAAGGGTTTGCTGGTAATATATTGGTTCAGTTAAATCCATTAATATAGATTTTTGGGTTTATTCTTTTTCTTCAATAAAATCTCCTTTCTGATAATTATTTTCCAAAAAGACATTTACCAGACACATTCTTCAAAATCCAGGCTCTGCTGGACTGTGGGCCTACCATGTGTTTTACAGCATCAGATGATCACCTCCTGCTAACTACAGAAATATTTTTAATTGCAATGCACTTTTGCTAAAGCTGCTGTATTTATAGAAATCTCAGAATCTTATTGTTCTGAATCTACTAATTACCTGAAGGAGGTCGCTGGTATCACAGTGACCAGACACACAAACACAGCAGTGTATCATGTAATATTGATGTTTGACAAGCTCTTCTGTCTTGCTGCGGGCACAGAATTCTGTCAAGGGGTAGATGATAATACAATTCGAATTTCAAGTCATGAAAAGAGCATCAAAAGAATTTTTAATAAGGCTTCATTAATAACTCTGAAAAATACAATATCTACAAATTATTTTTTGCACATAATTTATGTCAGAAAGGGTGATCTTTAAATGTAAGCCATTTGAAGTTCTAATAGCTGAACACTGAAGTGACAATGTGTGTACTTTAAAGGTTGCCATGATCATAAGTATTTAACAATTGCCACACACAGAAATTATTTACCTTTGGCAAACCAATTTGACTTGATATTTCATTGTTTTCCTTATTTTCCAAAACAATTGTTGGTTTGTTGGGTTTTTTATTATTTTTGTTTATTAACAGTAGAATCATGTCTGTACAATGTATGTATGTACAATGGTATCATAATTGACCTTAGAATATTTCTCCTGATTACATTTCTCTTAGGCAGCCAAGCCTGAATGTTGTTGTTGAGACAAATGGGAAAGTGAAGTTAACTGATGTCTCAGCAGGGAAGTTTATGCCTGTTACATGGTGCTTTTTTAATTATGGATTGGCCCAGCTCTCATATCAGGGTGATTGTCACCAATTCTCTAACATGATTACATGCACAATCACAGTCAAAGACTAGACTAACTGTTGGCATGGCACTAGTATTTGCTGTGCTTTTAAACAAAGAATTAAAATTAAGTCTTTGAAAAACACATCTAAATTCAACAGACTAACGTCTTTTGAAGTACTACTCCTTGTTACTGAATGCAGAATATATTTAAGATTCATTTATTAGTTTAGAGATCATCAGTGAAGAGCACATTTTCAAATAATTTTGAGCACCTTGAACTCCCACATGACATTAACAGAAGACAAGGAGCCTCTCTCTTTTCGTAGATCATCTACAATCCATTTCTCACTAAGTATTCATTAGACCCTTATTGTCACCTAATCTACAAATATTTTTATGCACTATTTAGCTTGTAAGCACAGTGTGATTTCAGTTCTTTCACTAGATGACTCTAACCTTGTTGAAAAGGAGCATTACTTGAAGAAATCATTAAGGCATTGAATCTTGCCAGATGATGACAGCAGAGCACTGTAAGGAGAAATGACCTGGAAATGTTATCACATTAACGATCCTTTCACAATTTCTTCTATAGTTGCAAAGAATACACTTGTTTGTAGGGATTTTTTCTGGATTTTTAAGGTCCTTACACATTGAGGTTTGATACACAGCTGTTTTCTTAAATCATGTTACCATCATTAAAAGAGATAATAGCCAAAATGATAACTGAAGCTACAGTTCAGGAAACTGCTTAAATATGTGTTTAGCTTTAAACATAAACCGTACTGATTTCAGTCAAACCAATCTACTGATATTTGCCTGAATGGCATCGCTGTTCTTAATGAATCAGAGCCTGGGGGAAAAGACAGACAAGGGTTTAATTAGCTTGTACCTAAGGTCTATATTTACTTTTTTCTTCACCTGATGGCATTGCTACAAAGGATTACGTCTACAGCCTATCACATTCAGGTCAACAGTGGCCAGCTACATAAAAGTACAGGAAAATATTTTAACAGACAACTGTGTATTATAATAACCAAGGGTTGTTTAAAATCCCAAAGTACAAGATTCTCCTTTCCATCCTGTAATAGAATCATAGAACGGTTTGGGTTGGAAGGGACCTTTAGAGGTCACCTACTCCAAACCCCCTGCAATGAGCAGGAACATCTTCCATTAGATCAGGTTGCTCAGAGCCCTGTCCAACCTGATCTTGAATGTTTCCAGCAATGGGGCATCTACCACCTCTGTGGGCAACCTGGGCCAGTGTTTCACCACCCTCATTGTAAAAAATTTCTTCCTTATATTTAGTCTGAATCTAATGCCTTTTAGTTTAATTACTGCTTGTCCACTGCCTGCTCACAACAGGCCCTGCATAAAGTTTGTCCCCATCTTTCCTATAGCCCCCCTTTAAATACTGAAAGGCCGCTATCAAGTCTCCCCAGAGCCTTCTCTTCTCCAGCCTGAACAACTTCAACTCTCTCAGGCTGTCCTCATAACAGAGGTGTTCCAACCCTCTGATCATTTTTGTGGCTGTCCTCTGAACCTGCTCCAGCCAGTCCATGTCTTTCCTGAACTGGTGACTCCAAAGCTGAATGCAGTACACCAGATGGAGTCTCACCAGAGTGGAGTAGAAAGTCAAGAGCTCCCCTTGACCTGCTGGCCATGCTTCTGTTCATGCAGCCCAGGATATGGTTGGCTTTCTGGGCTGCAAGTGCACATTGATGGGTCATGTTGAGCTTCTCATCAACCAACACCCCAAAGTCCTTCTCCTCAGGGCTGCTCTCAATCCTTTCATCTTTCAGCCTGTATTGATACTGCGGGTTGCACTGACCCACTTTCAGGACCTTGCACTTGGTCTTGTTGTACCTCAAGCACTTTGCACAGACCCTCTTCTCCACCTTGTTCAGGTCCTTCTGGATGGAATCCTGTCCCTGAGGTGTGTGAACCGCACCACTCAGCTTGGCATCATCTGCAAACTTGCTGAGGGTGCACTCAATACCGCTGTCTATGCCATTGATGAAGATATTAAACAGTACTGGTCCCAATATAATTTTGTATCATATACTAGACTACATCATAAGTCCAGATAGTCTGCTTACCTGTATATACAGACTAAACCTCACTCACTGTGAAAAAGGTAGAGCAGAAATTATCATCTATCCATTTTAGATAATTTATTTTTCCTGTACTTTTATGATGTCCCTTATATTTCTTAACAGTATATTTTCTAGGGTAAACAGTTGTAAAAATAGATACTTTTCCTCTTCATAAAAAGCACTTTAATGCCTAAATGGGAAGCTGTAACTTTAACAGGTCTACATCTGTACTTAGAGCAATATTTTCATAACTTATGTTCTTTTGGAATTTTCTCTAGCCTTCCTCCCAGTCATTGCATTTCTCCAAAGCTTATTCAGAAAATTTCTAAAAATGAATTGGCATTTACCCATTTGCTGAGATGCCTCTTCCCCCACAAATTCCCAAACATAAAATGTTTTATAAAGATGCCTAAATTTTGCATCATACAGCATGCAGATATATTTACCAAATGAAACTCTCTGCTTGCCTGTACATTTATTTATTCATCACCGGCAAGGTCTTTGGATACTGACTGCACTGGAAGTATCCATAGCCAACATAGTAGTTGGAAGGTATGGTGATACTCAGGAAGCACACAGCAATCTCCACCTTCAGAGCTACTTAGCATCCAGATTCCTCAGTTTGGAGTAATTTGCCAAAGCAAGATGCCAAGGAGTTGGAAAACCCAGGGCTTCCAGGCTGTTCAACCACCAGCAACCTGATAGCTGCCTCAGAGACAGGGACTTCACAGCCTCCTGAACTGCTGTGCCAGCTGCATCTCTTTAGAGGTAGCTGCCATCTAAGGCAATCTAAATTACAGGAGCTGCTCTGGAAGTCCAGGCTTTTCCTGAGCTATCGGACTCCCAGCTTCCCAGAAAACCCCCAGGATTACCATAAAGCCAGAGATTCAGGGATTTTGCCTTTATGTGAAAAGGAGACCAAGTTTTCTGTCTGTTCAGGGAGTCTCAAATATTGGGAAGCAGCATGATCTATGAAAATGTTTTTGTTTCTTTAATTGATTTATCTTCCAAATTGCAGTTATTAGGACTTTCAGTCTCTCATAGGTTTGACCCAAATTGAAACTAAACCAAGTTTGGAAATCCCAAAATTCCTCACAATACAGAATTTCACTGCCCAGACACTTCTCTCTTATTTCCTTTTCTTTCCCCTTTCAAGTATCACTTTTTGGTTGCAGGCTGATGAACCTCTATTACAGCTTTCGGTTGCCAGCACATCTTTTTTACTATGTGGTACATCATCATCAGTCTGTCTGGACCTACATTTATGCTCACCAAAGTGTCATTCTGATAGCTTAAATATTGAATGGAAACAATATTAATTCTTTTCAACACAGAATTTCTAGAGATGCTCTATCAAAACACAATTTGGACTAAAGGACACTGGGCACTATGTCATACAGACATTTTCTGTTGTAAAACACAATAAAACCTGGGGCGGAGGATCTAGAATGTTAAAGCAGGTCAAGTACTAAAGTTACTTCCTAATCTTACACATTGATGTTCTTTTCAGTTACAAGTTGCCTATATTGAAAATAAAGAAGGTACATTGCTGAAAAAAACATTAAGCTTATAAGATACCAAAATGGTTATAGGCTGCCTCACAATTTAACAGTGATAATTATCTGTCATGTGAATGCAGACCCAGATAAATAGCTAATGCATTCCTTCTTCATCAAAATGCATACCACCAATGTCTACATTAGGCATCATATGGTTTTTTTCTTCCCTAGTATGCATCTCTATAAATAAGTAGCATTTAAGTTAAAAACATTGCCTTTTTTCCTTGTTGTAACAATATTATTGAAAATTGTTGTCCTGAGAATTTCATGCTACCTCTGGAAAGAAAAGACATAGAAAAATCACACTGTGGAAGTATATATAATATAGGTTTTCTTGGCGTGATCTACACACTATTGTTTCTGAGGTGATAGAGACCAAAAAATATGTAATTTGAAGGAAATGTTTTCAAACGCGGGTGTTGGTATAGATAATGATAGAAGAGAACTTTGAATTTGAGATGCAGGCATCAATATTGACCCAGGTGTTTTTCCAACCTAATGCTGTTTTGCTTAAAAACAATATAATATAAAGGTGTTGTTTACAGCATTCTTGGTATTGAGAAACTGGTGAGCTTTCCAATAATTAAATCAGATTTTAGGAGTCTAGCCCTTCTCTTGTAACTATTTTTCTTTTATCCTTTTAAATTTAGTGGAGGGTTTCATCTCTAAACCCCTCCTTTCAAGCTGTGGAAATGCTCCTTCCTCTAACTTCTCCTAAATGACTTTTGTGAAGAATTTATTTTTGTGCACAGCTTGCTTCTCTGCTTTTTTGCCTTTCTTAGCAATATGGCTGTGCTGTTTATTATTGAGCCAGGCATGGAGCTAAGTGGAACATTTGACACTTGGGCATCAGGGGGAGAGGTTTTCAATAGGGCAAGGGATAGAAAATGGTTGACTACATACGCTACATGACTAGACATGAGAAAGCACTAAAAGCACTGTTTAGTTCTATGTTAAAACACAAACAAACCTCCCTCACCCTGAGATGCTATTATCAGTATTATGTATCCCAAAAAAGAAGTCCAGCAAAAAAGCCAGGAGGCCTGCAGGTATGGACAAGGAACTCCTGGACACACCCAAAAGCAAAAAGGAGGCCTACAGAGGGTGGAAACAAGGACAGGGAGACTGGAAGGAATATAGAGAAGCTGTCCGAGCAGCCAGGGACCAGGTTGGGAAATCTAAAGCTGAGGTAGAATTAAATCTGGCTGGGGACGTCAAGGGCAACAAGAAAAACTTCTGTAAGTATATTGATGACAGAAAGAAGACTAGAGAAGATGTGGGCACTCTCTGGAAGGAAACAGGAGACCTGGTCACCCAATATATGGAGAAGACTGAGGTACTCAATGACTTTTTTGCCTTAGTCTTCACTGGTGAGGGCTCTAACCACACTGCCCAAGTCCCAAAAGGCAAAGGCAGGGACTGGGAGAAAGAGGAACTTCCCACTGTAGGTGAAGATCAAATATGAGACCTTCTAAGGAATCTGCAGGTACACAAGTCCATGGGACCTGATGAAATCCATCCACAGGTCCTGAGAGAACTAGAGGATGAAGTTGCTAAGCCACTTTCCATTGTATTTGAGAAGTTGTGGCAGTCCAGTGAAGTTCCCACTGATTGTAAAAGGGGAAACATAACCTCCATTTTCAAAAGGGAAAAAGGAAGACCTGGGGAAATACAGGCCAGTCATTCTCACTTCTGTGCCCCGAAAGATCATGAAGCAGATCCTCCTGGAAAGTCTGCTAAGGCACATGGAAAATAAGGCAGTGATTGGTGACAGCCAACATGGCTTCACTAGGGGCAAGTCATGCCTGACAAATTTGGTGACCTTCTATGACAGGGTTACAACATTGGTGGATAAGCGGAGGGCAACAGATGTCATCTACCTGGATTTACGCAAAGTGTTTGACACTGTCCTACATGACATCCTCACCTTTAAATTGGAGAGACATGGATTTGACAGCTGGACAACTCAGTGGATAAGGAATTGGCTGGATGGCCATACTGAAAGGGTTGTAGTGAACAGCTCAATGTTGAAGTGGAAACCAGTGGTGAGTGAAGTTCCTAAGGGGTTAGCAGTGGGACTGGTACTGTCAAACATCTTTGTCAGCAACATGGACAGTGGGATTGAGTGCACCCTTAGCAAGTTTGCTGATGACACCAAACTGTGTGGTACGGTTGACACACTGGAGGGAAGGGATACCATCCAGAGGGACCTGGACAGGCTTGAGAGGTGAGCCTGTGCAAACGTCATGAAATTCAACAAGGCCAAGTGCAAGGTCCTTCACATGGGTTGGGGCAATCCCAAACACAATTACAGGCTGGATGGAGAATGGATTGAGGAGTCCATTCCTGAGGAGTACGACTTGGGGTTGTTGGTGGATGAGAAGCTCAACAAGAGCCAGCAATGTGCTCCGGCAGCCCAGAAAGCCAACTGCACTCTGGGCTGCAGCAAAGGAGTGTGGCAATCATGTTGAGGGAGGTGATTCTGCCCCTCTACTCCACTCTGGTGGGACCACACCTGGAGTACTACATCCAGCTTTGACAAGAAAGACATGGACCTTGACATCCAGCCAGAGACTAGGAGCCCCTGTATCCAGTCCCAGTCAGGCTAAAGGTAGAAACCTAAATGAAAAGAATGAATGGAGGCAGGTTTGTGGTCAGGGGAGCAGAGCTCCCCTGTTGCCTACCTTGCCCTGTCCTGTAGCTCTGACGAACAGGTTGAGGAAGGCCAGTCAAGTGAGGATGTAGATGATGGGCAGTCTTCATTACAGATGCCTCCTCAGCCAAAAAAGAACACACCCTGGATCACCACCACAACCACAAGCAGAAAACGAAGGATTATAGTCACTGGTGACTCCTTCCTAAGGGGGACAGAGGAACCAGTATGCCATGTGGACCCTCCTCAGAGAGAAGTTGTGTTCTTCCTGGATCCCAGGTTAAGGATGTTACCAGGAAACTTGCTGGCTTAGTACATCCTTCAGACTATTATCCATTAATGGTTTTCCATATAGGCACAGAGGAATCTGCAACTCACAACCCCAGATCCATAAAAAGAGACTCCAGGAAGTTGGGAGGACTGGTAAGGGAGTCTGGGGTGCAGATTATCTTTTCATCACTCCTTCCAGTTGTGGGTAATGATACTGGGAGGAACAGATGAATACAGACGATTAATACGTGGCTCCATGGCTGGTGTCACTGCCGTGACTTTGGGTTCTTTGACAGTGGATTCACAGTTGTTGACATGCCAGAGGGCTGTGCTGCCATACAGCGAGACCTGGACAGGCTGGAGAGCTGGGCAGAGAGGAACCTGATGTACTTCAGTAAAGGCAAGTGTAGGGTGCTGCACCTGGGGAGAAATAACCCCATGCACCAGAACAGGTTGGGGGCTGACCTGCTGGAGAGCGGCTCTGAGGAAAAAGACCTGGGAGTTCTTGTAGACAACAGGATGACCATGAGCCAGCAATGTGCCCTTGTGGCCAAGAAGGCAAATGGCAACCTGGAGTGCATCAAGAAGAGTGTGGCCAGCAGGTCAAGGTAGGTCATCCTACCCCTCTACTCTGCCCTGGTGAGGCCCCATCTGGAGTACTGTGTCCAGTTCTGGGCTACCCAACTCAAGAAGGACAGGGAACTGCTGGAGAGGGTACAGCAGAGCATCTCCCTTACAAGGAGAGGCTGAGGGACTTGGGTTTTTTTAGTCTGGAGAAGAGAAGACTGAGGGGTGATCTATCAGTACTTATAGATACTTAAAGGATGGGTGTCAAGAGGATGGGGCCAGTCTTTTTTCAATGGTGCCCAGGGATAGGACAAGAGGAAATGGGCACAAACTTGAATATAAGAAGTTCCACCTAAACATGAGGAGGAACTTCTTTACTTTGAGGGTGGCAGAGCCCTGGAATAGGCTGCCCAGGGAGGTGGTGGAGTCTCCTTCTCTGGAGACATTCAAAACCCTCCTGGACAAGTTCCTGTGCAATGTGCTCTAGGTGGACCTGCTTTGGCAGGGGGGTTGGTCTAGATGATCTCCAGAAGTCCCTTCCAACCTCATGTGATTCTGTGATTCTCTGATCCTGTGACCTGTTGGAGCAAGTCCAGAGGAGGGCCACGAAAATGATCAGAGAAGTGGAGAACCTCTCCTATGAAGACAAGCTGAGAGAGTTGGGGTTGGTCAGCCTGGAGAAGATAAGTCTCCAGAGAGATCTTATTGTGTTTTTCCAATATCTGAAGGGGGTCTACAAGCAAGCTGAAGAGGCACTTTTAACAAGGGTATGTACTTATAGGATGACGGGTAATGGCTTCAGACTGGAAGAGGGTAGATTTCGCCTAGGTATCAGGAAAAAAATTTTCACTCTGAAGGTGGTGAGGCACTGGAACAGGTTGCCCAGGGAAGCTGTTGATGCCCCATTCCTGGAAGTGTTCAAGGCCAGGCTGGATGAGCTTTGAGCAACCTGGTGTAGTAAGATGTGTCCTTGTCCATGGCAGGGGGGTTGGAACTAGGTGATGTTTAAGTTCTCTTCCAACCTAAACTATTCAGTCATTCTATGATTACTTATTTACTCACTGCATGCGTCTTTCTTCTATAGATTAAGAATTAAAATATTGCTAATTTAACTGTTTTATTGTACTAAGACACATACGGAACATCACATCACAAGTGCAGTGTTTGCAAACAAAGAGGAATAGTATAATATTGCCATGTTATCAACTTTAAAAATAACAGGTGTTACTTAACCCAAAGATACAGCCACAGCAAAACTGCAGGCTCTTCTCAAATGCAGTACTCTTCTCAAATGTGGAAATTTCATCATTCATACATTAAAATTTTAATCTATGACATAGATTAGTCATAGATTAGTGGACATAGAAATGAATGTGATTTAAAATTTGCAATCTTGTGACTCACACATTAATGAAGTTATACGCTTTCTGATACCGCCACATGCTCAAAGTCTGCCAAGTCTGTTCTCATCTCAAATAGGTTTTAATAAACTTTCTTTACCTCAATACCTCTAGCATTAACTCCATAACTGCGTGTCTGAGGATCTGCACTCAAACACAAAAGTTGTGTTCATAACAATGCATTTTATTCATTATCTGAATTCATAAGGATATGATTTTCCATTATAATTATTCAGTTGCTTTAAAGTATAAATAACATCTATATAATTAGAAGTATTCATAAAATATAAATAACTTTTCTATGACTAGAACAACATACTGTCAGCACATCTAAGTAAACCTTAGAGGTGGTGATGACAGTCTTCCCACCATCTTTCTAGAACTAAGGGACCTTAAACTTAAAATGTAACAATCTACATTTTTTCCCAATATCCCAAGATCCCACTGTCTATGTATTCTCACCATTTTCCAAAGTCTTCTTTAGATATTGGGCAAGACAAAAAAAAGAGCATTTTTAGTGAAAAAAAGCCATTTTTTGGTGTGTGCAAGTACAATTTCATTGACGCTCCAACATGTAGAAAGTACAATGCATAGTCTTGAATGGTCCACACCAACGCTACATCTATTACATCTCTCTGATACAGAAATTCCAAATCTACTGCATGTGTACATACACGTGAGCAATATTGAGAGGGAAACTGTTCCATAAATGGTGTTTTGATGGAAGTCCATTCAAGTTATTTTTTGCATTTACATTGTTCCGCTCTTCCAGTTACTGTGTTAAGTACATTCTTGTTGACTTTCTTTATGCACATTCATGGAAAAAAATGCCAAAAGAGGCTTCCTATTGCTATCAGAGTATGATTACCGTTACAATCATGATCATCATTGTCATTATTTTGTTGTTCTGAAAACAAGTGTTGTTGACTAATGTGCAGGAAAGCCAAACACACTAGGTGGCCCCAATAAAGCAATAATGAAATAATTAGTTGAATAGCACACTAAATAGATTTACTTTGATCCTTCAAAAAGTAGTCCTATATTTTATTATAGATTTGGCTAAACAAAAAACCCAACAATGGTTACTTGCATCACTCTGTAAAAGTGGAAAAAGAACAGTGAGACCACACAGGCTGAGAAAGCGGCAGTGCAACTTTTGCTAATGTCTCTTCAGTGTTAAGACATTTTTAGAAAATAGTACTATAAAACACTAACAGAAAACAAGATCTTACATAGTTCTTTTACATACAATAAAAGTTATGTTAAATACAAACAAATGACAAAGTTGACCATAAGACATTAAACTCCAAAAAACAAAAATAGCTTAAGTCTCCAACATCAAGAGAACAATTTGTTACTATTTCTGTGGAGGTGGGAAGAGTAAGATCTGAAACCAACTTATTTTTCAGTCTTAGAAAACTGGTAAGTTAAAGGGAAATGTTATAAGCTTGCTTTATATTGGGCAAGTCACACTAACTTGTGACTTATACTTTTTTTTACCCTCATGAGTCCTTTAGAACAATGAAAATCCTTACAGGATTGTTTAGGCTACAAATTTCTATTTTACTGTAAAAGCCACCTTCACTGATTCTTGATCTTCGGAATGTATCTCTAAATTTTACCTGTTTTAAGTTCAAAGCTCCATTTCTAAAACAAGTATAATACAGATAGTGAAGACTGATGTTCTCCAAACCTCATATGATAGTAAATATAGGTCTTACCATGACAAGATACAATATTCAGCTTTCCTGCTGGAGGGACAAGGTATCTTCTAACAGCTAGTCTATTTTCTTTGTATCTGTGCTTTATGAAATCATTAATCATTACAGTACCTAAATGTCAACTCAGCATCAGAGATCTCTTTCTTCTGAGCCTTAAGTACAAAACTGCATACCTCTAAATAGATACAGATACATGTGTATCTATACTTGCACAAATATATATATATAAAAGGATATGATTGCTTCCATTTATTGTGTTTGTTTTTTCTTGGGTTTTTTTTTCATTTTTATGGGATATTTTATGAGACCTGTGCTATGGTGATCAGTGGGCTTTCTAATCAGTCATTTAAACTAGAGCACATTTTCTACTTGCACATCTTCTTCTTGAGGTGGGCAGCAGAGGGGCTGCTACATTTTGTTTCTCTCATTACTCTGTTTAATCTATTCCATCTCTCAGCAAATCTAGAAGTCTTCATTATAGGTATCAGAAGCTTAGATAAACCTCTGAACACTAGTTAAATAATATTTAATTATAGCTGACACATGCACTGGAAATGAACCACTCCTGTAAGAAACCAAACCGAAATTCATCAATCTTTATTCAACAGGAAGATGTC
The DNA here is from genome assembly GCA_033628505.1 of Tringa tobata. NCBI lineage: Eukaryota > Metazoa > Chordata > Aves > Charadriiformes > Scolopacidae > Tringa > Tringa tobata. The sequence continues at coordinate 10,215,670 of JAHREE010000495.1, forward strand.
CCCTAAAATTACTGAGTTTGAATTGCAGCCTAACTAACTCCATTAATTTTCTTTATGTGCATGAGTTATTTTGTGTTTTATTGTGTTTTTGGGGGCTGGTTGTTTGCTTGTTTGTTTGGGGTTTTTTGTTAGCCATTGCTTTATCATACTTCATATTTAGAAGTGGTCATTTAGAGATTATTTTTCCTGGTAGCTCTAGGATCAGACTGAAAAGAACACACAGGGAAAGAATAGATTATTAATTTTATGATAAGGCAGAAGTAAAAAAAAAAAGGAAACTCAGAATAAGTAAAATATTCCATTTTTCATTAAGTGCTAATTCAAATAAACAAAAATGTCAAGGATGTGATGTTGTCAATCTTACAGTATATATTTCCTTAAAGGATTTGGAAATCCTGTCACTGATGAATAGGGACTGTTATGGATCATTTCATCAGTATGTCAGCTTCTGATAGGCTAGTGTAGTGACTCTGGCTTGACCTTTTTACAGTATTGGACATAAATGGTTCTCATAGACCTTCTTTTAAGTTTCTGTTGTTTGGCTTTTGTGGATTACTGCCTTCCATTCCCTGATCACCTGAGAAACGAGCCTCTGTCCCTTCTGAGTTCATTTTTCTGGTTCTCAGAACTTTGAATTTTGCTGGGATTTCTCACTGCTATATAGCTCATCCTTGCTTGAATGTCTTGCTGATTTGCCAAGTCACCATCTCCTGGTAATTACTCTTTAATTTTCGTTAGTTAGTAACAGCCACTAACAGAGATCTAAATACCACCCACCCCTGCTCATGTGGTAGTGCCCGGTTGGTGATCTATTTATGTGTAACTTCTTACTAGCACGAGTGCATATCAAGCATGTGCTGACCCTCTGTCCTCAAAAAGTGAAGCTTTCCAGCAAATTCTGTAATGCAATTTTCATTCTTATACTTCAAACACTTCTTTATTTAGAATATGTGCCCTTCAGGATTTGCATGTCAGCACACTGCAAAGAATGCCCTGTTTATTAGGAGACCTTTATAACTATGCCAAGCAATGTATTGGACCTCACCAGCAAAACAGTTCCAGGCAAAGGGAAACTACTCCAAACTACTCAAAATCCTACGTTCAGGAACTGTGGTTGAACACTTGGTTCCAGGAAGAACCAAGCAAACAAAAATACATTTACAAAAATTTTCCTACAGACCACAGATTGTCAAAATTCAAGTAAGAAAATGTTTCTGAAGACCAGTATTCCCACATTCAGTAAAAACCCTTAAAATTTTGTTATATTTCTCAACTTAAATTTTATAGACTTTAGATGACAAAGCATACACAAAGAAATTGAGTGAAGTTTCAGTGACATGACTAAATACCAAATTTTCATCTGAAATTAATGGCATTTAACTGAACTGTAAACACACAAGGGCTGACCCTACCTACTTTATTTAGAAAATATTAAATATTGTCCAATAACATTTAATCATACAGAGATGAAAATTTAATTACCAACGTGTCTTTATTTTTGTTTGAATCTTCACAATATAGCATTTCTTATTAAGTAACTAAATCAGTGTAAAGATGCGGAAAGTATCTCTTTTCAGCCTACTGTGAGACCACAGTATTCACTTTGCATTTTAATGGCTAATTTGCAACCCCCCTTCTTATATCCTCCTTTTGACTCTAGAAAAATTCCACTGATAATTTTATTTTACGAAGGTCAAGATACTCCTGCAATGTGATTCCCAAGCATGCTGTTATTTTCAGTGTTTGATATAATCTTGGGACCCAATTAGGAACACCATAAAATTCTAAAGGTAGTGGTAGCACAAGCAATGAGTGTGCTGGAAGATTCAGGAGGACAAGTACTTGTGTGAGTGTGCATGTGTTTTTAGAGAAGAAAGAGAGAGAAAAAGAGAAAGATAGAGAGAGCGAGTGAGCAAGGAAGGCAATGAGAAAGAGAGTGTGAGAGTGCACTAGAGAGAGAGAGAATAGAGAGGCAGCGTGACAGCATAAAAGAGCAAGTGCAATAAGAAACAATAGAGTGAGAGACTGAAAAAAGAAAACTTTTGAGCCGTACTTTTGCTTAGAGGCATCAGAAAACAGAGACACAAATGACACACGTCCAGATGATAGACGCAATGCATTGGGAAGAACCACAGAACAACAGAGCAAGTCATAATTATCACATCTCAAGCATACGTATCCATATCCATTTTTCAAATCTTTTTTTTTTCCTTTTTTAATGAAGGTATTGCTGTGTTTAATACTGTGACTGGATTCCCAAAAGACAGGCAATAAATAAGCAGACCTAATTTTATAGAAGTACTTTCCAGTTGCTCTCCACACTGTCTGCAGGTTTTGATGTACACATGCATAATTCCTTGACAACGTAACAAATGAGACAGCTGTATAAAATAATATACGGGCCATAATATATAGCTAGTATGCTCTGGTGAGAAGTCATGTTCTAAAATAAGATAGAAATTAGATTTTACAGAAAGTGGTTTGGACTTAACTTAAATACGAGTTAGAAAAATGGAAAATATTATAATTTATTATTACATTATTTATAATGTATTAGAAAATAAGCTTTTTTTTTCTAGCAAAATAGCTACATTGCAAGTATATTCCTATATTTTTTATTATGCTTACTGATTATTAATAGTCAGATTTCACCTACAGTAATTGTTTTGCCTAAACTGCAATTGGTTTGGTGCAGAAAGTAAGACACAAATCCTCATCCTGATTTTAAAAGATTCTAAATCCTTATTTCCTTACCATTCACTCTCAAACACCATAAAACATGGCTTTATAGGAACACCAACTCAGAGCTAAAGAGGTTAAGCAACAAGACTTTTATTGATTTGGCACCTGCGTTTCACCATACACTGATTTTTCTTTGAATGGGAAATGAAGAATTATAATTCATACAAACCTGGACATTTATATTTTCCACATTAACTCATTCTGGAAGGAAAGTAAAAATGAAATGCAGAGCAATGCCCTCTTGTCAATACACAGAAATATTAGGTTAATTTGTTGAACAGCTAGTAAGGTATCTCTATGGTCTTCCTGGATAACAAGACGGGCAATAAACTCAGCAGAGCTCTTACTGAAATCAAAGGGAATGAGACTGCTGTCCCACATATCAAGACTGAATTTGCTCCTCAGTGTTGAGTGGCCTCACTGGCTAATTAGCTCAAAGACCCTTTGAAAGCAATGTCCATGACAATGTGTCCTTTCCTATTCATTTGCCTTCTATTTTATTCCATCTGAGAAGCAATAATTGTATGGGATATGGAAGTGAAAAGTAGAAAAAGGTAAAGTCATATTTTACAAACAAAACTACTGGGATCAGAGATAATAAAAACAGCTAAAAGATTTATCTGTCCCTTCATACAAATTTCCCTTATATTCCATCTCTCTATGCACTAAACAAAAAAGATAGAGCTACAAAGGTAACAGGAAAGTCAAGCATGTTTGGAGGATGACTTAAGTGTGTAACATACTTACAGACCATCCTATTGCAGAGCCTACATGTGCTGTTTGTGCACTGTCGGAGGGGCATTGCCAATACCTACATTTTGTTGTAATCACTGATATGTTCATAAACATTTACTTAATGTTTCATGTGTATTCCAGTCCACCTCTTCAAAAGTATTACATTAATAATGTAATGTTCATTTGATTTAATATGGTCACCTTTAATTAGGCAACATATTCTTTTAAGTCTAATGGCAAATGTGACCAGTACATAGAGCTTCTGATATGTTATATTTAGACTTCAGACATTTATGGTACTTCAGTAAGCTCAAAATGAAAGCCTGTACTGTATGTGAGATTGCAAGAGCTCTCAAGTACGCATATCTAAGGTCAGAATCAATACACAGGCAAAGAAAGTTAGCACTTGATATTGACCTTCATTGCTGTTTTCCATATTCTTTTCAATAAAGCTTTTCCACAGCTCCACAGAAGTCTTGTACTGATGAATGATGTATGATAAATGCAAGCTAAAGCAGGCTTATCTGCATAATACTTACAGTATTTGCTTCAGTTTATCAGGCAAACTCTCAGCCTATGAGCTTTTCCATGAACCTGCAACAATCAAATAATGTAGAAACACATTGAACCATGAATGAAATCTTGGAAAAAACCTCACTTCCTGTTAAGTTCCCAGAATTCAAAAATCAAGAATTCTGCTTAGATAGTTTAAAACAGATGTATAGATCTTTCCAGCTGCATTTTATTATAATACAGCATGATAAAGGTAGTGATCACTGTAAAGGGTAGCTAAATGCAAAATACTAAATATCTTACTAGATATCTTTTAAGCTGCTATTTGTAACACACATGCAGATGAGACACTTACTAATCAGAACTTTCTTGTTTTTGGTGCAAAACTGAGACAACAAACCAAAAGACAAACTACTGACGTATAATTAAAATGGTCCACTCACTAGCACAACCAAACAAAACCTCTACACATAAAGGTGTAAAAGAGGAGGAAATGTTATGGTATCTTAGTGATCTTGCCATGCAATGTGATTTTCCTCATTATTTCATGCTTTATATTCCATGTTGGCATATATAAGAAAGAGAAAAAAAAAAAAAAACATGGAGGAAAAGGAAAAAAAATAACTGCTTGCAGAATTTCAAGGACAAGGAAATTAACTGCAAATGTCTAAATTGACAATTATCTGATCAGAAAAGCAGTCATACTCAATGCCACCTCCAGCATTGTTCACTCAGTCACCTGAAAGATAGTTTGGGAAATTAGCAATAGCCATTTCAGAAGAGCCTTATAGCCCTAGTCTAGCATTCCTATTAGTTAGATGAAAAAGAGAAAGTGAATTAATGAATTTGAAACTAAGGAAAAATTTTCAAAAAAACCCATCCTACTGAAATCTGAAAATTATTTGGAGCAGTGTTATTTGGGTGATCTACTATTAAAAATCTGAGTTTAGTTTTGCTGACAGTTGGTGACATAATTAAATTCTTTGTTCAACCTGGCTCATCATTTGTTCTCCTTGGCCTTCCTTTTCAGATATTTTCAGGTTCCGGATCACAGGACTGTTTCACAGGTCAAATTATGATTTGATAACATCATTGATTTCTGTCTCAGTTTCATAATTGATATTAAGGACAAGATCCTTAATTTGCTGCAGCAAATGGGCAGAGTTCAAATAAGTTCATTGAAGCTGAGCTAACCACAGTAGTGCCAGAACTGTTTGGGTTTAGTATAGTCTTGCCTCTTTTACTCATCTTCCTCTGAGAAAAGAGCATCTAAAATAGTCTGATGTTTGATAACAAGCTGACCGTGTGGATTTCTCACAATACATTCAGTTTATTTACTTGTATCCTATCAGGATAGATCATCTACCCATTTACCTTACACAGATAGATGGAACTAAATTAAATTAGAAGTTGTGAAACGTGATACCTCCTCTGTCATTCTGATCAATGTTAATTACGTTGCCTTTTATTAATTTTCTTCACTTTGCAGGACAGTTTACAGCAGCTCGTTCTTCCATGGTTCTTTCTGCGTTAATTTAAGGTCCTAGCTCACTATGAATGCATTGTTTTCAAAGTCCTTAGAGAGCAACCAAGCTTATCACAGCAGTGGTTATACACCCTGCACTGCAGAAGAACAGGCATAAGAACACATAAGAGGGTTCATATTTATATGTCTATGAATGTCACAGTGCTATAGGGAATATTTCTAGATCACAAAAAGTTAAGGCAGACAGGCCACCTAACTCTTCTAAAGACTAGCTATATTTCCTTTACTTAAATAACATGAATTCTTTTACTGGAAATTGAAGTTTAGTGTTGGCTTCCTCTGAAAGAAATAGTTGTTTCCTTGTGTTCAGGATTATTTGAGACTGGATTTGATGCTTTCAGTACCAGCTATTCATTTCCATTGAACTTCAAATCTGGACAGTATTTTTTCCCTTTACTTAATGTGCAATTGGAAAAAAAAAAAAAAAGAAAAAAAAAAAGAAAAAAAAAAAGAAGAAGCTGAACAGTGTGACTTAGAAGATCACAACAACTTCATCATGATTTCAACACTCACAGTTTCCCTTATTCTCACACCTTTCCTATACACACATATTTGCACTACAAGGAAGAAAATGCATGCTAACAAGCTTCATATAACAATATGGAAACAAAAACAAGTATTTGTTCCTCAGCACTAAAAATTTTGGAGTGGATCTAAAGAAGCAGAACTTGGGAAAAGTACTACAGAATATTATCTATGAACATGCAATTGAATTTTTAAGCTGATTAACTCTTGGCAGATAGCTGGATAGTTATTGCTTCAATATTTAAGCAGTATTATACATTGCTCTGATATTGCCATGAGAAACGGAAATGTTTAAACAAAATTATAAATATGTTACTTATTTATAATAGCCTTGGCAGAAGAGAAGGGGCTTTGGGTTACAAATGTGTCCTCTTACCCTTTTGAGTCTACAAAATAAGGTGCAAAATGTTGGGTTTGCAAGTAAAGCATAGTTATGCTTTGAATATTTTTTTAGCATATTTCCATTTTTCCTATTGTAACATACTTTCCCCATTCAGTAAATTTCTAGTTTATCCTGGCTTTGATTTGGATTGGACTCTGGGTTTTTTATGTCTTGTAGCTGCTACACTAAAGAAAGTAATAGGAAGTTACAAATTTTTTTTCAGAATCTGAAGCTCCAATATTTGTAACAGTGAAGAAACAAATATTATTTTGTGATAGTTTTCTCTACAGGGGAAAAACTACAAATCTGTTTTATTATTCACCTCTACTATAACACTTTCTTCTCTAGAAGTTAATTTATATTGTTCTTCCCTAAAACTGTGTTGACAAATTACCATTTATAGCTTATTTTCACACACACATTTCACACACATACACACACACTCTCTCTCTCTTATTGTACATAGTATCAAATGTTTTAAAGAATCACAAAAAGTTAACCCTGTAAAAACCTAAATTACATTCTATGAATCTTGGACTCTCTATAGCATGAAAAATTGCTTAAAAGCACTTTGGTGTCATGTTATAAATAAATTAAATAATGCCTATCTGGCTTATCTGTGCTGACTGCTTCACAAAAAAGCAATTCTAAGTATGGTGGATGCTGTTAAAGTGCCTTAAAAGTATAATTTAATTATAAAACTGTATGTTTTTTACATTATTAATCACAGGCATTTATCGCCAGTTAGTGCAACCAGACAAATTTAATAAAATATGCTTCAACATTTTATTACAGAATTTAACTGGGGAGTAGATGAGGAATGGCAACAAATACAAGACAAAATCTTTAAAGATACAAAGCTCCAGCACCAAACATAGGTGAAATTCTGACAAATGGTGACCATTATGCCCCTGAAATGTCTTAGATCTATAGACTGATGTCTGCTGTGAAGCTATGCAGGCGACAAACTTTCTGTACACCAAGTGTGAGGTCATGTTTTCAAAATTAATCAAAACACAAACAAACTCAAAAGAAGCAGTGTGGGGTTTGTTGTTGCTTATATTGACATTAATCTGTCCCAGGAAAGTCACAAGAACATTTTGATTACTCTCTGTCCAAGTGCTGAAGTGGTAGAAACATTTAGGAATTTTGTCTGAGACTTCACTACATGACTGGAAAAACTGAAAGAAGCCAGAAATACAGACATTGTGCTTATTTAAGGGACCCTGGAATCAGATCCATAAGAAGTTTCTTGGTGAGGCATGAACACTTGACACAGAAAGAAGGAAAAATATTGAAATATCAGATACTATGAGCATGTATTAAAATAAAATGAAGAGGCATTTGTCACAGTGCTGAAACTCTACCTGAGGTCCTGAAGGACTATATCTATGTCTTCAACATTGCCACAGTCTTCAGAAAAAGTCTTTCACAGAATCACATAGAATCACAGAATGATACAGGGTTGGAAGGGACCTCTGGAGATCATCTAGTCTAACCCCCCTGCCAAGTTTTTAAATATCATGACAACATATGGACTCTGTGTATCTGACTTATTCCAAGCCCAAGACTAATACAATGGCAGTTCAGGACAAGTTTTCCCTTGCCTTACCTTAGCCATCAAGCAGTTAGTGGCTATAATCTAAAGGAATTATCTACCCACCATCTCACCTCTCTCTTAGATTTTTATCTTCAGGTGCAATGAAATAGTCTTGGAGTATTATGACTCTGTTTTTCTAGCATCCACAGCAAGATGACTAGCTTAGGCTAGAAGGCCCAACTTTCAAACAGTTTATTTTCACCCTCAGAGGGAACAAGGTGCAAGTTTGCCTTGAGAACAACATAATAACATAACAGATGTTACTGTTTTATATGACTTGTCATGTGAAGAACACTAATGACTGAAATGACCAGTTTCCCCCAGTGAGACGTAATGCAAGATGCTAGTAGTGCCCTTCCCTGTACCTTGCTTTACCAACATTTTTTCACTGATAAAGAGAAAGTAGGACTCAGTTTAAGGACAGACAGGTAAATCCATTTCCCATTCAGTCCTTGACTTCTCCACTAAACCATCCTGTAAAAAGGCTCACTAATGCCAGTTGCAGAGGTGATCTCTACTGATAACTGCCTGTCCACTGGAAACTCACATAATTTAGCTGTACTGAGTGCCCATGGTGAGGTGTGGGCAGCGGGTGGCTGCTGGGTGGCCTCTGTGAGGAACGGCCGGGGCTGCCCTGAGCCAGACACAGCCGGTTCCAGCTGGCTCCAACCCACCCACCGCAGGGCACGGCTGAGCCTCATAGCCAAAGTGGTAGCAGTTCTGGGAAAGCATGTTTTTTAAAAAGCATAAAAGTGCTGCAGAGCAGAGTGTGAAAGAGATGAGTGAAAAAAAAAAAGGTGTGAGAAACTGCCCTGCAGACACCAAGGTCGGTGAAGAAGGAGGAGGGTGCTCCAGGCTCTGGAGCAGAGATTCCCCTGCAGCCTGTGGAGGAGACCAAGGTGAAGCAGGTTGTCTACCTCGACATTGAGGTCTACACAGGAGCAGATATCGACACTTCACCTGTGAAGGATCCAGTGCTGGAGTAGGTAGAGATGCCCCAAAGGAAGCTGTAGCTTGTGAAGAGCCCACGCAGGTGCAGGTTTCTGGCATGACCTGTGGCCTGTGGAGAAGAACCTACACAGGAGCAAGTTTTCTAGAAGGAAGTGTGGCCCCTGGGGAATCCAGGTTGCAGCAGTCTGTTACTGAAGGACTGCACCTTGTGGAGAGGGCCCATGCTGGAGCACTTAATGAAGATCTGCATCCTGTGCGAAGGGTCCATGTTGGAGCAGTTCATGAAGGACTGTATTCCATGGGAGGGACCCCACACTTGAGTAGGGGAAAAGTGTGAAGAGGAAAGAGTGTCAGAGAGGAGCTGTTATGGACTGATTGCAACCCCCATACCCCACTTGTCTTGCACTGCTCGGAGGAAAGAAATGGAGGAGTCAGAAATGAAAGATAGAAGTTGAGCCTGAGAAGAAGAGTGGAGGAGAAGGGCAAGATATTTTAAGTTTTGTCTTTGTTTCTTACCATCCTATTCTAATATTAATTGGCAATAAAGTAATTTTCCCAAATTAAAGTCTGTTTTACTCAATGGCAATGGTAAGTGATCTCCCTGTCTTTACCTTGACCCAGGAGTTTTTCCACCCTTTTTTCTCCCACCGTCCCATTAAGGAGGTGGAGTGAGAGAGAATGGCTGGGTCGGGAGTCTGGCAGCCAGCCAAGGTCAATCAACCCAACCGTATTAGGTCACTGATAACTATTAGATGGTAATAAGCTAGAAACACTAATGACCTATGACAGATTTTAACAAATCAGATAGCTTTGTGTTATCCATTCCCTTGAGAATATAGAGTGTGAATCACTGTAACAAAAGCCAATGCAATTAGAGCAAAGGCTGTCTGGCATTTTGCCTAGTAAAAAGGGTTATTCAAAAGCCTTCCTGGCCTTTGCTGGACTTCACTTGGAAACTGTAAAGCTGGGAAATTGTCAGTTTGAGAAAATTCAGCTGTCATTGCTATGAGAAAACCAATGGGTTGGAGTTTTTACACAAATTAGCCAACAAAAATAACAGATTCAGCAGGACAAAAATGCTTTATGAATTCATGTCACTTTCTCCAGAGAAATATCTGCCAGATCCTCTTGCCTTACTGATCCTCCACTTCGATTTCATGATCAGCACCAGAGAGACAGAAGTTGCTAAGTATCTACCCTTATTTTTTTGTTTTATTGAGGTTATATAATATTTTTTATTTTTTATGAATTTCCTCAATACTTTGCTATGATGACAACAGAACCCAACCAAAAGTTAATTGCCTCACATATCACTGCCTCATATCATACGTACCCTCAGTAAAGGATCTGAAGATTCCAGATATGAAGCCATTCTTTTCTTACAAACTATAGGCTCAATTAAGGATTTCTTCCATGGAAGAGAACTGCATTTAGCAGATGTTCTATGCACATATCTTTTATTCCCAGGACATACCAATCATTTTCTAACAATCTGAGATGATACTACAGAAAGAAGTTCTAAAAAAGGTCTGTCTGAAGAGCATCTTCACACAAATTGGCCAGCATCATCTAGAGCCCTTGCTAAAAAAAAGTTACATCCAAATTCCATGCAAAAGAAAAGGCCCTTGTTAGAAAAAACCTTTTTCCTGCCACTAGAGATGACAACATGACTGGATTGGAATCTGCTGATGTACTGTTCAAATCAGAGTTACTCAGCAACAAGACAATGACTGTGAGATCAGAGAAAACTCCACGAGATCCTTCCTGTACTAACTCAATGTGAGACTTGGCTGAGAAGCCCTAGCCCCTGGGAAAACAAATCTGCTATTTTTGCTGTAAATATGAATGCATGCACTGGTTCAGGGGAGACTAAGTAAGATCTTGTCTTTTCCACCAATCTATCTTCAAGCAGTAACTACTTTTCTATATTAAAGTAAACCAGGCACAGGCAGAATTCTATCACCACTTTCCTTTCTTGGGTTGCTACCTGATTGAATGGAGTTAAAAAAAAGAAAGACCGTTTTTATAATTTTGAGTTTGCTCATATCCTCAGATATTGCTGTACCATGGTTATAATGTGATCCTTAATGAGTTGATCAGTTAGAACACTATGGCAAGTCCGATGACAGAGATTCATTTATGCAACTACTTAATTGGTCTTAAATTTATATTCGGACTGGGAGCACAAATGAAAGCTCTATTACTCTCGCTCTTTTTGTACAGCTAGTCCTGTGCAATTACACTGTCTTCAGATTACAACCTAAATTAACCTCTGCAGATCCCAGGGTAGCAGAGACTTGAATAAAGTCTCTGAATAGCAAAAGGGAATCTCTCAATTTGGGTTTAAGAGCTCAAGGCAGGGAAAGTTAATGAAGGAATCCTGATGTGAATAACAGTTATCCATGGAAAGAAGATTCCATAGAGTTTAAGGAAATGCACAAGGTACTACTATACTGTGATCATTCTAAAAATAATAAAGGTTTAATATGCAAAGAGTTAGGGAGTCACAAAAAGGTAAAGTGGTGTATTTGCCAGGTCACACAATAAGTTTGAAAAATAGCCTGGAGAAGAACCAAATTTCCTAACATTCATTTCTGTGCTTCCTTAAGATAAAATTGTAAACTCTACTTTGCCAAGCAACCTACCAGGCATTACAGATACCAGAGTTTGATAAACTAGTTCCCAAAGATCAGTAGTTTGTTTTCCCTTTGAAAGTCTCCAATGAAAACTGGAGAATATTTACCTAATAGCTTTCACACAAATACAGAAACACAGACAAAAAAATATACACACACCCTGTCTGCCACAGAAAGGAAAAAATAGCTGACTGAACCCCAGCCTTTTCCTGTCAAGTTCTGCTGATGTCATTTCTCACCAAACAAATAAGAATATTCCTTTTCTACTTTTTTATTAATACAAATAAATTGAAATTACTATTATTCAAGAATGAATACGGTGACATAACTTCTTAATGACCAGGAAAAACAACAACAACAAAAAAAACCAAAACCAGATTTATACAACACGAATTGTTCCCTTGCATTATGTTAATAAAGCACTGTTTATTATGTGATCAAAGATGGCAAGGTAGCAAGATTACAATCCCTGGAATAATTTGGAATAAAGTGTCTAATATTCTAACTATCTAAAGCTGGGTGTCTTTGGCATCCATTCTATATAAATCTAATTGCTGTCTTTTGTTGTTCAGCCTGCATTTTCTTTCTTGCTGTGTGCTCCCACCGTCTCCCTGGTAGTCCACCCATTGTACATTAGGCATTGATCTGAGAAGCTGCAGTACATTAACTCATAAGAATGTGAACAGAACCAAAAAAGGAATAATAATTATTTTTAAACGTTCTTCAAAAAGGCTCCAACAGACAGCAAAGCACATACAAGAGAAGAAGCAGATACAAGGTCAGGCACAGATGCAAAGCTGAAGGCACAAAACCCCACTGCTAGATCAACCATGGAAATACAGCCTAAGCGTAGAAAGATTATCAAACACATTTGGAATGTGACATGATCGTTGCCATTATTTGACCAGAAATCTTTATGAACCACAGAGGGACCCTAATTGTATGGTGACATCCATATCGTAGTTACTTTTCATAAGTTAATGGCACAATTTTTGATTTGGGAACACACACTAGTAAAAGGGTGGACATATTTCAGGAGATGGGTTTTTGTAAACTAGGTTGGTTTTAGCAGTGAGCAACTGACAGCTTCCTACAAACGTTTAAGTGTGTCATTTTTTCCTTAAGATAGAAAATTTGCTATAAGATTATTACAGAGAATTATGATGCTCAGTCAAGCTTCATTTGATCTATGAAACTCTACTGAGGTACTATTCTACTGAAGCTCTACTTCAATTTGCAATATCAATCTTTCACATCCTCTGTTCAGCTGAGGACATCGCATAAGATTTTCTCTCACAAAATTGCAGGGACAAACATTGCAGGAGTATATAGTTCTCCTCTTAGGGTACCCCTTTGTGTAAACTTTACACCTCATTAAGAAAATCCAGCTACTTTAATAACCGCATTACATGCAGCAGTGTTGTACCACCCACTTATTTATGTAGCACTCACTATTTTATAAGATCAATGCACAATTATCTTCATCAAGGTATGGCTCAAAGCTGTAGCCTGCCAAGTAGCAGTAGCAAAAGCAGCTGTTAAATACCTTCTAGGAGTCCTATCCAAGTTGTTGGCACAGAAGAACCAAAGTGGAAGCCAGGAACAAACTGCAGCAAAGCACAGAGTATTTCTTTATTTCTTCTATACATTCAGTACTACATAAGTGATAAAAGTAATACTTAGAAGACAAAACTGCCAGAATCAAAAAGTGACATTTTTTGAATCCAAACAGCAGCAAATTCTAAACTGATGAACAGCAGCAAATAACTACACTACAAAACTCCTTACCACAGAAAGTCAGTGACATAAAAATGTAAGAGAAATGCATACAGATCAAAAATTCACATTACCAATTTTTAAAGCAATCTTTTTCAAGTTAGCTTTTACAGCTGTTTCCTGGTGAGTCCTGCTTCAAAACACAGAATGCCAGACACTCAAAAGGGATGCCAAATTTAGAAGCATTTCTAAATTGCTGATCCATTTGCTCTTTCTTCTAGTAGATTTCTGCCAGCAGAACTCTGAATACTGGAGAGACATCCGAATATGTCCAATGTAAAAGAACTATTTAGTTCTTTGTTTTTTTATTGTTTCATCATCAGTTAAAAGGAAACTAAATGTCTTTGATGAAAAGGTCGAAAGCTTGGATGAAAAATGTGGGGTAGCAGTGGCATTATGCTGTCTTTTCTACATGACTCACTTTACCTCTTGTTTATTCAGGAAATACCTGTTAAGTTTAGGATCCATATTACATTAAAAAAACCCCTCCAAACAAAATTCCTTGAGTTTCTCAAGCTGTATGTTCTTCTTTACATTATATATCATTCTGACTCGGAGATTATTTGGTTTTGAGCAGTACTCGCTCAGGAAGTTTTTGAACACTAAACCTTTAAATAAGCCACATAGACTTATGTCCGCTAACAGAATTATTTGTGTAATACAACTGACCTGTTAAAATACAATTAAATTAAAGTTGCCACAACCGGCCTCTGACCTTAGGCCAATTGGCACATAATCCAATGTGCGTACTATAAAAACTCTCCAGGTATTCAGTGCAGAGTGACCATGTGCATGCAAATGACCAGGAATGGTTCCTGGATTACCTTAACTCCTGAACTACCTTTGAGAACGCTGACTAGTAATGACAAATGCATGCCATTCTAACAGTTTAAAAGTACAGGCAGATGATTTCCAATAACTGTAAATGTTCTCTACGACTGTTCAGTTTGCGAGGATTGATGTCATTGTAGTGAAGAGACTGAAACGCAGTCCTGCCCTACCATAGAAATCTCTGAAATGTCAAGAGACACTGAAGACAAATAGTAAGAATATCCACTGATGCTAAACTGAAACACAGGGATGTAAGGTCTAGTTGTTTAAATTTTGATTATTCTTCAACCTATATGTAAAAGGCAGATGTTGTCCATGCCTAAATCAGTAGGGCTGCTTTTTTAATTATTGTTTTGTGGTAGAAGAGGCATCAAACCTGGTGATTACATGTTAAGTGTTTCCATTTCAATCCTTATGCATTTTTCAACATAAATCAAATCTATAATTAAGAAATCTCAACCAGCACACAAGGCCTCAGAGGGAAAGAAGAAAGTGGAATGTACTGTCATCCACCGAACAGTTTAACAACACACAGGAAAGTATCATCACTGAGTAATCACTATAGTAATAGGATACAATGCATGCCGCCATGTGGTGTTTATGTGGAGAGATATGTCAAAGCATTACCACTGTAATACATTAGCATCTGATCTAAGTCTCTCAAAATCTCTGTTAAATAAGAAAAAAGTTACTCTAGGTCTAAAACATGAGCAAAACCCACCTTTCCAGGATGACAGAGGATGCCAGTGGGCCCCAGAAACTCTCTCTAGTTAAAACAACAAGCTGTGCAGCATCTGCTCATCTTCAGGCAAAAGAAACATGTAATGAAAGAAGGAAGCTTCATAGAGAGCAGCAGAACTCAAAATCAGTGTATCACTGAACTGTCAGCCAGCACAAGAAATGAAGGGGACAAGTTGTGTGTGGATTTGATTTACTGTCCCCGCTGCAGTGTTTCACTCTAACTGAAGCCTATGAAATGGTATGTTAGCTTCCCACTAATTGAGAGAAGCATCTCAATAATCAGTATTGGAAGTAGCATAAGCCCCTTCAGCTTAGCAATATTTTGCAAACAGAAAAAAGAAGACGTTGCTGATAAGTCATAAATGGTACTTCAGAAATAACTGACAGCACATGCTCTCAGTGTAACCTTCCTATCAGCATGTTTCAAAGCTTTCAGTAAAATTCTTTCATTTAATACTAAATCTTTGCACTGCTAGGCTTTGCAAGATACTGCTACATATCAGCTGCTGTCACACCAGCAATTTCAACATGATGAAAATTAGTTCAGTTTAGGTTCAGGGAATGACCTACACACCTTTAGCATAGGTTCCGTGATACCTAACTTTCAAGTCCTCTGGCCCGAACTGAAATCCATAATATTGTCGTAAGTTTCCTGCACCCTCTTACCAGTGCATAGGGTCAATCAGGTGCCCCAAAGTTAAATCCAAAATGGCAAACACTTTGACTAGGGAGCCAAAATAATTGGGTCAATACATTGAACATGAATGTGTCTAAACAACTGTCACATAGGAAAATGCGGAGGCCAAAGTTTCTTAAATCTCAATTTTTCTATACTTTCTGATTTCAGAGCTAGTCTTCATCTACTACAAACCAGCCCTTTTAAAAGAAGGTGTATATCCCTTTTCATTCAAAGAAATTTAAAAATCCTGGAGAAACTGACATGCTTTCAAATAATTTAGTGGTCAGGACACTTACCTGGTACTTCAGATATTAAAGTCTGATTTTCTCAGCAGACGAGTGAAATAAATTAAACCATCTGCTTCTTATACGAATGACCAAACTATGGAGATTATATAAACATTACCTATCCTTCTCTTAAAAGATAGGAGTGGCTATAAGCATAATGTTTGAGGAGCTACATTTTGACATACATACATGACTGGTACTATTCAGGTACTATTCAGGTACTCAAGAGAAGAAATACTTGGCTTCTGAATATCACTCAAGCCCACAAAAAAACTGGACAGTCAGTTTCTTATCACAGTCTAAAGTGGGACATGTTCAAATGCACAGACTTCAGTAACTTCTGGCCTGGTTGGCAACTAAACATGAATTTCATTTGAACACAAGAGCTAATACCTGCTTAAATCCCATATTGGACACTTCATTGAAACAATAAGCAAGTTAGGTTAGACAACTGAAATAACTGAAATAATAGTTTATGCCTAATCCTGGAGGTACCTCAGCTCAGTTTGCATTTCTGTTTCTGACCTATTTAGGATTGCAGTCTCACACAGAAACAATCCAAACTCCCTGATCAAATGATCCAGAAGCTAGTCACCTAAATCCTTTACGTAGCATGCTATGACCACATCCAAGATAATGGCTCATTCAAGAATCAGTGGCAAATGCTTCATATACATTTTATACAAAGTCAGAGAAGGAGATAACGAGCCCCTGCTTTTTACATATCATTCTAAGACTTGCAGTACTTCTGATGAAGCTATAGACCAAAACGTTTAATCCCATATTTGCACCCCCTAGAAGAATGCCCTTGGCTAGATAGGGGCATCCTCCAATGAAATTAAAAGCCCAAAGCAACAAAGATTTCCAGTAAGGTTTTATTTGAAGGAATATTTGTAAATTTTTAATTTTTTTTCCCATCTTCTCTTTGATGCTACAAAAATTTGGTACCCTTGTGGAACATAAGAACATATAAAAACGTAGCAGACTGCAACTGGAAATTATCAGATTCATGAGCATAAAAATTATTTTTTACTTATATTAATATATTTATCCACTTGAGCAGTCACTTTCTGTCTTTGTTTTTTTTTGTTTATTTAAATGTAAAAGAACCTACCAATTCTTTACTTTGTGCTCGGTGTTTTTCATGTGTAAATCTCAAACTTCTATACTTAGGTCCAATTAGTCATTTGTAATTGAGAAAATATTGCTGTTGAAAAATTAGGATACATTAGGGCAGGGGGAGCAGCATATTCAGAACCTACTTGCAGAACAAACCTCAGGCTTCACTGTAACTAACAGAAAAGGCTCTAAAAAGTAGAAGAAAGCCAATAAGCAAAGAAGGTGAAATTACATTAAGAGTTTGCCATTATTAAAACCAAAGCCTTAAACAACTGTGAAGAACATCTATTTAAAATGAAGCCTTCAAACTATGTAATGAAGCAGAATTAAAAATGAGAATCAAGACATCATCTGTTTTGTGAAATTTCCATGCATCTAGCAGCCACGAAGTTACCAAGCACCCAAGTCCCCCATCTGGGAACACGTGCAATGCAGATTGGAAACAATGGGGACTCTCCTCCTATTGTTTTTCCAAACTGTGCTGTTGACTGCTTGTCTAGAGGACAATAACAGTAGGTAATTAGTTTGAATCCAATCTCACTGGGCAAATCATTCCACTTTCCACAAACCTTTCTGTTAGATGCAACTGATGGCATTATGTCTACATTATCTGTGACATACAGATTTGGACTAGTCAAGCTAAATTACGACAGTGAAAGCAAGAGGAATTTTGAAGTGTAAAATTTGAAAGAATCCATTAGGAAACACCCAGCATCATCTGAAAGGGCAAACTGACATAACCATGCTTCATCAGTTGCAAGAGCAATTTGATGTGTGGCAAAATACCAATTGCATTTCCAACAAGGCACAGGTGTATAGCACATGAGCAGGTGAAAATGTGATTGTGAGGAGACTGATGTTCACTCTGTAATCATCATACATTCATTCAATATAACTCATTGAAACTCTCTCACACATAGTAAAAACAAAACAAACAAAAAGAAGAAAAAAAAAGAAATCTGTGTTTGGGTAAACTCAAAATCATTTCCACTAAAACTGAGAAATTATTGTTTGAACTTGTGTTTCAAAACTGGTTTAGACAACACAGTTACAAAACCCACATGCTAACATTACCAAAGTGGCTGGAAAATCACAGAAAAAAGCGTAATGCCCGTATGGAACAGAAGGTACTTCCACGAAGAAAGGTTCCATTTATTAAAAGTGTTGTTATCTGCATAAAATTTTGCCTTTCTTTCCACTCCCCTCAACCAAATCTCAACTTTCAGTCTCCATGTAAAAGTAAAGGAATAGTTGATTTGCCAGAAAGATAATCATTATGATGATTGGCGAGCGATACATAGAACATCTTCAACAGACTCTAAGTGAGAGATTTTATTATCATTCTTTTTACCTTGACACTTAGAATGTTTTTTTTCTATTCTACAGAATATCTAGATTCTTTCTCAGCTCAGTTTGAAAGAAAATTTTAAACCAGATGACATATTTCCCAGATTTCATCACTGGCTTCCGGACATAAGGGGTGATAGTGCCACCGTCTTTGCAAATAGCATCAAGTTTCTGTCTGTCTTAAAAATATTGCAAATTAGGCAATTATTTATTCTTGAAAAATTCAGCAATAATTTAATATCAGGTTAATTGGAAAACAGTAGGTGACAGCTTCCAGATCTGTCACTCAACCACGAAATATAAATTACTCACATAATTTTACCTGGCAAACCTTAGTCTAGGAGCAGGATGTAAGACAGCATACGAGCAATTACTCATGTGTCCTGGGAGCATTAGGAGACAGAAGGGGAGGAGAAGACCACTGCCACTGCATAGTCTCCGTTGTAAGGAGAAGAAAGGAGGACTGTGTGAAAACAGCTGCCAGCCACTGGAGAGGTTAGGTAAAAATCAGATGATGATTTAATCAAAACAAGAACCTAAGCCATTTATTTCAGCCTGGACACAAAATACAATAATTTGTCTCAATGAATTTCTGTTTAGAAAACATGGAACAAGCTCATCGTGTTTTATGGGAAGTTTCAAAAAGTCTCTTAAAGAGATCCATGAGCATCTTCTTTGTTACACAGGACATCAACTCTCCCCCCCCTAGAGATGGCAGCTTGAAACAGAGGACCCTCTAGAAATTTAAATATGCAATTAAGAATGAAGCTAGACCATAACAACCTAACTGCTAAACATGGCACAGATACTGTGCATAAACTTATGTTAAGATAAGTATTTCGAATGTTACCCTGGCTCTTGCTGAGGCTCCTGTTTCTGAGTGATTTGAAATATCTAATTCTAACTTTGTTCTTTTTTGTAGACGTGGATGATCCACTCCAGTTTTAATCTAAAGGACTGCCTATTCAATCCATCTATCATTGTATTCCAGCCTATCTAGGTCTTGACTAGGACGTTGCATGAAGAAGAACCCATCTTTGGTTTCATTCTGCCCATCTGGAGTTCTTATCATCTCACTGTCTAGGACCCATGAAAACTGGCATGAAAAGGTGTGAATTGCAACATATTAGCTACACTTCCTCCTCGTGTAAATTCTGAGTGTGCATTCACTTGGAGGAAAAGTAGTTTACGACATTTTCTAAACAGAAAAATCAACTCCATATAAAAGTACTGACGTTGACTCTACTGCAGCAAACACACTTGCTGTAAAGTGTAAATCAGTGCAAACACTCCTAGGTAACAAGGCTAGCATCCACGAAAACCACAAAAGTATAGATGCTCAGAACTGGTTATATTTTTTAATGCATTCAGCTAAAACAAAGTTACAGGCAGAGTATGAGAGCAATGTGTCATAAAAAAACTTAGAGGAAAATGCAAATAGCAAAATTTTTTAAAAAAATCCAATCCTATCAAAAGCATTCTCTAAGTCATTCTTACTACTAACTTAGTACCTTAGAAGACATCCACTGGACAGCTTAGATGAAAGCAAACTGGTTTTAACTCAACAGGATAGAAAGAATACTAAGATGTAATTCAATGTGATTCCCCAGCTGCATATTCCCATCTCCCTTGTGCCTGCTCTAGAATTTATGAACCTATGTAATGAAATATACACATAAGTTTAATAAATGTCAGGTTGTTTTTCAGGGATCTGACCCAGTTCATCATCTGGTCTAATGAACACAAGAGTCAGCACAAGGGAGGGGCACGAAACTTGTGTCAGATTTAACAGGAATGTTAGATGGATGTCAATGAGAATCCCTCTGTTCTTTAGGATCTGACCAGGTGAAAATGACAACAGTTTCGGATTTTGAAATATTGTGGCAAAAGGCTGAAAAATTTTAAATCTGTGAAACTTTTGCCTTTTTGTAGATTTTATTGTAAATCTTATAAAAGCAACCAGCTCGGAATTCTCTATATTGTTTCCTCTCTGCTACATAATCCTCATTTTTTCATCAGCTGGGGTTTCCGGAAGGAGTCCTATGGTCAAACACCCAGCCTTTTGTAATCACTGGGGCCGATAATAAATGCTGACTTTTTTGAAATTAAATTATGACTTACAATCTAATATTGTGTAGGAAAGACTACACTTTATCAGCCTTTTGCAAACAACTTGTACTGTCATGTATAAGATTTACTTTCTTCAGTCCATCTAAATCAGAATTTTTTCCCCCACACATGTTTTACTCATGTCATAAACGACTATAGTATTAATTTCCACAACAGGAGGAAGTGTCTTTGAGGTAATACGCCTGCATTAGATTTCTATAAAAATATAAACTACTATTAACTACATTAAATGAAAAACTAAGTCCTGTCAACACCAGTTTAACAAAAGCACCAGATACTTGAGAGCTATTAGTGAATTCCGACTGTCAACCAATATTCCTATCTGTTCATAACAGAATACCAAAAACTGGAGTAGTGCACCAAAATGTAGAACTACAGTTGTTGTTTTATTACTTGGGGTTTTTGTCTTCTGAGAAGAATTCCCTTTGATTGTCTTATAAACATAAAAACGCACTAAATTCACTGAAACAGGATTTTGAGCAAATTAGCAGCTGTAAACTGTAACTGAGAATAGAATATGCACCCATTTTCTGGTGACCATTTCAATATAGCCACATTTTTATTTGATCTTTACTTGATGTTTACAACATTGGTTTCCGAAATGCCTGATTTCCCCTTCAGTGTTGGGACCCCAAGTAGCAAAACCACTGTGAATTGTTTGATCCAGCACCTGTATATTTAATTGGACTTCTGTGTCTCTTTTCTATGTTAATCTCTAAATTTAAGAAACAAAAATGGGTCTAAAGTCTAGTTGGAAGTTCCTGGTCTGATTTAACCACCAGACCAGCAGTGCCTAAAATCAAAATAAAGTCCCCTGTGTGCAGAAGCCAGTGTAGCTGGGCATAGCGTGGAGCCTGTGTATCACATCAGCCAAAGATTGTTACGTTTTAATCTAAACCAAGTTTTAAAATGCCCTAAAACTACAATAAAGAATCCCTTGCACTTCCTTAACTTCCACATATAGGTATGAAATTTTTAGTTTTACTTGATTAAATCCAAGAGTTGAAGCATTCAACCATATATGTTCTTCAGGTCTATTTACTCTAGGGAAACGCAGCCACTGAAATTTAATGGCAGTGATCCAAACCATGATGAACTGAGGCAATTTCGTTTTTGTTGACCATTGCTCCAGGTCATTGTAATTTAATGAGTAGTAATCCTATTTAAAATATGTTACAGGCAGCAAGGTGCCTGCTGGGAGAAAGCTGCTACGCATGAACAGATCAATATGCACTGTGTGCATTCGACCATTCAATAATCGATTCACCCTTGTTATGAGAAAATAAATGCTAAAGTCCTAAAAGTTAATTTCTATAGAAAGCTTTTACAAGGCTATCAAATTATTAAAAGTTTTTATGGGTTCTCTTTTTTTGTTGCTTTTGTTTTTAAATCTTTTTGCAGCACAAGCTATATCTCACACCAACATCCAGTTGTACTAGTTACTTGACTCATTTTGATCGTAGGCTTGAAGACAGAAGTTGTGAACTAGAGGCTGCTATTATTTCGAGTGAGGAAACTTGGGGATGAAAAAGTAAACATTTTCCCATTCAAAGAGTTTTACTCCTACAAGTACTTTGTCAGAGGATTTGGGTTTGTTTTTTTTTTTAATCAAAAATTTAAGTCAGTTCTGTTCCTGGGTGATCCTTAAAAAAAATCTATTATATTTTTAAAGTTAACATCATACAGTCATCCATCACCTTTCATAGGGTCCTGAATCCTTCTTGCCTTTTACTGAGTGTCAAGCTTTTTATGCTGGTTAACACATTGAGGGAAGATGCTACTTAATCTCTATAGCAAAACAAGTGCTTACAAATACATGCTACAAAAAGTACCATTTAAATTTTTGGTCTTTGTTATAAAACTTGTACATTGGAAGAGTATCTGTCTAGTGTATTTGGAGTCTTTGGCTAAGACTACAACTAGAGTGGTACTGAGACTGGATCCAAGGACAAATTTGCTATCTGCAATGATGGTTTCCTTGTTGCAGTGGTCTCCTGGCTATGACTCTCTGTCAGTCTTCCCAGGAATAAAAGTAAAATGTGCAATGACATACAATACAGAGATAGTCCCCAAATCTTTGTGCTCTGTGTGTATTATACACCTTTCTGAAGCTGTTAAGGTTTTAATGGCTGAAACATTGTGTGATGCTTATACTGGTAAAAACTTCCAAAGCCCTTATCTATGCACTGAACTACCTTTGCTCATGTTTGCAACATGAAAGTATTTGTAATGGATTGAATCTTTCATAGCCAAAATCACAACTATTAAGCTGTCAATTTAATGTGTCCCAGTTTAGCATTCCCATAGCCAGTTGCCAATGGTGGTTTTACTGCAATATTGTAAAAGCATAATTCATTTCCTGAGCTATTAATATCACACTCTTTCTCTAAACTGGCTTTTAGAAGGCTCTTTCTGATAGCTTTACTCTCAGACTGTTCCTCAGTGTGTGTTGAGTTTTCTCTCTCATTCAGATCAAAGTGTTGCTGAAGTCTGTCTGAGAAACTCTACAAAACTACAAGTAGCAGACGTATGTCTGTAGAATTATTTCTGTTCCCTCATTTTGAATGTGGAAGAAGTCATTCACATGCTGATAACTCTGTTCCCAGGCAAATGTGTGCCAGTCACTTCCCCAGTCCTGAGAGCCCATTTACTGGGACAAGCAAAGACATTTCACTAAGCTGTTTCCAATCACTGGAAGACAGAAGAGCTTTGAGACTCACCCTATTTTTTCTCCAGAGGCTGAACTAAATTTTCAGTCTTTTGGATTGCAAGAAAAATAAAGTCTATCACAAGCAGGATTTGGGCCTATATGTTGAAAGCATATCCTTTTATGCTTCCTGTTTCCTTTCTACAAACTATTGATAGTATCCAAGAAGGTACTAATCACCATATACCCTTACTTCTGTTAATCCTCTTTTCTGTTTAAAATTCCCAAATGTTCTACTCTAACACTATAAGTTTCATTCTGAATCCCACCAGACCAGGAGAACAGCTGTTCTTTTCTACCCTGTAATTCAACTGAAGATAATTAAGTTCTTTCTCATAACTAAAACTTGTAGACATCTAAAATTAACAGCTTCTTTAATTCTTCTGTGTATCATGTTTCATTGTAATTTGCCTTCTGGACAGACACTAGTCAGTGACTTCACTCCAGCCTAGAAGACTGGCTCCTTTTTTTTTTTAGCTGATGTCAGTGTTACTTCTCTGCATGCAAAGGTCAAGATTCTTTGTTACACCCTAAGGAGACACTCCACTCATCCTCACCAGACAGAATTTCCAAATGCATTAATCAAAATGATCAAGTACTACAAATTTTTGGTCCTTAACCATTCATAGCACTCTACAAATCTGGGGAAACCTGGACAACAATGAGGCTTAAGGACACACTTGGTGGATTGAAACTTGAAGCCTGAATCTCCCCGTAATGTGATGAAAGAGAAAGGTGTGCTTCGTTTCAGATGTACATTTGAAAGGGATAAGTTCACCATTATGCACAAAACAGACTCAAAACCTTAGCCTAATTTCAAGGACTTACATAACATTTAAATGATAAATAGACCAAATGATGGCCCTGAATATGAAGACGAATTTTATTAAACGTTTGTTATATCTGACTGGTGATTCAATATGACAACAAGGGTGATCTTTTTTAAAATTTGCTTTCACACATGCAAATTAGGGGAAGTGTCATGAAGCCTTAACAAGAAGGGATGATGCCACTGTTAGTCACAAAAAATTACCTTGGTGTAGCTTAAATAGAAGACACAGGTTGAACTTCACTGGAAAATGTAAGTTTCATTATTGTAAAATTAGTAAAGTCATAAATCCAGCTCAGATATTCTATTTCCTTTTCCACAAACATATATGATATCAGGTTTTTATCCAGAGGCACATCTAGGAAGGACTTTAAAGCCATTTATACAGATCTGAGTACCAGTGAGTGGAAAAAACAAAACAAAACAAAAACAAACCCCCCCCAACTATTATCATTAAAATATGCTTTCCCACCTGCCCATGAATATATGGAACTTGTGTTTCATAGTGAGTCAGTAAAGGCAGATATATAGGAAACTGATCAGGGATTTTTAAAAAAACAACTAAGAAATAACATGCATGACGAATGGGAAGATAACAAAAGAAATAGATATCCCATAGACATAAATTGTCATGCATTTTCTAGTCCCACAGGATGGAACTAAGCATCTGCACTGTCAGCAGAACAAGAGACCTTATAATGCAATGTCAAACTGGTGAATGTTTGATCTTTTTTATCCTTATGCATCTGCAGTTTTCATCACATATTTGGCTTGCTAATTGCTATCTTATGCTTAGGACTGTTTTTTATCAATTGCAGAAAACAGGAGTCTGGGGCAGTAGTTTTAGCAGAAGGAAGGCATCATATAGGTATGTAATGGAAAAGAAAATAAATTGTTTACATAAAGCCTTTACACAGATAAAGATAGATGAGCAGTAAGAATCTGATGAAACAACAGTATTTCAAAGCCAAATGTTTAAGCAGACTGTGGGAGAACTTGACATAACATTATACCATTGGGTATTTTGAATGAAGGAGTTTTATTCTCTCACGCAACAGAACACACACCACTTGACAAAACAAAGTGCCACCACCCCTTGTAGTGATTGTGGTTCATTCTACATAAGATCCACACAAATAAAATCCAGTCAGCCTGTATGACTTGAAAAGAAGGAATAGAGAAGTGAAAATATTTCAGGAAGTCTATAGGCATTGTTGCCTTTTTCAAAAAACATGTGAATATCCTTCAAATTTAATTAATGAATTATTCATAATTCATGCCTATATTTGTTCTGTAATTGTCTTTTTAAGACACTTGGGTCATATTCTGTGGATGGGAAATGCAGAGGTACCCCAAGAGAAGTTCATCAGAGTTCCACTGATTAAGAAAGACAAGTTCTGCAGATGAGGATTTCTGGAGCTGTGAATGAGGTTGACAATAATGGCAATGCATTTTAAGTGAAATTATCAACAGAAGTTTACACTTCAAAGTCAAAGAAACAATAAAGCTCACATGATTGCATTTCTGAACATTGATACTTTTCTGAATATTGTCTTACTGTGTCTATACCTTTTGAATAACAAACAATTTTTTATAAAAAAACCAACCTGGAATTAAATCAGCTATAACAAGAAGTTTCTCAAACATTTTATTCTCAGGTAGTTTATTTATCATGCATGGAAGGTATCTGGGGCTTAATAAAGATTTTTAGAGAAAAGAATAATTTTTTGTTTGCCTTTGTACTTACAACTTTTTCATTTGAACCAGTGATGAAAATATCACAGGAAAGGTCTTGCCTGCAATTCAGCACTGAATCAATCACAGTAGAAGTAGCATTTAACTGCTTTGTGTACTATAAAACTAATTAACAATCAAGGTAGTTATTCTCCAGAGAATCCAATGCTAGTGAACAAAATTTGTGTGTCCTCTGGTGCTTTTCTCTATAACATCTGGTACAAGCCACCAGTAAACAAAGACTGGTCTATTCCCATACAAGAATTGCTGTGTGCTTGAATTCCAACTTGCCTGTTGAGGTCACCACTACAATTAGCTCATTAAGGACTAAATTAGCAGGCAGTGCAAAACTAGAAGAGAGACACAAGAAGCTGTGCTTCAAGGCTTTAAGTCTGCAAAAGGCTGCAGCAATCATAATGCCTTCAAGCACACTGACAGGAATGCAGTACTCCCTTGTCATCCGCATTGCATTTTATTACAGGTAGTATGCATCTATGTGGTAGACCACACAACTGGATTCGCTGCCTTCAGCTGAGTATGATGCTTCCCATACTCAGAAGCATAACGGAAAGGGGCAGAAAAAAAATCCAAACACCATTATTTTAGATTCTGTAAGACTAATCTAAATGAAGCAAAGAGAGAATAATGAATAAAATATATTTTTTTAAAAATGAGTACACAAAATAATGGCAAATATAAACAAGGCTAGGCAATTATGCCAAAAAAAAAAAAAAGAAAAAAAAACCAAAACAAAACACAACAACAGCAGGAAGCAAAATGACAGTCAAGGAAGTGAGACCTTGCACAGAAGTCCTATATCTTCCTATTTACTGCATGTGGGAAAGAAGAAGACATGGTTCAGTTTTTATAATTGAAGAGACCTCATTGGATGAGGTCCCTGAGAAGATAGAAGTAATAATAATAACACTATGTCCACCCCAGGGGTATAAGACAAATAGTTTTATGTAGATGCATGATTTATCACTAACTCTATAAAGTTGTAGGGAAGTGGTAAAACTGATATTAGTCCCACCTGACTCCACTCAGTTACAGTCTCTGGGGACATTCATTTCATGTGGTCTAAAATCATAGCTTGAGATCAAATGTGGTTATGAGTTCTACAGCCTACTGACACCATAGTCTGGTACTTTACCAGAATGTATGAATATTTTACTTTCTTAGAATTTAGTTATCTATGATTATGGATAAAAGCTCCACTTTTTAAAGGAATGTCTGATTTACCTGACAAGAATAAAGGACTTGAAAGAGAATTGTCTTCTCCTCTCTCCCTAGCCTGCAGCTGCATTGAACTTTATTTAAACCACAATACTTTGTAAATGGCAAATTCAAACATAGGGTTTAGCTTTGAAAATCTTTAATTTGACATTGCTTTCATTGTGGCATCTGAAATACACAAATATATTTTATTTTGGGGTCAATTTTTTTTATTTCTATAGTCTGATAGAATAGACAAAGAAAATCTTGAAATTGCCAGATGTAAAGAATAACAAATTATTTCACACAAAATGTCTTAGTCGGCTGCTTGTGTATAGGATTGATCAGGTATAGCTGAAGGTAGTGACATTCAAAAAATACTTGTATTTCATTTATATGGAATATATTTGCCAACAGCTTATTGGAAGCCTTTGATAGTTTAAATTTGCTTTATTTTTATTGAACACAAGTCATATGGTTTGCTTAGTGACCCAGTTAGATCAACATTGCTCTGAAATTTAAGGCTCTGGGATGAATAAAAGTATTTACGGTTTTAACTACTATGTTTTATGAATATGTCTTTCATATCAAAAGATGCAGAACAATGAATGAAATTTATCTCGATTTTCTTGAAAAAAAAATATTATTCATAGCTCTTAGATGAGTTTTCTTTGGATGAATAATTGTAAATTTGTAGGTAGTTTTAAGCTGTTAAATGTACATGGTATTCATGCCAGTTAGGTTTCTATTCCTTCATTGGATGACACTATTTTTTAGCAACAGAAAGATGAACAGTTAGTATGTCATAGAAATACACTTTCTTAAAATATCTGATACTATTATAGTGACACCTTGGCATTTGTAAGCATTGCAGAGTCATAATCAGAACATATGGTATATACAATATCGTGCCAAAATTAGTAGAGAATAAAATCAGGGAGTTTATTCACTAATAAGAAACAGAGTTTTTTTCATTATTTTTGTTGCTGGTGTTTAACCATTTGACTAACTCTGATAGAAAAGGATAAAATAGTGGCAGGGGAGAAATTCATGTACACACAACACATAATTAATTTGTGGAGCTCAATGGCACCAAACATTACTGAAAGCAGTAGGATACCCAAAAAATTGACATTTATGAATAAAAATAGTATGTATATTTACACTAAGCCATAAAATTAAAGGGGCAATGAATCTCCATGCTTCAGTGTATAAAATAATTCCTGGTTTTGTCTGGAAGCCCACACACAGACACATCAAACAACAGGAGATATAATGTTTATATTACCTTCTTTAGAAAAATCTTACATTGACCTCTCATAGAGACAAGACACCAAAAATCTTACATTGACCTCTCATAGAGACAAGACACCAAATTAAGGCTATTACTTAATTTTCCATATTAAAAAAAAATAAGATTCTCAACAAATAGCCAAAATACAAAAAAAAAAAAAATCACAAATCTTATTTTAGCAAAGATGGAATCTCAAAAATTCTACTCTGATAATTTTCAAACATAGATTAAGCTTTACAGAAGCAATAATCCCTCAAAACTCCTTGATTTGCTACCTCTTTTTGATGCATTTTATTTTAATCTGGCCACAGACTAATGGTGTATATTTTATTCTTTAAGGTAAAACACTAAAACAAAACCACAATGCAGATCAAAAAAATCAGAACTACAGCGTTCCCCATACCAGCTAGACAACAGGTGGCTCACCACTATAGTACATTTTCAGAAGTAAAGTATGTAACATAGTCATTGCTCTTTGAAGTATTCAGCTCTTCCTTGACAGACACAGAGGTGTGTGGTTGGTTTTTAATTATGAGATCTCTCTTTCCCTCATGGCAGCTCCACTCTGTAGGTAGATATAGATACATGTATACAAATACACAAGGGAGGAAAAAGAGAAATAATAGATCTAGAGTGGTGATTCAAAACCATAATACAGTTTGTCTGCCCGAAACAATAGACAAATGACAAAGCAATTTTCACAACTCCTTAATGAGATCCCAAGGCAGTTTTCTTGAGCTCAAAACTGAAAATGTCAAATAGATTAATTCAAACTCATACTGTTCACTAGGAACCTTCTGATTTTTTTTCTAAAGAAAGTGCTAAAGAGAATGTGGGGTAGCACTACAGCAATACTGGACACCCAGAGGAACATGAAGATTATTATAGAGTTCAGGTTTGATTAGCAGCATCACAACAAATACCACATGAGCATACAGTAATTCACCACATACTTAGAAATGTATTTCTTTTAGAATATTTTGGCATGTTCAACAATCTTAAGTATTTTTTTTTAATACTGGATATCAAATATTAATAACAGAGGGTTTTGATCCCTCAGGCCTTTCTGACTATAATCTTATATACACACTGTTTCAGGGAAAATGAATAAAATATTTGGCGTTTATAAAGGTGAACCTGGCTGAGAAAATTGTTCCCACAAACCTCCTGGCAATCTTGCTTTTCATTTACAACTGGCAGCTCTTCCTCTTCCAGTTTAGTCAGGTCAAAACCTGGCCTATGCTACAGACTCTTTTTGCAATTCCACCTTGGGCAAATGATCAACAAAATCACCCTACCATACAAATGTAAGGAAATAAAGGTAGCATGCTTTCCTCTTTCTCCATCTCTTACTCCACAGGTCCCCAAGATTAGACGTGTCAGTTTACTGAAAGATCAGCTCATTGCAATGCTGTACTGCAAATGCATGAGTTGTGATTGTTTCCCTTGTATTAAGGGAAAATAAAAAATTAAAAAAAAAAATTAAAAAAAAAGATATAAATTTAGACTTCCCAACATGAAAGTCTGGAGGAGCAACCTGATGTCCTAACATTTACTTTGTGGTTAAAGAACAGTAGCACTTGTACGCATTTCTGCACACCATGATTCACAACTACCTGCAACTACAGGAGAAGTCTGAGTCAGAGTCATCAGCAGAAGAAATTTCTGGTTTTGAGGAGGTGCTTTTGATACACAATGTTTTTGTGTAATGACAACCTGAATGAAATGCATTTTTGCAATTCCTCTGTAGTCTGGTTTCTTAAGCTTTTAACATCCTCATTTGTGTCCAACACATTCTGTTTGACTTTATAGCTGTTTGATTGGCTTTGTCTCTCTTTGGGTTTTGTTTTCCTTGTGATTCCCTCTAGCTCTTTTTTGATTTGTAGTTCTGAATGCCTTCCCACCACCCCCATATTCACTAGATTTTCAGTTTATTTCAAGGAAGGATGATTTCAAATGCATACTGTTCTACTCTAAGCACACCAAGAGGTAAATTTTCAGTACAAAGCACAGCCGTTTAGATGAACAACACTTATTAACATTAATGGGAGTCATGCAGCTAAATTCCTTCACACCATGCTGAAAATATAACCACAGTTCTCCCCCTCAATTAAAATTTCATAAGGATGTTTTGCCCAGGAACTCATTGACCACACATAATTACTAAAAAAGCAACAGGGCTCAAGGCCCCTAATTGCTCACTACACAACATAAGCCCATGACACTCTGAACACTCTGGTCTACAAAGTTTAGAATCAGAGTTTAGGAAAGATAATATAGTCCTGTATAAAGACACTTCAAAGTAGCAGATGACTTCATACATATCCAAATACCATGGAAACACATGGTAATGCAAAATTTCATACTGTTTAAGTCCATTTTCCTTATTTAAATCCTGACCTTATAAAGGGATCTATTTGGTCAAACAATAGCTGGACAATGCCCTTTATGCTGAGTGAACCCAGTATGAATGCACTGATCAGAACCAGTTTTGCCTGCACTTAACCATATTGCAGTGAAATCCATTGGAATCTGTGAAATTGTCATACTGAGGACAGGAAGGAAAGTGCCTTCCCCACACAGATGTTCCCTGACTATGTTAGATATCAGTTAAGTGTAAGTTAACGTGACATTAAACAGCACTTTTGAATTTAACCCCATTTAATCAAGAAATTGCATTTTAACCTTCACTCCAGATTTTCTTTTCTTTTTTTAATGTTTCAAGGAAATTTATATGGACTTGAAAGGCCACTGCTAATTAGTTTTTCAAATAATTTTTCGTAAGAGTTTTATTTTTCTTCAATGCCTTTATTTTTAAATCTATTCCAGCTAAATCAGTCAGGCCCCAATAAGTATCTGTTATTAAGTCATATTGCCTATCCTATCATCCTTGTGATTTCCATGCTAAAATCCAAAAAGCAATCTAATTTCAGAAAGACAATTCAATAGTGACCCATATTTCATTCAATTCCTAAATTGGATATAATTGCTGAGTTCATACAAGA
>JAHREE010000495.1:10251944-10315657 GCA_033628505.1 Tringa tobata
AAAAAAAAAGTTTAGAAAAAAGACTAAATTACTTTAATGAAAATATAAATAAATAATGAAATAATAAATAATAATAATAAAAGGGGAAAAAAAGGAAAAAAAAGTATACAGTATATACAAAACCGTATCAAGCTCAAAGGATGATGACATCACCAGCAGGCACAAGGGAAAGCCCCAGGCTGGACTCGGTGATGACCAGGAGCCGGATTCCGGACCTGGAGTCAGGAACGCTCGGATCGGGATCAAAAGCAGATGAACAGACAGGGTCCTCCTCGGACGTCGGCCATTGAAGGAAGAAAAAGGCTGACCCTTTGATCCCCCCACTTTTATACTGAGCATGATGCAGATGGGAAGCAATACCCTGTGGGTCAGTTTTGGGTCTGTCCTGTCCGTTCCTCCCTACAGGTGTGACCCCTCTACGCTTTTCCGTTTCCAACCCTCCAGTGGGGCAAATAACAAATTGACCTTGGTTGTTATAGCAATAAGTACAAGCAAGGGCCTCTCTGCATACCATTCCTTGGTATAATCAGGTCTTATCACTGTGAGAGTGAACAGTTTCTGAACAACATGCTGTTAATTTCAGAGTTTAGTTACTTAGAAGAGGCCTAGCTGAAAAAGTAAAATTACTGAACAGAAAATTAGTTCTGTTTTACCTCAAACCAGGACAATGAGGAAAGGAAGGTAGGATGTAGAAGGTTAAAACCAAAACAGCAAGGGTCTGTGCATGGAAGATGACTCATGTCTAAAAAGAGTGTACAAGTACCAGGAAGGTACAGATGCTATGTAAATGATAGTTGTGGGAAGAATAAGTACTTTTTTCAAATGGACAAAACAGCTTAAAAGTGCTTAAGATAGGAAACACATAATTCTGAGTTCTACTGAACCACAGCAGTTTTACAGGCACATCACTTGCCTCATACCCAACTCAGCCAGCAAAGGCAACTGAGATAGTACTAGAGGGAGGAATCCTGGTCTGGCAGGAGGTAAATCCAAAGGATCATGTAGGGCTTTTTTCCATCCACATTTCTCTCTAAGTCTACAGTACAACAGCTTACGCATTTAGATAGCCAAGTAAAACAAACCTTAATTAAGGTTAAATTGGCCTTCATCCTGAGTTTCAGAAACCCACAAATGAAAGATATTTGCCAAAGTGATGTAATACAAACTGTACTGTTTAACTTGGCTATTTAGGTGATTAATCTTTGATGTTAAATAGCTCTCTTATTACTCATTATTATTATTTTATGAGACTATCATATTAATTGGTTTCAGTTGGTCTATTCACAGGCTTATGGCGAATAGACCAAATACTCTCCATTTTTTTGCTTTTTTTTATTTTAAGAAAACTACAAACTTTAACCTACAGGGAAGGAAATCTAATCCAGGTGAGATTTAAAATTTCCAGACTTGAAGCAGTTTTTGCTGCATCCCAGCAAAAGACATTCCATGCAAGTAAAACTAGACATTTAAAATAATATTTTCTTTTGTCCTCTAAAGGAGAATGGGGATTGCCTATGCAGACTTTTATAGAACAGACCTCTTGAGTCTCATTTTCACACTAATGGATTTTCAAATCCATTCAATTTATAACAAAGAGGAAAGAATAAACAATTAAGCCACGCACTTAACAATACTCTTACACACCTGCCAACAACTAAATGCTTTAATTACAAATCACAGGAGAACGTACAGAAGCATAACCTTTTCCACACTCACAGCACGGCTGGGAGAGAAACCTTTCTCATTATGTTTGTTTACTTCCATTCTTAACAACGTTTAAACCCAGATTATTAAAATAGCATGTAAGGTAATACTCTTATCCTATTTAATATCCTAGATATTAAATATAACATTGTTATTATCATAGAAATTACATACAATATACTGAGAACTTACATCAGTAAAGAGGACAGACTAGGAGACCATCTATCCCTTTGGTTCCTTGTCTTGGGAGGTCGTTAAACAGTGATGAAAAGGTTGCGCGTATTAGACAGTGTACTAAACGAGCAAAGGAATAAACCTCAGGGAACTTGGTTGGACAATGAAAGAAAAAGGAACAGAAGAATGAGGAGGAATGAAAGCATGATAAATGGAAGAGACAGCACAGATGCAAAGAAACTGAGATTAAGTAAGATCTGGATGGTGTGAAGCAAAATTAAATGAGAACAGTCATAGAGACAGTTTATGAAAGGAAGGCAACCCTTCCAAATAGGAGCTGTAAATTAAACTAGATCTTGAGTCCAAACACACAGTTCCTTTTGAGGCAAAAATAACTGAGGTAATCAATATTCTGCTCTTCTTACTGAAAAGGGAAAAGACATATCCTCTGGATGTCTCTAGGAAAGTCTACTGTTCAAAAGTGCATGAAGCCCCAGAGCTCTGCTCAGCTACCTGCTGAGCTAGCAGCAGTTTGTGTATTCTTTTGCAGTAAAAGGGATTCTTAAGAGATAATTGTAGGTAAAAATTTCTTCTGCTAGAGGAAGTCTACCCTGGAAGTGTAGCTTATTGCTTGGATAAGCAACTTAGATACAGTGACATAATACAATTAAGTAAAGGCTGTGAAAATTGTAGTGGAAGCTAGTGATGAGCAGTGTGCTACTTATCTTCTTTGCTTTGCAATACTTTTAGCAGCATGACTAAATGAGGTCTTTCACTTATGTACTATGATATAAAGATTTTTTCAACATTGGCTTAGTCTGACCATATTGCTCGTATAGAGAAAAGCTGCAAATAAGTTATATGAGTCACACCAAAAAAAAAAGGTGATAAAGTCTCATAGAGCATCCTTTAGCTACCCCTTCACAGAGAGTAGAAAAAAATCAGTAGAAGTATTTGAGTAGAGCTTTACTCGTTCTGTGTATTCTAGGCCTGCACAAGTGAAACCATGAGCCCATAATTACCACAATTCAGAGACCTCAAAAGGGCAAATATTATAGCTCATTTTAAAAACAGCAATAGCTTTCCTATAAGTAAGGATATCTATTCCAATATTCAATTACTTATCCTGTATCCTGAGCCATATGTTCCCCACTTCAAAGTTCCTAGTTCTGATTGCTGCCAAAGTAGCAAGCTGTCAATCCCTACATGCCTAAACATGTATCTTAGGCCATGCGGAGCTGTAAACAAAATTGCACAACTTTACACTGCAAGGCATTATATGTGAAAAAGACTGAGTTATTCTTATCTGCTTTGCAGATTAATTTTACAAGTTCAGATTTCTCTTTCACATTTCCTGATTTTATTATTTAATCATTCAAATGAAAAGAAAGAAAGCAGCTATTTTTGGATCTCCTGAAAAAGTAGAAACATTGCATTATTTGAAGCACATATTATTCATTGTATTTATATATAAAAACTATATGATTATATTTCTTCTAGTTAAGCACAGGCAGAATTGGAAAAGATGAAAAGCCCAGAGTTTCAAAAGAGACAACCAGGCCAGTTCTGGTTAAAATACTAGAGGGGAAAAAAGTTTATCGATTACTCTTTGATTATTTTTCCTATAATTTCTTATAAAAAGGTATGCAGAATATTGGAATGATCTCTGAATTTTTTACAAAAGTTAATTCCTTGGTCCACTGCATAACTCAAAAGAGTTACTGATAACCCACAGAGTTACTGATTTATTTTTTTGGTTATGTGATGGGAATATATCATCTCAAAGGTAACTTAAAGGAATTTACAAATTGGAGCATATTTCTGAAGAGGCTGTTGTCACAGTAACCATTAACACAAAGTTTGACCTTGCACTGAACAGGAAAAATTAAAATGACAGAAAAGGCAATAGAGAGAAAAAAAAAAGGGGGGGGGGAGGGGGAGGAAGGGAGAAAGAAAAGGTCTGCTCACAGATATTTTTCTGAGACTACCAAACTGAACTTGATAAGATGATGTCACCAATTAAGACACTGTTCCTTCTCTGTCAAAGAATATATGAAGCAGGAGTCAGAGGGCTAGTACGCTACCTACCCTTCTGAAAGAGACAGCGATGAAATCTGCCATATGTCACAAGACATGCATAAAACAATTATTACGTCCATGAGTATTTCAAAGATGTGAAAGCCTTTTTTCCCCAAACTTCAAGTCAGGAAAAAAAATTAATCTTCGGTCTTTCTATCTGACCTGAATAATATTTGAATTTACCAAAAAACCTAAAAACTTTGTTGTTTGCAATTAAAAGGAAAAAGTTCCTCCCCTCTGCAATTCTGTGTTACCAATGCACAGACTAAAATCTTGGAGTGAGTAGGTGAGGAGGTAAACAACACAGAAGGCTGTATCAGTACTTCAGGAAAAGTTCTGTGTCTTTTTCATATAAAAAATTTCATCAGCATTGACACTGCTCCAGTTTCTTTTCAACAAAAATTCCCAAATAACCCACACTTTCCACTATTGAATGTGGAAAGTTGATGTTAATTCTTACCAAGAACTGGTCTACACCATGTAACTATTGGTTTGCCAAAGCTCATTTCCCTAGCCATCTCTGGCCAGCAACACAAACTATTTGAGTTGAAGATTGTGGAGCTGTCCAGTAAGTTTAACTTCAACTATGGCTCTATGAAAGCAATGTATTCATATCAAAATAGTTTTAAACAGAAAACTTGGCATGGGATAACAATAAGTACGTTTCTTG
Source organism: Tringa tobata (assembly GCA_033628505.1). Classification (NCBI taxonomy): domain Eukaryota; kingdom Metazoa; phylum Chordata; class Aves; order Charadriiformes; family Scolopacidae; genus Tringa; species Tringa tobata. Next base: position 10,256,572 of record JAHREE010000495.1, read on the forward strand.
TAGGTATCTAGGGATGACTACCTCAGAAAACAGAGCCACTAATGCAGTCTCTTTATGTACGCTCTGGGGACAGAAACAGTGTTTATGTTCTATGACACTGCAAAAGTAGTTTAAATATCAGGGCACATTTGATAGTAGGAAAGGATCAGTCTGCTTTTAAAGTGTAACAGTTTTTAGCCATATGCGGCACATTGTTCCTTTTGCCACATTGTGGCAAAAGGAAATACAGAGCACAGCACCTTTAAAATTGGGTTACTATGGCATTCATGAGGCAGAAGTGATCAATAAATACATTAATATACAATAATTACTCCAGAAATGGATCATCATCATCATTCTTTATTACTCAGATCATATATGGATAGCATAAAGAAGTACAATAGAGCACGTCATGAAAATACTAGAGATCAGTAATTGTGCATGTTTACTTTCTCACTTCAGTTACACTGCCAATGTGATACATGACGAGCCTCGTAAACTATTGTGCAGGTGCACACGTCAGGAACATCAGCTATAGCTCTGTTTCTAATACAGAAACATACTGTTAGTCCTGTTGGCACCTCTGTTGTCCCATCTTTTCTTGCAATCTTTGAATCTGAGCTTGTATTCGAGAGGGACTCCAACTCCTCACAGCTTCAAAGTCAGTTTTCACATGCAACACATCTAAAGTTATAATACTTAGATTTCTTTAACTCTGTTTTTATTTAATTAAAGTTTCAACTGGTGTCATGGTTAGATGAGGCTTAGCTAGAAGTAAAATTACTGAACAGAAAGTTGGTTCTCTTTTACCTCAAACCAGGACAACTGGCTACTAATTTTTATCCAGTTCCACACATGAGTTACTTTTGGTTAACATAACATAACTCCCTTATCTATATTTAGGTCATGGCCTTGAGGAAGACAACTTCTTTTTTTTAACCATTTGGAAAAAAATGTCTGCCATTCTATACTAAGTTCATGTATGTGTGCAAATTATTCAGCCATATATTCATTGATATCATTCATGAAAAGCACTGCAAAAACCCATCTCAGTCCAAAGACTGGAGAATTGCAAATTCGTACAAAAAACTCTGACCAATTCTTATAAATTCCTACACCTCTCTAAAATCAATGAAAACTGAGGGCTCTGCTATCCACACATGATGGGTATCAGGATATTGTTAATATTAGTTTGTGTTGAACTGGATATAAGTGTACTAGAAGGGTGTAATTAACAATAGCATGCCAGTATTCTGTAATACCAAGATGGTATAAGCAGACATAATCTTATACAAGTATGTGAACAATGCGATCACCAATGAGTCAGACAAAGATGGTTGTAGTTTCCGACAGGCGGCATCCAAGTAACAAAAAGTTACCAGAGGAAGCACAAGAAACTGCAAATAGCCAGAACACTTTCCCAAATGTATAGCAAACATGACCAGCAAGACAAAACAAAATAAGCTAGGCAGCATCAGAAGCAGAGGCCACAGAACCCCCTTTGTGGAGGAGGAATGACAGCATAAGAATCTCATGTGCAAGCAAGGAATATAATCACAGAAGATGATCAAACCACTTCTCTCATCAAAGACCTGTCAGGGCTGATTAATTTGACATCTGCAGCTAAGAACCACTACAGACCATAGCCATCAGTGCTAAATATATTGCAATAGCCCTGTGATATTATATACTCATAGCTCTTTTAGAATATGGTTGCTAAAGACTAACAGCTTTACACAGGTAGTGATGAAGTAAATTGTGTACGAATTGACCGCTCACACAAAGTACATTATTAATGAATTAATCTAGTAAAACTTTAAGTGTGAAACTCTCGTGATTTGTGACTCTCCTAAACATCACTAGAGTGATCTCTAATTCCCTGTATAAATATAAATATATATATATGCATACATATACACACATATATTCATTTGCAAGACAGCAGGACTATTTTAATAAAAAAGCCACTTACTTTCACATGTTAACAGTTAAACAGAAAGGTGTAACCATGTGGGTAATTTGACATCTTTTTCCTTCAATCACTGTGCCAGTGAGATGCGTGTTGAACATCACAATTGACTATGCTGATGCACAGGTTAGGAGACCATTTTGCAGGACTTTTTCTAATGTAGCTGTACACCTTTGCATCTTCCCTTTTCATTATCTCCACACTCTATATAAAATATCAGTTGCATTTAAGTTCACTTTTAATTGTCTTTGTTGGACTTGACTGAGTTCCTTATTCCGGTTCTTACTTTATTGTGCTTAACTTCAATTCTTCCTCCCAGTGGAGAGAGGATGTCAAAAAAAGTACCCATAAATGCAAGCAATACAATCTAACTATTTGAATCCTCTGTTACAGTATGCCTGGATTGTTTCTTTTTCATTTGTTAGTGAAAGTATTTACTTCAAAGAGAAAAGGAGAAAGGGACTTATATTGCTCTTTGAAGTTTATGCATACTTGAAGTGAGGAGATCTCAACAATGCCAACAATATGGACCTTGAGAATGTCATCAGTTGACCATCAGCAGCTGCAAAGATCTTAAGAAGAGCAAACTCATGGAGGTCAAAGAATGAAAGCAATGATGGGCTTGGCAAGACTTGAAAAGACTCAGCAAGTTATCAAGAGGCCAAACTGCCAGTCTTTTTCCCCTGTCTTCACTTCACATTATTTCATTTACAACTTGCTCAGCGTTAATGTAGCAGAGAAAAACTGTAATGGAGTGAGAGACAAAGACAAAACAATAAATCTTGGAAATGAAAAGTTGTTCTTTATGCTGACAGATTCAAACCTTTACAAATTATCGTGTCATATATTTCTGCACACACGTTTCTTTATCAGCCCTCAAGCTTATTATTTTTAAATTAATATTATATTTTAAGCTATTATTGAAATAACCCTAAAGGAATATTTGGAATTTAAGGGCACCACCAATCTTCAGAAACATAATAGATATTTCAACATCAGGAGAATTGATATAGATACTCAAACTGCTACTAACAAATATTTACAAAAATCCTAGATGTATTGACCTCCAGTAGATAGATTGTCCTTGTTATAGAATTTTAAAAAATGAAATCTGATTCCTTGTCACTTTAATATTATTTCTTTGACTTCCAAAGATGATGGTTATGTTTCTGTGTCTGGGATCACTTGTCCACAATGGTCACATGGATTTTGCTTGAGAACCCTTAAAAACTGAGCCAAATTATTTCAAATATTTCCAGCAATTATCAATGTTTATTGTTAAACTGGCATAGCCAATGTATTAATTCTTAATTTTCTTTCTACTTTTGCCTCATAACTCTCTAAACATAAGATTCCAAATGAATACCCAGAGAGTTTTTTGATCCCCTTTCATTCATACAATGTATCCCAGAATTGCTTTATTTTCACCCTTCCAACTTTTTATACCAGTCTGCAAACTCTTATAATTAATTGCTGCTTTGTTTAGGTTACAGTTCCCAAGTGTGCAATAAGAATCTCACAGTGCAAGGAAGAAAATATGGTCTCTGTCTAGTTTCAGACACAAAGCAAGGAGAGTAGGAAGGTGTCAACAGAAAAATGTTGAAAAGTCTGAGCAATGAGACAGAAACAGCTCAACCTATGAAAAGCAGAGTGGGAAAATTTTTGCTTTCTTGCTCTTGCCTTGTGCAAGTTAAGTTCTGGTAAACCTAGTTGCACACTGGAAAGTAGAGTATCAAAAAAAGTACAATTATTTTGCCTACATCCTCTCTCAAATTAAGTACAGAAGCACTACTTCAGCATAGAATTGGAGCTCTTAGCATTTTCTGTTTGACAATTTCAAAGCAGTTTACACATCTATTTTGTTTTCACCATTCTCCTCTGTCCCATGATACAGTTAATGCAAAGACAGACAATAATTTGAAAGCAAAAAATTAGGACCTGCTATTGCCCTCATCTGTTCAAAGCTCCAGTCAGTCTCTGTTGCCACCCCATGCCCTTTTTTTAAGGCATGGTGAATGCCTTTTTGGTATATATTTGCACAACAATCAGTACAGCCTGGTCTCTGTACCAGCACTATGTCAATAATGTAACATAGTAAACAAGCTTTGTGTGTTACAAGTTACAAAACTCACTGTCTTGTGAAGAGTTAATCTTTACCACCACTTCTATATCAAGTATCTTTCCCACTTAGCACTTACTGATATGTAATGCAGTGACAATTCAAAAAGGTGGAAAATCAGGGTTCTTTCTGCAGACAAGCTACCTTGGATCCATTCATAGCTGGTACTCCATCTGTTGTTATAGAAACCAGTTTCATTATTATGACTTCCTGCCTCTCTGTCTATCCCTCTCATCTAGCCAGCTGTTTTAACTATAATCATCACCATGGTTTTAAAAGGTTTGACAAAGAAAAAAAAAAGGGAAAAAAAATGCTAGATCAAATCAATCAAATCAGCACTACCCCAAATACAGTTGACGTTTGTCTCTTTCAGTGCATCCATTCCTATGCATGAAGATTTCTTCTTCATTGTGCCACTCATCTATTGATTTCACTGCTCTTTTTAGTTATTGAAGAAAAGCTGTAGCAGACACATGGGGCTGACATTTAGTCTGGAAGGCGGTGAGATTTGTGGCCGCTTTAATCTCTGTGGACAGATATCACTCTTGCTGACAATGAAATCTATTAAATTGGGGAAGAGGCTCCTGGACAAAGTGGTAGAACCCTCATTGCTTGGGACTTGTGAAAGTAGGTTGAACAACACACAAGAAAATGTGCTGCAAGGAACAAGCTACACTGGCAGAATGATAGACTAGATGATCTAAGAGTTGTTAGCTATTTCTAACTTTTGCAGGTATTATAAACCCCACAGAATTTCCAATGCAAACAAGAAATCAGATTTTACTGTGGGGAAAGAGAAGAGGAAGAGAAAGGGGAGTGGAAGGGAAAGGGTAGTTTGTGGAAATAAATACTGAATACAGGAAGAACATATCTTCCCAATTTCCTTTAGCAATTGACTGATATTTACCACATCACTGAAACTTTTACATTCTCCTAAATAGTGGCTTATCAGTTAGAGAAAAGGGATCCATATTGTAAGACACTAAGCAGGACAAGTACAACTCTGCCAATTTCACAGTCTGCATCGTATCAAAAATAGATGGGTAAATGTCAGGAAGACTAGCATACTCAAAAATTGAAAAGGGATTGCCCTTGGTACTTTATCTTGGCTAGTTTTGTGTGGCATAACTGGTCATTTTTACAGTTCCTCAAAAATATTTCCTAATGCCCCAGGTGATTTCTATTTCAATGGCTTAAATATACTAAGTCTATTCACACAGCAAACATTAGTTCTCAACCCAGGCAGGACAATTGTGAAGGACTATTAACCAAAACAAGCAAAGTTTGTACAAAATTGCTTTCAACAAGAATGCATTTTTTTTCTTTTATTTGTTCTTATAATATACGTCTGCAGTTTCACCGGATTTCTTACTGAACACCAATTGGATTTCTCCTTTTATTGGTCAATAAAGCAGAAAATAGCCAATGTCCTCAATTCTGAATACATCAGTTAGTCAGCTTCCTACTCACTTTTTTGATTTCAATTTACGTGTAACTAATGTTAAACATCTTACATTTGGCAGAGTGCATTTCAAAACTATGGGCACATTTCTAAAATATCTTTCCAGTAACATTACAAAAATTAAACACAAAGCAGAATAAAACCATGCATTTTTTCACTTCTTTCTATAGTGCACTACAAATTCAAGATGTATAAGACAACTTGAAGAGTTTTAGTAGACGTGTACAGAACTTCAGAAATGTAAGTTAAATGTGTAAATTCTCACAATCGGCCATTGATTCTCACTAAAGTTAAAGCTCAACATCACAAAGAAAACATTAATTCACTATCCCCTTTCTCCTCTAAATCACACACAAACAACTGACCCAAACAACAAGCAGCGCAGTACCCTACTGTCTCTAGTACTCATTCTATTCTTTTGCTGCTCCAGTTTTAGCCCATGTTTCAAGGCTTTCATCTTTAACTCTTTTCAATAGTTCTGAGAAGACATAATCAAAAGCATTTTTGAAAACTCATGCAAATCATCACCATTGTGTCACTTTTATTTATTATTTTAGTAACTTTTCCAAAAAGCAGCAAAAGAGACAGGTACAATTGCCCTAGTACTACTTTTATCTACTGTGGTTATGTAATTTTAACACGCTTCACTTTAATGTTATATTTTACTATTAACACTAATCATTTTACAAATCTAACTTGTAGAAAAAAAAATGTTTGCCAGAGTTGGTCTCTTACATCCAGAAAATTAGTATGGTTTGTCTGAATAATATCACTTCAGTTCACCTACTACCCTTTTTTGTAAATTTGTAAATTACAAAAGTTAAGCAGTGGGACCTGTCACAGAACATTGTCTCACTGATAAAGTTTTTCTTCTTTTGACCAAAGTTTTACAGAACCATTGTCAATCAGCCTGCAGAATTTATCCAACATTAAGTATTCGAAGCCTGGATTTGTCAGGTAACTGTTGTACATGATGACATTGTTTCTATGTACAAGGGGAATTAATCGCAATGTTGTATCTGTCTTATACACTGGTCAGCTAAAGAAATTACTCAGTAACCCTGAAGTTGTCAACTGCTCATGCCTACAGTCAGGTAACTGCCTAACAATCTTACACTAAACATCTGCCTGCTTCCATTCAGAAAGTGTTTTTTTAGCAGAGAAGAAAGGATTCAGACATTTGTCTAGATTTCCAGTAGCTAAGATGCAACAGTACCGGTAGCTACAGTCAGATTGCTTAATGTTAGAAAGAACGAACCTCTTACAGAGATGGCAAAAGCAGCCTGAAGCCAAATCATCTTGCCTTGCTTTTCCCAGGGAACTAGACAGCATATTGCAGGATGGCAAGGAGGCAGAATTGGTACAGGAAAAATCAAAGATATCTGGCTGCCACTGACAGAAGGCCTACAGATGACCCTACTCAAATGGACAAAACTTGAATGCCATAACACTCAGGAAGCTCTGAGAATCAGAGCACCAAACTGGTTCTCTGATGTTCATCCTTCTCTATTGCAGCAAACACAACTTGTAAACATGGCCCTAAAAATTTTCTTTTTTCCTACACTACTTCCTACGGTCCTGGACAACAATGCTCTGTATAATAGGTAAAAACTGACGTTACACGTGAAGGCAAAGGAAAAAGAAGTATGCATTTCCACAGAGGATTGAATTATGTGTTTGGAGACACATTCACACAAGTAAAAGGAAGCCCTTCATTTTTTCTGGTGTTTTTTTAAGCAAAGAAAAGGAGCATATAGGTACAACATGATGAAATTCTTGAAAGAAGAGTAAAACTAACATGAAATATTTCTAAAGCCTTATGCAATTGCAATTTGTCCCGTTTAATCTTTGGTTATATTTTGCTTAAGATGCACAAACCATCTGGATCTCTAATGTGGTGTTCTGAAATAGCCTCCAACCTGATTCTTCATGTCAGGCAGAATCACTAGATGTCTGTTTCCCCAACTGCCTTAACGGAGTCATTCTAACTTGTCTTGAACATGGGAACAGCTGTTGCTCATTGTGGTCTTTAAACAACTTGTAATAATCTACTCACAGAACCACAGGGCAGGAACAAATATTAAACTCTTTTTAAACATCCTTGAAGGTTTTTATAATGGTAACAGTCAGTGATGCAACTCAACTAGTGAGCAAATTATTGTGCTCTCTTACTGACATAGCAAAGCCTATATTTTGAGGCCTCACATGGCCACTATAAAACATGTTTAGGCCAGTATGTTTAAGATCAGCCAATTTAAGCGCAAATTGAAGTGCCAAAGGGTAGAATTTTCAGTACCTTAGTTAACATTAACCAGGATTTATAGTAAACTAATTATTCTGTCTGCAAAAACTCTAGACAGAACAGTCTTTTTAAATTAACTCTGCTGTTCCAAGATAAAGTAATGCTGCTGTCCCTCATGTGACTCTACACTTATTTCATTAGTTTAGTCCCAATTATGTGTGCTGAAAAAATAGTTACTAAACTTTTCTTCACCCAGATTTTCAGTTTCTATTTTTAAGGTTCTATCACTAACACTTTTTTTTCCTTTTGTGCACGTATTCTCATCACAAAAGGCATGATTCCTACTAAAGGGATGATACCAACTATAGTAGAATGAGATCTAATTAGAATAATGCAATTTAGTTAAAATTATGAGCCCAAAGGAAAATATCTGCTTGCAATTGGCTGAGAGGGAGAATGAGTGGTGCTACATGTGTGTGTTTCTGTATGTATTGTATGTTTTACAAATACATCTAGCTGATACCTCCAGCATCCTCAACAGGTAAAGATATCATAATAGGGAAACACACAGAGAGAGATTGTTCCCAGAGACATCATTTGGCAGTCACAATATCTTAAGACCAAGAAGAGTTGCTTAACGGTTTTAACAAGGTGGGTCTGATGGCATCTGATGTGAGGTATAGCGGAAAAAAATGCTGAGATAAGGTACAACAGGTTTTATTATATCAATATAAACTGTTCAGAAAGGACCTAGCTTGAGAAGAAATAAATTAATGAAAATGCATACTCCCTCTGCAGGGACTCGGAGTTCAAAATTCAGGAAGAGTATTAGTGTGTAAAGCAGAGGGATGGAAGGACTATAACTTCAGAAACTTCACTGAAAAGCTCAAAAGTACTGAAAGCTTGATTATGCACAATATGGGATTAAAATGACTGAACTTAAACAGCGTTAAAGAAAATTTTTCTTTGCTTGGAGAGTTTTAGTTGATCTCCAAAAGGTACAGGAAATAATTTTATTTGTGTGTGCAGGTCATCACATTCTAGAGTGTTAAAATTAGCATGTTTGTGAGCTATCACGCAACTAAGCCAAACACAAACAGAAAATAAGATGCCTGTACTCTAATGCAATTTCATCCCCATTTTCCTCTGTCTCCCTGGAGCCAGAGGAAACTGGAACTCTTGTTCAGGTTAACAGATTGCATCTAGAACATAAGTATGGGCATTGAAGGCAAAAAAGAGTGCACTGTTCCCCTGTTCGGTATTCCTACAAGAGCTGGCCTCAACACAATCTCCTTTTTTCCACCTGAAACTCTTTTTGTTTAGTAGCAATTAAGATCATCTTATATTCTGAGGTATATGTCTGCAGCTAAAACATGTAAATTACAAGAATCAAAGCTGACTAGAATGTTATCATTATAACATCTCAGCCTAAAACAGTCTATAAAGTCCAATAAAATTCTCTTTACAACTTTTTCCTGGATTGCAAAATTAGAACAAGGTCTATTTGCAGAAAATAATCCTAGCTACAAACACATTATGCTAACTCTACAATGATAGCTTTTAATAGCTCATTTAACTGTATCCCAAGTTGTTTTAAATTTGTGACAAAAAGAGAAGGATTCATCAAAAAGGATCCATACAGGGTAGAATCAAGAATTTCAGACTGAGATGTACACCAAACAACCAAGCTTTCTGTGTTTGAATTTAAAACGTTACCCAATTTATCACCATCTTGTAATTTATCAAAATCACATGGGAGGTTATACAAAAGGCCATGTAAATATTTATTTGACCTATAAATAATTGTGTCACCCCCACAGAGATGAAACTTTGCATTTCAGAAGAGTGGATCAATATCATACATACACAACGATAAAGGTAAGAAGCCAAGAACTGAAACCTGAAGGGCTCCGATAGGTCAAAAAATGTTATTTGAACAGTTTTCTGCAAGCATTTATAACACATACCTACAAAAGAAGGACCAAGCCTACAAAATTTTTTTTCTTGGATTTTTTACCACTTTCCTCATACTCACCACTAAATAAATTTCTCATGGACTGAATGACTTGCATTCTCTTTGCATTAGACATGAAGGGCAAACAGACACCCTACTTCCATCTTGTGTCTTTTGACGACATCAAAACTGAAAGACCTAGTACACAAATACATCTACTCTCAAATGGCTTCTCAGTCACTTGGAAATCAAATTAAAGGTCCCTACAATTATCTTCAAAGTTCTGAAGTAATTACATATTTAAGAACTCCTAATTTGCTTTCTTTCCTTTAGCATTATGGGCATATATTGTCATTTCTAAAAAACAAGTGCCAGCTTTCAGACTGAGTACGTATTTCTCCAGGTGATGCATTTGACTTTTAGCAACAGAGCATTCTCAACAGGAACATCTAGGTCCAGGAAGTCACTTCTGCAATTGAGCAGGTAGGACTTAACACTAATCTACTCGTGCTCATGTTTGCAGGAATATCATATTCTGAAACTGAAAGAAAAAAATAACTTGATAGGCAAAAAAGAGAGGTAAAATAAATATTCAGTACAACTACTGGCAAGCATAAGAGTACTCATGAGGGTAATCACTTGTAAGATCAGGCACTGGAACCAGATACCATAAACTGTCTATTGTAATATATCTTTATGATAATCTTTGCAGCTGGGATTACAAAATTATTCCACAAAAAAAACTAACTAATACTTCCATGACTTTCAGAGATTAAGCAGTGCAGACAGTTTCATCACAATAAAAAAGATACAAAAAAACCCCACCAAAACCTTCATTAATTTCTATTACCTACATATTTAAAAAAACCAACAGAATACTTGTATATTTTTGCAAGGTAAATACATATCAGGAGGTATATTGATCCCTTTGGTCCCTGTTGAAATCCTCTTCAGAAATAGCTGGCTGCCAATATTACAAAAGCCAATACTATAAAAAATTTGTCAGTCTTAGTTTGAAATTTCAGTGCAGTGGTTTCTCTGAAAGCATTCCTTTGTTAAAACCTTTCCTATCAAAACTTCCCCTCCAGCTGCCTGGGGACAGAGAACAGCTTCTAAGATACTGAGCCTCCAGTGTGGCTTGTTAGTTCCTTTATATTTTATAATTTATTCCAGAGGATTTCAACTGTTTACAGCTATTTTACAATACCTCAATTGTAAAGTGAGGTCGTAAAGGTAAGACTGTGGCCAGCACCTCACTTTGCTCCCTATTTCTGAATCTCCATCACTATTTCTGTTCATTCACCCTGAACTGATATCTCTAGACATAAAGGTATTAACTGTTACTGAAGGAAACAGATTGTGGCTCAAAAGGTTATTAGAAGTCCTTTTTCAGGGTGGTACTGTCATCTGCAGAGGTACAAGTACTAGACTACAAGGCATTTTAAATTGCCAGATAAAATGTTCACCATGAGATTATGGGACAGGAAGTTCTTGAAGGAACTGTTCCAGAATTTAAAAGCCCCAGAAATGTGCAAAACATCTGAGAACTAACCAAACATCCTGAAACACCTACAGAAACAGCAGTTCTCCAGGGACCTGGGAATTACTGGTAGCCCCAGAATCTACTGAACTCTTTAAATTACTATGATTATAGCCGTAAACCATTTTAGAGCTCAGCTAGCTGAGCATTCATGCACATAAAACCACAAGTGCTAAAACTTGTTGAAGCATTAAAATGACAGAAGCGCCAGACTATTTAATTCTCCAAATACCGCATAAGACTTTACTCAGCTTAAAAGGATTCATAATACAGTATGAAAATTTCTTAAGTTTCAGAAAAATCTCTTTTTGACTGATGTTCTCATCTATGGCTGCTATTCCTCAGCTGTGCATGAGAAAGAGTACTTTTAGCTCCACATGTGGATGCAGTATAATAGTGCTGGACACGTGCTCAAAAGCCTACAAAGAAAGTACCTTTGAAATCCAAAAATCGCATCCCAGCCTAATATTACACTGTATGATGCCATATACTGATTTTGTCAGCAGTAGCTTGGATATTTCTGCATCACGTTGCACCTAAAATTATGGATATATCCATCCCTTTGTACTGAATCAACCACTAGAATTATCTACAGTATAGACGTTGTCACTCAGGTAGTCCTTCTGTGCTCATTTGGAATCTTATAGTGCCCACATATCCATATGAGCATATCCTCAATTCTGCACAAGAGATAAAAAACAATTTAGGACACCTTTGGAAAAGTATATGATATAGTATATGATGAACACATAAACTTCACAGGTAAAATAAATGCATTTCAGTAACCCAGCATAGGATTATAACAGACCTGTCAAGCACAGAAAAGCAAACCCCACATAGTGATATGGAGGCAAAGTTTTCTGTAAAACCTTAGGAAAGAACAGTATCAGTTTTATGTAAATAGGAGAGATTGGCCTAGTCATCAGACACTTGTTATTTCTCTAGATTTGTGAAATGATTACTTGGTGGCTGCTTCTCTCCTGCTGTGCAAGAACTGTCTCAGTGTCAGACTGAAGGCCAAAACTCAATTTCACATTTCTCATCCAAAGTACGTCCCCAAGGGCAGACATGGGCTGAACTCTCAGAAGGATGCTTTCTCTGTGTCACAGCACTTCTCTGTGGACAATTTCCAGCATCCTCTCTAAGGCCACTTACCTCTACCAAATTCACTCTTACAGTGAAAGCTAGCAATTACTGTGATTTTCCACTTATAGATAGACTTCTCTTAACAGAGACAGTTACCCATGTTTTGTAAGATATGCATGTTGATAACACTGTTTATATCAGATATGGTCAGCCATGTTGTAGATCTTTCATTCAATAAAGTGACATGCCAAAAAGATTTTAAAAGCACATTCTCTCACTTGACCAAGTATACCTCAACAACCCTCTTAGCCCCTCCTCTACCCCCTCAAAAAAAAAAAAAAAAACAACAAAAAAACCCAACAATTACAGAGTTCTTTTGATTCCACTTCAGGAAAAGGAAGGAAGGCTACACTTGATACTTCTTCAAAAGTGACTTTAGAAAGGCAGAATTTAATTATTGCAATTGGAATCCGGCCAAGGACAATAGAATTAATAAACCTATTCTTGCAAAATGTACCATGAAATATTCAATGGCCAAAAGTTATCATGAACACAGCTTTATTAGTTAGCTAAAAGGCAGAAAGCACCCTCCAATTCTAAGCTACAGTACTTGACTCAGTATTAACTCATTGAGAAGTATATAATCCCCTGTATCACAAATCAACAACCCATTGCACCTTTCCATTCATTGCTGGCCTCCCATATAATATTTGCATCAGAGGTTTCAAAGTAAGAGTCCAAAACATTTAAAATGGCCTCAGCCATTTTTAGGATTTCACTTTAAAAGGGCTAGAGAAAGATATACCTGAAAATTACATGATTACATAACTATACACTACATTTCCATTTTTAACTTTCTTATAGTCCCCAACGAGCACTCCAAAATTTTTATGTTTACATATAAATTTTCTGGGAAAAAATAAATGTTAAATCTATTGAGTTACTGGATTGTTATTCTCTTAATTTTTCTTGTACACATAAAGACGATTGTTTTAACAAATGTTTTAAATTTTTGGTTTATTAATTTTTATTTAGAAATATTAGAAAATAATAACTTCTATCTTTGATCAGGGTCTAATAATAGACCAAATAATCATAAACTTGTAAACCGTTTCACTCCTTGACACTAAAGATAGATTACTATATGTTTAAACAAACGCACAGAGTAAAACAGATATATAAAATAATTTTGGCCAAGTAACTATAATGAGTAGTTAACTGCTTTTGAAGAGTGGCAGTACCACTATCTTTAAAATTGATTGTCCCTATCAGCTGTTTACTACTGTTTAAAGTTTTCGTGAGTCACAGTTGTTTAAAGTAATCAGTAGAACAATTTATCATCAATATCAGACCTCAAGCCATCTCAGTAGAGACTGTTCTTTATATTAGTTAATTGCAGTTATTCTAGGACTTTACTGTAAATTTCAATTTCTAAAAACAATTAAAATGGACTCCTCAATCAAAATATTAGTTATCCAACATAAAAGTTATTGGCATATAAATTTTATTGTCTGGCAAAAGATACTGACTACTGGTTTGGTTTGAAAATTCTCTGTTGGTTCCACATTATGACAACACACATGCGGAATGGGTAAGTAGTAATGGATTCAAACTGAAGTCCTAATAGTTTTAGTCACTGTCCGTAAGGCAGCTTCCCTATCCCTTTGATTATTTCAGTTGTCTTTGCTTGCTTGTTCTCTAGCTCTACGATTTCCTTCTTAAGACGAAGAAATCAGAACTGTTCAAAATACTCCAACAGTTGGCTTACCAAGGCTCTATACAACATCCCTGCTCACCAGAATTCTCATGTTAAAAAAACCAAATTAACTGCAGTATTAAGCTTACAGAATATCTTGAAAACATGGGGGTCTCTTTGGTTCTCTCTGTTGGTTCTGTATATTTCTGCCACAAAACTCTTTCCCCCTAAAGCACAGTGTAGCAGAACCAAACACACTTTAAAATTACTAAGACTTACAGAATGAAAGAGAAAAAAATAAGCATTTTGCCCTAAGAAAAAAAAAAAAAAGAACAATGAATTCTAATTATGATTTCTTTCAGTGAGCATAATGTACTAGTGATAACAGCAGTATGAGCTAAGCAGCTCTGTGAATTCATGAATTATGTGAAGAGAAGCTGTATTTCACTTAACAGGAAGCATCCATTTCCCCTTGACCAAATCAGATCCTTTCCTCAACTTCACCAATTAAAACCAAAACCTTAAGGAAACAATTTACGCTGACTGCTTCTGGCACTTTGAAAGGTGTTTTTGTTTAAATATCCTCCCAGTCTGCATGATAACAGCCTATGTAATAATTATAAACAGTGAGAATGGAAAATTGTTTCAGAATATTTGTTTTGCATTTAATTCCTTGGCACTTCAGGAAATTCACTACTCTGAAAATTACATTTGGCTCAGAGAACACCATGTGAAAGGATAAGTTTTTTGTATTTTAATTTTATGAATCATCTTTCAGCTTCATGCTCTCTCTGACTCATTGTTTAAATTCTGCAGCTGAAGAACTGTGAGTATAGTTATTCTTATTTACGTCAGGTCCATTCAAATAGCTTATTTTTTAATCTTTTCAGGAACAGGTTTAAGACTTTCTTCTTTTTTTTTGCATCAAGATAATAGAAAGAGATTAGAAAAATATGCTTTCATCCTCTGGTTTTCCATGTTTCAGGAATAATAAAATGCAGTAGTAATTCTCTTCTGAGTTTTATCACTTACAGATTCATATTACAGTTTTCCTTAGGGCTTGCTGCAAAGGGTTGCATCTTATATAAGAAAACAGTAATTATGGTTTTCCTACAGGTTACTCAGATGTGTAGACATCAACAAATATTGCACTGAGATACATTTAAATGCGTTCAAAATGTTTTTTTACGTCTATCAGGTAATGATTTTCTAATAGGCTGTCCGCTAGATTCTAACCCAGTGACAACTATACCTAACATTAGTCTCCTTTCACTTTTATAGGAATGAATGCAAAGGACTACAATCACTAAAAAATACACATCCTCATATCCTTTCAAATACTAAATGTTTAATATATTTGTAATTAAGTTTGTTTTTTTCTATAGGAATTTGCAAAGAATAGTGTTGGGGAAGAGAGCACTTTTCTTATACTTTTCATGAGCAAAACTCCATTATTAAGAGCTGAGTTCACTAGTCACCAGAATTCATTTCCAATTCTACATCAGTCCAATAGCACTAAATAGCTGGATGACTGAAGCAATTTCTTTAACATCAGCTCTGCAGGCTACAGAGTTCAAAATCAGTGAAGGATGGTCTGGCTTCCCAGCAACTTCTGCACCTTTAACTATCCTGACGCTAGACATCCTCCTGTTTTTTTCACCAACATAAATCTTCTGGTGGACATCTCCAGCCACAATCTGGTAAAATATTCCCATACTGCAATGGTGCCTGTCAAAGAAACCTGTTCCTGTTAAAAAACAAGAATTCCCATCCTATATTCTAAATAGGATGCATTTAGTAAGTTTCTTAGAGTACACAATATTGATGTTTAAAAGGCTTTATGAAGTTTGTCTTTGAAAATATTAAGTGTTGTTGTTTTCTGGTCAAGGAGTGTTAAGAACAGATCTTTCTACATTGTGAAAAATGCCAGAAAAGATAAAAATATAAAAATTTGCCTATTTTTTTTTTAATTCTGATTGAAATTACCAGTTAAAATCTGAGGAGCTGGAGTGCTCATTTCCCTTATACATTGACCCATTGTAACTTAAAAAGAGTCCTTAGATGTCTTGTCTTTGAAGTTATACTCACCTAATTATACTTTGCATGTGGCTTTTTGTCACTAAGCTGCTGCTTACCCATTATAGCCCTCATTTTCATGATGAATCACAATTGGCCAAACCAGTAATATAAATGCAATGTATGTTCTACCCTCCCTCTTTATGATTAATTCTACTTGTGGTACAAATTTGCATGAATGAATGTCAGTGTGTTTTCTGCCCTGAACATTTCCTGCTGGCTTCAATTCAGCCCTGCTGACATTTATTACAAATAATAGCTAAATATTCTTGATTTAATGGCTGTGGTGGCCCCACGTCTGAAGGTGATGTCTGTAATAAAAGCAGACAAGACAAGCTTATAAAAAATCCTAATCAGATTGTGTTTGCACACATAATGGAGAGGCCTCACAGACATACCAGCAAAATGGAAAGACAATTTCTAAAATGCAGCTGCTGGAAGTCAAGAGTTCAAGAACATATCACCTGCATTATATTTTGTCCCTCTTCATTCCTTTATCAGCTCTTTAAAGCAACTGTGACAACAGTGAGAAGATCATAGCCAAAAGGGTCAGTTTCAGTTTTGATCCTCTTTAGACAAAAATAAATGAATACCATAAATCCCAGTGTAGTTGCACCTACTATCGCTGCTAATTCTTCTAGCAGAAAAGCATGAGGAACTAGAGGGACTTGTCACCATAGAGTTAGACCCACATGTCTAGAGTTGTGCTTAGCTTAGGTTAATTTGAATCATACTAAAAAGGTCAATTCCTTCCCCCCATTTTCCCCAAATGCAAATATGTTCTAGTCTTTAGATAGGGACCAAAAAGAGGTTGCCTGCCAGAAGCACAGAGCAGATGAGAAACACAATAGCTAAGAACAGCTGAGACAAAGAAAGCATTTAGTACCTCATCTTTCTCTACGTCATTTGCCACCAGCACCCTTGCCCCATTCAGTGGGTCCACGCTTTTCTTAGTGCTGCCTTTGCTTGATTGCCTACTTGTCAGGGTGGACCTTTCTTGAGCTTGAAGGAGGTGACCCTTGAAAATCAACCAGCTCTCCTGGACTCTTCTCCTCTCCAGGGATGTATGTCATGGGATTCTTCCAAACAGATCCCTGAAGAGGCCAAAGTCTGTTCTCGTGAAATCCAGGGCTGTGGTCTGGCTCTTTGCCCCGCTCCATCCTCCTAGGATCATGAACCCAACCATCTTATGGTCACTGCAGCCAAGACTGTCCCTGACTTTCACACCCATCACCAGTTCTTCCTTGCTTTTAAGTAATAGTCCAGCACAGCACCCTGTCTTGTTAAGTCCTCAGTCACCTGTGTCAGTGCACTCTAGAAAATCTAGATTGCATGAATCCTTCTGTGTTGTCTCTCCAACATACATTAGGGTGGTTAAAGTTCCCCACAGGGACTAGGGCCTGGGAATGTGATGTTCCTTCCAGTTATCTGAAGAAGGCCTCAGCTACTACTTTGTCCTGGTCAGGAGGTGTACATAGCAGATACCCACTGCAACAGAAACCACATTGATCTGCCTGCTAATCTCCACCCACAAGCTCTCAGCTGGCTCCTTACCCAACCCTGGGCAGAGTTTCACGCGCTCCAGCTGCTCTCACATAAAGGGTAACTCCCCCTTCTTGCCCTCCTGTTCTGTCTTTCCTAAGGAGCCTGTATCCATCCATTACAGCACTCCAGTTGGGCAAGCTGTCTCACCGCACTTCCTTGATCGCCATGAGGTCATAGCCCTGTGACTGCATATGGACTTCTAAGTCGTGCAGCATGCATTAGTGTAGAGGCATTTCAGAGAGGCACCCAACCATGCCAAATCCCAAGTACAGACTTATACACCCATGCTCAAAGAGATTGCTCTTCAGGATTGTTTTTTTGATTACTCTGTCCCTTCTGCTCCCACCACCCCAGGCTCTTGGCTCGCCTACTCCATCCAAAACTTCCTTAGTTATTTTTTGAGGAATCATTCCCTCTCCAGTGGTTTCCAGCTTAAAGCTCTCCCTTCCTAGTTAACTACAGTGTTAATCATCAAAGACAAAGCTATGCAACTGTACCATTTGAGCAAACATTTGGGACCAGAGGTCTGACACACTGAAGCAATTAAATTAGACATGGATTTGGTTATGTTCTTTTCAGCTAGAGTTATGCAAGAAAACACCATGTATCATAAGCATAAATAACAGCAACCTATCCACATTTTAAATCTTTTAAAACAACTCAATCTAACAAACATGTCTATGTATCAGACATACAACAGTTATTATTATTATTTCCCATATATTGTTCATGTGAAAATATTGTTGTGTATTTTGGGTTTTTTTCTCTTCCTTTACCAACTTGGAAATTCAAAGTAATTCTTACTATGCTGTTGATTCATTCACAATCTGAACCAGGAAAGACTTGTGCACCAATAAATCCTATTGCAGATAAGAGCTCCTGGGAGTAAGGCCTGGTTTATCTATATTTAGCTCCTGTCTATAGCTACTCTGTTTTGTTCTTTCTGGCAGTCACCAAATAAGGAATGTCCACATCAGAGATTTTAATTACTTGAAATCCCTTTTTTATTGATTACAGATAGCAAAGTAACTTTTGTGTTAACCTTTCAAAATGTCAATTTAATTTATGAATACAGTGACTTTTTTAGCTCTATTGCTATGGATGATACATATTGTGTTATACTATTGTTATAAAAAGTGTGTTTTAATTGTATATTGAAAATGTGCTTGGAATTAAGAATTGCCATAATTCATGAGAAGAATTGCTCAATTGCTTATAGACAGTCTAAGTAGATGAAGGAACAGGCTTATCGATTTTGTTGGGGCAATGCGCATTGTCATTGTCCAAATTTCGATGTCATCACACCTCAATCAGATTCGGCATGGACCCTACATTTTTATATAGCAGAGACCTGAATGAAAGACAGTGGCTGCATATCAAAATGTTCCTGCTGAGCTGAATGGCCTTAGACAGAATACAAGCACTGCAGGTGACTAACACAAAGTGTAGCAGAGATTTCATAAAGCATTTAATCCTTGCTCTTTGTCAAGCAGGGAAGTAATAGTCCAAAGAAGGTATAGTAAGGAAGCCCTTTGGCCCAGCCACACAAGGGTTAAGGGGTAGGACTGGCTTTGAGGAAGACATGTGACTGTACTTCTACAAATGCTGCAGCAGTGGTAAGATCTTCACCTTCAGATCAGGAAGATACTAGCAGTGTTCCACCACCTCTGTAAATGGCTTCACATCATAGAATCATAGAATGGTCAGAGTCGGAAGGGACCTTAAAGATCATCTAGTTCCAACCCCCCTGCCATGGGCAGGGACACCTCCCACTAGACCAGGTTGCTCAAAGCCCCATCCAGCCTGGCCTTGAACACTTCCAGGGATGGGGCATCCACAACTTCTCTGGGCAACCTGTTCCAGTGTCTCACCACCCTCACAGTAAAGAATTCTTTCCTAATAGCTAATATAAATCTACCCTCTTCCAGTTTAAAACCATTCCCCCTTCATCAGCAAAGACTGATCTGTGCCTCACTGGGCATGCATTAGTTTGTCATTACATACCACAGGGGAGGCAGAGGTTGCAAATTGTTATATACCCGTTCTCAGGGGGTTTTATAGCTCACACAATGACCACAAACAAGAAGCTTCAGAACATACATTCCCTCAACACAAGGTGCATCCAACTTTTGTCTCAGGATCTACAAAAAGAGAAGTCTAGTAGATTAATGACAACATCATGAAACATTTCTACAGAATGGGGTGTCACTAATATTCTTGCTTAGGACAACACAAAATTGCTGCCAGGGGAGGAAAAAATGGCTACTTGAAGTGTTGTTTTACTTTATTGTTTAAGCAATATGCACTTTCAAGATTCTAAAACAAGTCTGAATGAAAGAAGAGAAAAATTATCTTCTGGCTACGGACCCAGTGACCTATCCTGAACACCATTTTCCTCCTTTGAGTTTCACCAACAAAACCAGAATACATTTGGTTTATTCTCCATGGAATTTTCATGATAAACAATCAAACCTGCAGTAATTTGGATGACCAGTGATATTTTTCATGTTCTTAAGACTTTGTAGAATTAAGGCTTAATTCCACAGCACTTAAAAGTTATATAACGTCCTTAACTAATTTCATTTGCACTTTAATGAAGGACTTCTTTTTTTTTTTCTTTTTTTCTTTTTTTTTCTTTTTTTCTGCAGAATATTTCTGCAACAACTGTGTAGTTGAGATTTGAAATAAATGTTTCAATAGAAGTCTCCAGAAAATAACAGAAAAGTTAAATCAAAGTCAAATAAAGAGCAATCACTGAATTCTTTAGTGAAATCCATAGGAAAAAAAAAAATCAAACAAAAACCACAACCACTTTCTTTAAACAAAAATATTGACATAACTATTGAAAATAAACACAAGTATACATGAGGAACATTTTCTATTTATTCTTGGATTGGAAATAAAATGTCTACATTCTTCCTCATAACATTGCCGAAGGCAAAGCAGTTACCAACAAAACATTGTGACATGTTCTTAAGTAGCTTGCCATCACGTCTATTGTTACATTTGGTATAACATAACGCCTGTGTGTTCATTAAGTCCACATTTTACAATACAGCACATATGTTATTTCTCTCCAAATGCCTGCAAGCCAGGTGGGAAAAGTCAATAGCTCTGGTGACATTGAGCATTTCTACCACAATACAGAATTCCAGCTTTGTGTTTTGCATTGTCTGCTTATTATGCTGAAAACCTAATTGCCAATATGTCCTTTTGCTTAAAGCTGTAACACGTAGAAGATCATAGTAAACACTAGCTGCGCCACCACTGCTGCACATGTAGCAGATGTCTACAGTTGTCTTCTTAAGAATTTCATTTTGAAAGACTCTTCAAGTAAAAACACCAATGTATATGAATTGGCTTAATTGCTTTCCAATGTCTGTAAATGCTCCTGAGGGAGTAAGACTATGCGCCACTGTGCTGAACTGTGCTGAGTATGTTTAGAAGTCCACCTCTGATGCACTTCAGGCCATTTTCCTAAAAATTGATGACAGCAGTGGGAAAGAGGGCAATTCTTCCAGCTCATTTAAGTATCAGAGTATGTAAAATTCCCCAAAAAAATCTCAGATTGCAGTTCAAGATTTCTACCAACATCTCTCCAAGATGAAACAACAGTCTGCAATACATCTGAATGTGGCCAACTTCAACATAGAGGAAAGTCTTAGAAATAATCTAACTGGTATAAATAGAGAGCATCAGATGTCAAGCATTTGATTACAAGAAAATATTTCCTAGTGGAATCCCAAAACGACGTGATTAAAGACGTGATTAGCTCTATAAGTTCTTCTTCTCAAGGCTTGCCAGTCTAAGTGTTTTAAAGTAATATTGCAAAAAGTTTTTTTTGTTAAGAGTGACAAATTGAAAGGATAAAAATCTCACAGCAAGAAGTGACTCTCAATCACTATTTCTAGCTTTGATATCCACTACAGAAGAAGTCACTGAAGGTTATTCTTAAACCAGTGGAGAGAGAGAAAAGATGAATTTGAAGAAGCTGGAATTTAAAATATATGCCTCAAAAGCACAACTTGTGTTTTCATTGCAATAAGGTGATGTCCAATGTGCAGTAAGGTGTGTTCTCAGAACACAAAAGAGTGTGTGAGAGTGCCAAAATGTATGAGTAGACAAAAATGTATCATTCTTGAAAATGTATTTTCCTTCAAATGCATTTAACACAGAATCCAGAAATGCAGTAGCAGACACACACCACAGTTACAGGTTAGCCCGTGCTATTGGTCCCTACTTGACAGAACAAGAGCCACCATTGCCAGTGAGCCTTGATCTGTATTGTTAACACCAGTAGCAATGAAATTCACTTAAGTGGAATTTTTGCTTTTTACAGAAGGATGTAAACTCTCATTGAGCCTATATTTCAAGCTCCCTCTTCCAGAACTGACATAAGGACAGATGAAAGTCATCAGCAACACATGCTCACAGCCCACATGAAGTTTTTTGATGTTTATGTGACTTCATAATGACTTCTGTGCCATTTTTCAAGACTAGATGTTCTTTGTAATATAGCAATTTCCAGATATTCCCATTTAAATCAAGTTGCACTTATTTGAGCTATAAATGAGTTCTGAATAAAGGTTAGAAGTCTTGCTATCATTCCTCTGTATTTTTTCATCATGTGTCATTAATGACACTGATAATGTTTCTCACCACCACATGCAGAAATATTCTTTAATGGACTTGTTTCCTCTTTTGGTAGCATTTTCCTTTTGTTCCTGTCAAACAGTAAAATAACACAGGTATTAATTAGCTGTCAAATTTCAGTGTTGTATCATACCTGACAGTGTCCTTCATCTTTTTGGCCTGAAACAAGTCACACATAGTCAATGTTGCACTTACAGTTTAAAAAACATTCTCAGGTTGCATATGCTTGGCTACTTCCATAGCGTCTGGTGCCAGAAACAGGATGCTAGTCATGAATATCATTCATTCCCGTCTCATAACACATCTACAAAGATGGTCTTTATTTCTTTTTATATCATTTGTAGTAGAGATACCTTCCATAAGTTGTCACTCCTTAGAATTGTTTTGCAAAGACCTCAAGTACAAAACAAGCTAATACTCCAAAAGAAAACTCTATTGCTAGAGGCAGTCAACAACCAGCAGGACTACTGCATTCCAATAAGTAGGTCCGTATTTTGTCAGCCAGGAAGTTTTTATGCCCTTTTTCAAATACGTATGGAAAAAAATTAACGTATTTTCAGAATTTTGATGAAATGTACTTTGCCACATATGCAGTGCTGCTCCATACATCTCCTCACATATGAGATGAGATTTGCAACAGAGAAACAAAGTTCTTCAGCAATATCAAGGTCTTCATGGTAAAGAAAAAGTGAAAAAAAACCACAATAAACACAGTTAAAAGGAAGTTCTGCCCTTCTGTGGCAAAAGAAATATTGGCGTATGCTTCCAACGCTTGCTACAAATTGTTTTTCTTGAATCCAGTACAGGTGTCAAACATCACTTGTTACTTTTACATGCTTAGTTTTGTGGATGAAAAGACAAGAGTAAGATATCATGCAGTGTATTACTTGTAGACAAGCAAGGCACTCATGAAGTCATAAAGAATTGAAAATGCTACCACAGTTCATGTTGCCCTACAGTTTTTCTTAAATACAGGGAATTAAAGCTCAGAATAGCAGTAAAAGGACTAAGTTAATTCCATAATTTCTAATATTCAAAACCTTAACAGCACCTTTACAACTACCCATTGTTTCCAATTTAACATGTAAACACTAGTCTATGATGCCAACTTGCACTGGTCTTTTTGTATTTTCAAATCAAAATCTTTCATCTTTAACCACTACTGGTTTTCACCATGGTACCATTTTCTTTATGCGACCAACAAAATTACCTTATTACTAGAATTAAGTTCTACACTAATTTCATTTATCTGGACACATGTGTCATGATTACTGCTTCCATGGCTGACCCATATTGTTTCATCACCATCTTCTGTCTCAGTGTCTCTGCCTACTGTATCTGAAGTTATACTTTTTTTTTCCTTCATATTTACATTTAATCTTATTGGGAAAAAGACTAGTATTTCTTTTTCATGTCAGTGCCATGTTAGCCTAGTGTTATCTCAGTCAACAGCTATGCACTAGCCAAAAACTATATAACACAATTTGCTTGCCAGTGAAATTAGTGGAAGTGTGAATGTGTGAGGAATTCTTCTACTTTAACAGCATAAGTCGAATTAAGGATATATAAATCATGGACTTTCTGTAACTTTCTATTAATAAAGAAATAGCTAACGCTCCACAATAAAACACACTGCAAATCATTCTAAATGTCCTTGGACAAATCCTTCAGATACCGCTGTTGAGAGCCACTCAAAATAACCATGAAACAAGAAACAAGATTCCCAGAAATTCTGGCCACAATACATTTCTAATGTCTCTTAGGTAGGGCCACAGCTGTCTAATGGCACTTTAAAACGTTTTGATGTAAAGCTCTGTTAACATAGAGATTTGCCTGAAAAACTCGAGGAGGTTCTCTCAGCTAAAACAATTCCGTTCTCTTTCTCCAGAGCTTCAATAGCCAAATAGGAGACTCATTCACAGAAAACACAGCCAAGACAAAATATCTATCCCTACAAAGTCAGCTGCTTTTTAGATGATAGATAAAATCTAAAGCTTGATGAATGCAAAGTTCTCATTGCAACGTTATAGGATAGTTGCAAAGGGTAAGGTTGCCTTCGAAAGTGGTAGCAGAACACTGACTGAATTCTACATGCAAAAAAGAGCTTGGTTTCAAGTGTGTTTGCAAAATAATTAAGAGAGTATATGTAAGCACGCATTACAGAAGTTCATCTTCTCAGGGCCCAGACAGGAATTTGTTATCTATTAAATGATTTCCCCTAGTGGCTCATATAACCCTGCATTTCATCAATCTACATGATATGATCCCCATTATATTCAAAAATGTGCCAAAAGGTTGGTAGAGCCTCTTTGTTTTTTAAAACACTTTTCCTGTCAAAGGGTGTACTGCGCCCTGCTAAATTGCATATAGTATTTCCCAAAAAAAACGCATGTCATGTCTTCTGGTGATGAGGCTTCTGCTTTAAAGCTAAGCAACTGAGATAAGGTGAAAGCTGATAAGGACTCAAAGGATGAGGACACTGGAGACTGAGAGGATAAGCCTTATTTCTGCTTTTTTCCATTCACTGTTTTCATATCTTACCATTTAGGGCATTTTTCCTGAATAGACATGCAACCCAGATACAGCATTTTGGAAAAAATGGAGTAAACAAAATAACTGCTTTCTTTCACTATTGTGGCACAGTAACTTAATGTTACTACATTGAATCACTGAATATATTCAATGGTATTAGTAACTCAGTAAAGATACTGTAATAACTAACAAAAACATTATCCTTATTCGAGGGGATTAGAGTAGGGTTAGTGGTTATCTAAAAACTGGATTAATCTCCCTCCTCATCAGCAGAATAAGAGAGACATGAATGTTGACCTTCTACACCTCAAACTGAGCTGGGAGGGACTACATACTGGGATTGATGTCCTATACTTATGCTAATACAAGGTTTTTTTAGAAGATTATGTTCTCATTTTAGCCCCTTCCTATTGCTCTCTTATAACATTTTGTCAGGAAAAAACATAACCAGAAAATGTTAGAATCTCTTTATCTTTCTTCTTTACAGTGTTACCAGGGATTAGTTTCATTTTCAGGCTTTATATGCCAATGAGTATTGTACAGTTCAGCCAGCATTTTAGGAAATAACATTTTCAAAGACTACAGTCATGTACTAGTCATTCCATCTCCCATGTGTGCTACTTTTGTGATTGGTCTATTTTGCATCAATTCGCTCAATTAGAAAAACATTCAGCAACAGGTTGATCATACCTTTAAATCAGTCATAAGGACTTACTTGTTTTTCTTGCTAAGTGACAAATCCAGTTACCATTATTAGTATACTTACAGTCACTCCTCAATACATTTTGATAGTTTCTTGGCCTTATCAGTATCACCAGTTAACATGGCAGTATACATTAGTGCATATTTAAATCATCAAATTACTACCAGTTAGACAAGGGGTGGAAAAATATAACTACTGCAGTATTTGGTGCTATGAAATAAACGTTGTTTACAGAGGGCTATGTACATAATAAATTAGCCATTATGTAAGTATTTGTGATGTAGTATATTATTAAGAATAATCACTCTTCTCCACAACACAATTTTAACTCACTTTGGGCAACAAAATTAAATCCCAAAATGTCTAAGCTCCCCACTTAGTATGGGTACCACTGCTGCGTTTAACAACTGACTCCAGCAGCTAATATTTACTGAAAACCAGCCATGATCCAGGTAATGGCAAGATAATAGCAAGACCGACAGCCTAAGTCCTTCGGTTAAGAATGAAGTAATGTTTATTGTCTTGTTCTCACTCTTGCTCTCTCTCTCCTTCCCATTCTACCACATCTGCATAACAAAGCGAAGCTGCATGACTGTACATGTGATTATTATTTCATTGTTTACAGACAGTGAATAAGCGATGGTGCAGAGCTGTGCCACCTCTTTTGAAAATCGCAGCTAGCCCTATTCTGAACAGAAGAAACAACCCAGCAGCTGTAATATGGCTCTTTCCATACCCTGAGCAGCACAAAAAGGTTGACTGCATATTTATAACTAAGCTCTTTGAAACAAAGCTTTTACATGTGATTATCATATATTCTTTTTCAAGATTCTTCTAAGTTTCATTTCTTTTTGAGTAGTCATTCCTGAAAGAAATGCAATTCAAATATAACTCCACTACGTATGACAACAGAGCTAGACCAATTTACCTCAAATCAAAATCTGCACTATTTCTGCACAGTTCACATATGTGAACACATATATGGTAGTTCCTCAGAGGGAAAAAGGAGAAATGAAAAAAAAAAAAAAGAAGAGGCATATTTTAAAGAGGATGTGAGCTGTTAGACACTACTCAGCTTTCTTCATTCAAGGGCACACCACACACAAGCTCTTCTGTAACAGGAATATTGCATATTCCTTCTTCAAAAGTATATTTTCAGGGTGTCATTACAGAAATACAGTTTACAGAACTACTGCACCCTACTAGTAGAAAAGAAGCATTTTGTTCTCTTTTACAAGGAGAAAAATAAAATATGGCATAAGGCTCAGTAGTTCATCTGTCTCCTGGATTCTGTATTGCACCATTTTCCAGCAAGAATGGAATACATCAAAAAGAAAATAATGTGTCAGAAGCTTTGACAGCTTTCATTTGAACTGATCAGAGAATCACCTGACATAGACTGATGTAGTGTGTTATGTTTACAGTATGTTGAGGTTCAACTGTCTTGCACCACACAAGGGCAACAACATTCAGTTAACATATGGACATGTGGTGCTCCACTAATCTGGAGCACTGGCACATTTGCTGCAGCCGTATGCCACTGAGCAAGGTTCCCATCACGGAACAGAATCTGGGACATAATGCAGCAGCGGTACCTGTCAACACTGCAGAAAAGCATCCTGCTGCTCACCCAGGTACCTCTAGAAAGAGTTGATGATGCAGCTCCAAGACCAGAGCTGAGACATTTCCAATTTTTTTGTAGCAGTGACAACAGAAGAACAGCTCTCTACAAACCAGCCTCAGCATCGCAGAATTAGTTAACACACAGGCCAAAAGCAGAAGTTCTCTTGTTAACTTCTCTGTAAATACGTTCTTTTAGAGAAAAGGATGTTACAGCATAGAAAAGGCTTGGATACTGCACATATTTATCCTTAACTAAGAAGCATGCCAAAATAAAAATGAAGTCTGGGAAGTTAGTTTATAGATACCTCCTTTTTTCGTGGCGATTTGTAGGTCTGTATAATCTGCATAGATGTGAGCAGTTCAAAATATGTAAGATGCCAGTAGGTGCTGCTCAAAAAATATGTAACATACTTCTTGGCTTTTTATATGCATAAAGGCATGTAAGCCTTCTTTCTTGGGAGGGCTGAAAAACTGGAAAAGGCATTAGAAAGGCACTGCCAGAGGGAAGTTAGATAATCAATATGTTGTTTCCATCAGTAGCTTTGATTCTTCCAGCACATGAGAGTCGCATTGTCTCTATTGCCTGAGAAATCACCAGGTGGTTTTGCAGTGCTGGTTTTCTAAGAAGCAGACGACAAACCTTTGGGAGACTTGCATTCCTTCGGAGAACAGGTTGCACTTGTCCAGCTGCACATAGAACAAGTGGAACGGAAAAGTGAAGATTCACTTTGGCATGATAGGTTGGTTGCTCTAAAATCCTAAGTTATATTCAATACTAAAGGCTGAAATTAGTATTTTAAGTGAGCCTTCGAGTTTTAAGAAAAAGTTCGGTTTTCATTACATATGTGTAGCTACCCAGAAAAACAACCATAACAGGCCATTAGTGCCAGTGTATATAAACACACTTGTACCTCCTGTTTGCCTCAATGGTCCACCTCCTTACCCCTTGGTGAGATCAACATTTCCAGAAATAACAGTACTCAAGTAAATACCATGAGCTGGTACCTGGATCTCTCTAAATGGTGAAAAGCAGTTACATTCTTTATTAAGCATAATCAGCAAGCTTTTGGTAGTTGGGGGGGAGGGGGTGCTGCAGGACCAACTTCTGCAAGGAGGTGCCAGAGCTGCTCTGTGCTGGACACAGCCAGTTTCAGCCAGCTCCAATGGACCCACTGCAGAGCCAAGATGGTAGCACCTCTATGAAAGTGTTTTTAAGACAGAGGAGGAGTAGTGGGCGGAAAAGAGTGAGAAACAGCAGAGGAAACACCAAGGTCAGAGGAGAAAGAAAGGGAGGAGGTGCTCCAGTATGGAGGAGAGATTCTCCTCCAGCTTATGGAGGACACCATAGCGGGATAGAATCATAGAATCATCTAGGTTGGAAGGGACCTTCAAGATCATCTAGTCCAACCATAAATCTAACTCTGACAAAAAAACCCATCACTAAACCATGTCCACCAGCACCATGTCAACCCATCTTTTGAACACCTCCAGGGACAGTGCCTCAACCACCTCCCTGGGCAGCCCATTTCAATGCTTAAGAACCCTTTCAGTGTAAAAATTTTTCCTAATATCCAACCTGAACATCCCCTGGTGCAACTTGAGGCCATTTCCTCTAGTCCTGTTGCCTGTTACTTGGGAGAAGAGACCGACCCCAGCCTGGGGCCTCCTTTCAGGTAGTTGTAGAGAGCGATAAGGTCTCCCCTCAGCCTCCTCTTCTCCAGGCTGAACAACCCCAGCTCCCTCGGCCTCTCCTCATAAGACTTGTGCTCCAGACCCCTCACCAGCTTTGTTGGCCTTCTCTGGACCCGCTCCAGCACCTCAATGTCTTTTTTGTGGTAAGGGGCCCAAAACTGAACACGAT
The DNA here is from genome assembly GCA_033628505.1 of Tringa tobata. Lineage (NCBI taxonomy): Eukaryota > Metazoa > Chordata > Aves > Charadriiformes > Scolopacidae > Tringa > Tringa tobata. Next base: position 10,285,612 of record JAHREE010000495.1, read on the forward strand.
ACTTGAGGTAGGGCCTCACCAGTGCCGAGTACAGGGGGACAATCACCTCTTGGGTCCTACTCACCATGCTGTTCCTGATCCACGCCAGGATGCTGTTGGGGGCACTGCTGGCTCATGTTCAGCCTGCTGTTGACCAACACCCCACGTCCTTTTCTGCCAGGCAACTCTCCAGCCACTCTACCCCCAGCCTGTAGCACTGCAGGGGGTTGTTGTGACCCAAGTAGATTTGTTTCCTGAAGGATTTGTTTCCCTGAAAGTTGTGAGGAGGAGCAGCAGGCCTCCCCACCCCTCCTGTGCCATGTCAGGGGATGGATGGAGGCGTTGAGAGTGGAGTGAAGTTGAGCCTGGGGAAGGGGTGGTGGGGGGGGTGTTAAATGTGTTTTGACATTTGCGTTCTTGGTTTTCACTACCCAAACCTATTGAATCGCCAGTAAACTAAAATCATTTTCCCCCATGTCAAGTCTGGTTTTCTTGTGCCACTAATTGTTAAGTGTGTTTACCTCGACCCATAAGTTTTCTCACCCTAGCTTCTCCTCTTGCCTCGCAGAGGAGTGGAAGCCAGCGAGGGGCAGGGTGGGTGCTTGGGCCCCTAGCCAAGGTTAACCCATCACGCATCAATAGGCTGGAACACAGGCTGAGGCCAGGGCTCTTGTCATGCGTCTGGGACAGTAAATTTTGTGGGCAGAGGCCCGGCAGAAACTGGTGCTTGACTGAAAGACAATGTGTCACAACTTGCATTTTAGGCTAACCTTGAGAGAGAAGCCCTTGCGTTCTTCTTTGCTGGTAATCCTGATCCTTGATAGGTTTATCTTTTGTTATTGACAGAGTTAGCGCTATTCTCTTGCTCAGTTCCAGTGTTTGCCTGTATAATGACTCCTTTTTCTCTGTATGTCTTTTTTCCCTAAGTTCATTAGCAGTGCACTAGCACTTTAGACCCACTTTATTAGAAACACACATACAAAAGACTTTTGTGCCAAGCACACTCGTGCATTTTACTTTATGCACACTATTAAAATTCAAGGTTGTAATAATGAGAACATGTTGACAATGTTAAGGGGTGAGGGAACCAATCCAACAGGGGCGCAGAAGTACTGAGTTAACTTCATTCTAATAAGCAAAGTGCAGATATCAGAGAGAAGATTCTTCTGACATACCCAAGAGAAGCATTCCTTGAATTAATTTCTTACTGTAATGGCTTCCCTCTACTAACAGTAGCTGGCAATGCCTTTCAAAGTCTCATCGCAACTAGGATGGTATCTTTCCATGTTAGAAATTATTTACATCTCTCTGATTCCAAGTACACTCACTCCCAAAATTTGTTGTTCCAGAAAAAGAACATAAGCAGGATACACTAACCTGGCTAGGATTCACTAAGAAATGACAATTTTTGCACTGCAAATTCATTTATGAAACTTGTTAATGGCTCACTGAAGTTCCAGGGAGTTCTTTCTTCTTTTGTTTAATTCCCAAGGATGATCTCTGGGGTTGGAATGTCTCTGTGAAGTCCAAGAGGTTCAGAATGGACATTCTCGTAAATTTGAAAAAGAATGCCATCTCCTTCCTTATAATATACATATGGATGATGAAGAGCCCAGAGGTGGGAAAAATCTCACTTGTGTTAGGTAACAAAATAACTGCAATAAAAAAAGCTGACATGTCAAGTTGAGGTGAAAATATTCACACACAGAACAAAAGGACATCCATTTTCATGATGGCAAGTAGCAAGTAACAGAAATTCAGCACATCTGGTGTTTTACCCTAGAGCAACCCACCCTCAGCACTTTCCACAAATGTAAGACAAGAAAACTGAATACATAGGTGCATCATACCAGACATTTCCAAGACAACCAAATGAAGCAGCTATCTAAAGGACTGTATTAGCTTGCCATTATCACACTAATCTAACAAAACCAAGTCCTAATATCATTCCTAAAGCTCACTGAGGTCTGCACAATTATTTCAGAAGTATAGCTCGGAATATTCACAATTTTTGAAAGAGAAAAGTTTTCCCTGCCAAAAACAAGTACCTGTAGGTGACAATACAATTCTAGAGATGAGACAGGATTTTTTTTGCCAAATCTACAAAATTAGTTCATTATTATATCTTTGGCCATGCTTTCAAATACACCACGCATAATTGATGAGATCAGCTAAAAGGAATGTTTCTATATATTTAATCTGCACAGCTTCTCACTGCAGTACACATAAGAATACCAACTAAACAAACACTACAGCTGACAGATAAACTGTAAGAGGTATGGAGAATGCAAGTAGGACAGGATTCCACTACTCCATGTCCACTTCTTCACATATCATGATAGAGAAAGAGAAATCATCTCCAACTGCATCAGGGTACACTCCACACAGAATCATAACAATAAAACTGCTCCAGCACAGGATGTCTTATAACTTCATCAACATGACATCTTTCTATCTGAACTATCCTTAAAGATTTTTTTATTGCAAGAAAAAATAAATCTCCTGTTTAATTCTTCTAATAAAGTCTTCATTCCTGCCATTCAATCCTACGGAAATGAAGAACACAATATTACTCCTTGGCAGGAGCCTTTACAGTATTTGAAGACTGTCATCACGTATTCCCCCAGTTTACTTATCTCTAAGCTAAACGCTACCAAGCTGTTCAACCTTCCCTGACAAATCAGGCTTCTAGACCTCTTGAAGGAAGAGTCATTCCCTCTAGTTTGTCAAAATAGTTTCAAATTCCACACCACATCCCCAATATGCTTCTAACCTCTCCTAAATTATTGATATTGGCAAGTTCATTTGGCACACTCTTCATTTCACTATCTTTTAGAACAGTTCACAGAATTATCTCCTAACCCCTGTGTTGGAATTAATTTCTATTTGTATAAATCCTGAGTTAAATAAGACCTCTGTTCTTTTAGAACACAATTTGGGATACAAAAGAAAAAAGGGTAAATTTGTGTGAGAAAAGTAGCAATGACTGGCCCCTTGGAAACTGTAATTTTACTTGGAATGCGCACAGATGTTAGCTAAACAATAAATAGGTACCACCATAAACTCATTTGCTAGGTTCATAAATATATATTCATAGGTAAAACTCCCTGAATTATTTTCTTGGGAAATACACAAATTAATAATACCATCTATAAAATATTTAAAGAAATCTGTCCAGGATATTAATGCCCATTCCCCGAATTTTAATATATTAAAAGTGCCAACACTTAATCACATTACCTTCATTACTTCTCTTCCATACTAAACATTATTTTGTCTCTATTCTTTAAAGTAATTATTCATCCATTTGCTAGTCTAAGCACTGATTATTATTTATAGTCATATTAGCTATGAAACTAGTGTCTTTAGCATTAAAGAAGTCTAGTAATACACCTTCTGTAGTTCATCTATTGCTTTGTCTAAATGATGATCTTTAAGGTCCCTTACAACCTAAACCATTCTATTCTATTCTATTCTATTCTATTCTATTCTATTCTATTCTATTCTATTCTATTCTAAGTTTACAGAGAAGCGTTCTAGCTGTCTACTCTCAGCTAGAATATCATTTAAATGTTAATAATTAATTTTATACTTCATATTTAATGATAAAATATCTTAGAAATTAGGGCCCTCATTCAGGAAAAATTAAAACAAATCATTAAATGCATTCATGAGGATATGTGACAAAGTCAATAGAACCTAACAACTTCTGGGAAACAAATTTTCAAAGGGGTTTATGAAGAGAAATATGTCTAATGAGATTCTTTTAAACAAACTCCACAGGTCAGCAGAAACATTGTCCAACTGATATTGGTATTTTCAAAAATGCCCAAAAGCTGGAGAAAGACCATATATAATGAGTAGTATCTTGTAAAAATTTCTAGGCTTAAGTGTTTTCCTGATAAGGTGATTGGAATTGAGCCCTAATTATGGAAGGGAAGACAAGGAAACGACATTATTAGGGATACAGCCATGCATTACAATGAAAGTACTACACAGAAATAGCCAAACCAACTTTGAACAAAGTAACTTCAGAGATGGAAACTATAATCAATGTGCCATTCCCAAGCTAATTAATGTGCTGAGAGGCAGAAAAAAATACTATCATAATATTGCTATACAGGGGCTAAACTAGTTAGTGTTATCAGCATGGTATTTGACTGAGCTGTCCATTTGGTGCTAAGCTAGGGATTTTTACCATGATGCTGCATTGCAATTTCTGGATATGTGCTAATATTCCAAATCTATGGGAGAACCTGCATCAAAACTGGCTAATATATACCTTGGGTTTTTAAATGCTAAATCCTCCATTACTCCTATCTTTTTACTATTTAAAAGCCAGCCAGAAGCCTAGCTTATGTGACCTTCATTATATTCCATTTTTCATATGAATACAAGATCAGAGAAAGATATTTCACTGAAAACAAAAAAAAAAAAAACCCAAGTTTTATTGCAGACTTTCTGTATTTAGTTCCAAAAAAAACTATTATCACCATGAAGAATAAACTGCAGAAAAAAATTTGTATTATGCAGCTGTATGTTATCTTTTAATCTTTAAACTTTACCTTATAACATTTCTTCAGAATTCATGTGATTAATCTTAGTATTTCATTTCCATTTATAATATTCTTTGGCATTTTTTTAAAGAACTAGTGCTTATAATCTCCAATCACTGATACTATGAAATTATTTATATGCAGGGCTCATTACAATTAGGACCAAGCAGAAAAAAGAAAGCACCATTGACTCTGTCTGCTAAAAAGTTTCCTTAGTAATTTTTTTTTTTCAATTGAAGAAATTTAGGGTAGAGTACTTTAAAAAAAAAAAATCTTGGCAGTTTGTTCCATTTTACTATGAACCAGAAAATACTGAAACTGTTTGATGATCTCATGATCCAAATCTACTCTGAAGACAACAAACAAGTACACAAGACAGAAGTTCTGCTTTTTCTTTGTAGAAGCACTGAGACAGTATGCCTCAGAGCTCCTCTACGTTACATCCATACTTCATTTCAGCAGGACTTTTCTGAAGTCCAGCAGTCAGCTATGATCCTGTATATCTCACCATCACACACCCTTCAGCATACAATCTGCTTCCGACTTGCCTGTCTCAAACACACCACTCTAATCCCTTCCCATAAACTATGTCAAAAAACTATGTCAAATAAAGTCCCTAGGCTCTGCTCTGAAATCCCAGCAGCTCATTTATCCATGTTGCGTTAGTGGAAAAACTTGGTCCTCAAGTTTTTCCTGCCATCTATGCCCTCCCTACATGATAGGGCAAAGCCAATTTAACCAACAAAAACTCACAGAAGAACTTCAAGTGGTAGATACCAAGGGACAGGCTTGACACCACCAACCCAATGCCATAATGGTCACGACACTCAGCTGCATTCTGTGCAGAATGCAGAGACAGTGGGTGAGCTCTTTTAACAGAAACAGATGCCACAGCACATAGCCCTTTACAACACTTAGGTATACCCCAACACAGCCCTGTAGTGAGCCTATCTTCTAAACTGGTAGAAGAATAGAGGACCCATGCTTTACAGCTGTAAATTAAAGGTAGCAAGGAATGGTCTCTGGTCACTAGACCAACTAATGTGGAACAGACCACTGTGAAACCTTCTCAAAACAACCAACCTAGCTGGACCTACCATAAACACACTGCAGTCTTTGTACTCAGCCACACATCTCTTCAGCACCACGTGTGTGTAAGGATACCCTCAATTTTTCATAAAAGCCCCACATCAGTATACCCCACATGCATTTAGTAATGTGTCCTATGCCAAGACCTATCAAGATTTGTCACCTCTGTTGGGTACATGGTGTCAAATGCTGCCTTCAGCTGCTGCTGCTATGCATCAAAAAATTAACTTTGTCAAGGCTCTGTGGCTCCCAAAATTGTTGCCTGGGTAGATGCCTTGTCTTCACAAGGCTCCTCAGCTACCCTCTTTAATAGGAAGAAAACCTCTATATCTAGTCTGGAGATGGAAATCATCCACAGGCCCTGCTGTGGATGATTTCTAGCAGAAATAGTCCCTACCTGATGCTGTCAGCTATGCAGAAGTGGACAAGGGAGACTTATTGAGGATCTATTAACAGCCTTTTCCTCCCAAAAATCAAAATCCATAGTGCTGGCTATTCATTCCAGACCATTAGATTGTGTCTCCATTGGTCAGACCCCAAAATACAGGTCCTTACATTATAAGTGAAGAATTTACTTTTCACTGAAGTTGAGGATTCCCGGCCAGATTGTGCCACCAGGGTACACTACACTAATGACAAAAGCAGAAGGAAGGACAGGCCCTCTTTCAGGTCCTATACCTTGGGCTGGCATGGTCATTTGGAGGTGGGAACATCCTAAAATCATGCCCCACATGGGGGTCTGGGAAGGTCTCTCAGTTGAAGATCCCAAACATCTCAGAACAGTGTAGGCACATGTGGTGAGCTACACAAAAATAACAGCCATGGCAGACATTTTTATTTTTTAATCATAAGTCGGTGCTGAGTAGCCTGCCCATGCTTAGTGCATGGAAGTGTCTGATCATCAGTCTTGGCAGAGGGGACAAGACAATCCTGGCATAGGTAGTGATGGATGAAGAAAAGCAATCTGGCCAGACATAAACTCCATTCCTTACTCTGTTTCTTGCAGACTGTAACGTAGGTGGTCATCTCCTGGCCTCCTCAATACCAAGACTCTGTTTTTTGCTGTCCAGTTGTGAAAAATCAGCAGATTACATCACAGCAGTTCATAAGAATGGTGTTTGTACAGCATGATGCCAAAGGTGCATCTGGCATGGCCTGGGGCATGGCACAAAGCCTACTGGGACAATATTAAAGAGCTATGCCAGAAGGAGCATGCCAAGGCAGCACAGCCTTGTCTATTCTAGGAATTGAGAGCATTTTAACTGCCAAATCATACCCAGGGAGGATGCTGGGGAGGGATTTGGTTGGCATAGGCCAAATTCATGCCAAGAATTCATGCTTATTAGCACAGAAGAATGTGTGCCAGAGCCAGAAAACATTAATGGCAAACTCAAGAGTCGCTTGCGTAGACACAACCGTGACACAGAAATAGTATAGGCCATGTGTCTTCTCCCATTTCCTCATACAATCTCAATGTCGTCATGTTCCAGACTTCCTCTCCAGGTTCATATGTCTTTGGTTCATTTCACACAAAGATTCCAGAGGTTTAACAGTTATCTACATTTACCTAATTAACACTGCTTACCTAGGGATTCTCTTTCTCGTGGCTTTTGTTCATTGATTTCTGCTCATAGAGTTTGCAAGTCTCATTTTGATCTAATGATGCATTCTGATTTAAGTGGTAACATTTATATTTTTCCTCTCAATGTAGGAATGGATTTTTAAAAATTCAAGACGCAAGTATATCTTTCTGTTAATTTTTTTGAACGAGAAGTCAAAGGTGCAGATGGAAGGACTAGGTAATTGATTATCTTTGCAAGTAAAGCAATGGCAACTTGTCCCTGTAATGCAAATATACTTGCTTAGAAGAAGAAGAAAACCTAAGTCACCAAACCCATTGTTCTGCAATTACAAACAACTGCATGATATGTAATTCATAGACTGATCAGGTTTCACCAGAAAGCTGACTAGAGGTTTGCTTCCACTATATTCCTCACAATCAGAAGCTTTGTCAGTCCTTCCTGTAATGGTTAAAAACTGTTGTCTAAGTTTAATTAATGTCCAGTTTATACTTTGCATTCTTAGAGATGCAATTGCAAGGTTTAAAATTATGAAAAGTCAGTACTTCTTAATACCTTTTTGTTTTTTCCTCCTGAAAGAAACTCCAAAAGAACCAGTACAATCTATTCACCCACTGATTTATATACTATTCACGTCAACAAAGTTGCAAAAACTGGTTTTTTCAAGGAAAGGATTTCACCTCTGTTCCCATGAATGGTACCAGAATCCAGATCAATTCTGTTTAGTATACACAACTAATTTAATTAAAGCACGGTTTAGTGATATTCTTGAACAGAACACACTGAAAATCTTAGTGCCTCCATGTTAAAGTAAATTAACATTATAGATTTGTATAGCAACACAGAGGTTACCAAAAAGTTCAAAGTGAATAGTGACATAGCTCTAAAACTGTAAATAACAGCTGGACTTTTGAGATTAGTGACTGTGAATAAATCAATGGTAGATTAAAATACTAAAGGTCTTATTCTAAGTGGCAGAAAATAATGTTTTACTGCCACTTGAATGCATTCCAATCTTTCCTTTTGTATGCACTCATTAGATTTGAGACCTTTTTATTACTCAAAAAGAACCATTTCAGTCACTTTTAAAAGTGCTTAAAATGCATATATAGCTGATAGACCATAATGAGATTTTTTCCTAAAACCACTTTGGTCTACAGACTAAATATGTATTTTCAAAAGAGGACCTAAATCTTTATTCATCCAGTTGACCAGAAATTCTACAATGACTGTCATATCAGTTCATATAAAGCTTTGCTCTGCTTTTTCAAGCTGACCATTAATACAATGCTTTTCAAATGAAAGAAAACTCAGAAATAAGAATCCATGTCTGCAGTATATAATGCAGAAAAAAACAGCCCAGTATTTATAGTTAGTTTTCATTTGTTTTTTCAGTTATCAGGCTGAAGTGCAATGTAAGAATGACCTTTCTATGCCATGTGTTTATTCTTTTTACTGTTTTAACTCCTGCACATTCACAGTTACACAAGTCTTTCTTCAGCTAGAAATGTAGATGCAAAAAGGCATGGTTTAGATCTTTGCAACTCACAATAGTAGAAATATGCAAGATGTGGAACAAAAATAACTACAGGATTGTTATGCAATAAAAAACTGGAGAGGAATAGCTCCTCTAGGCCTCAGAGCTGTCATTCTGGTGCTTCTAGAGAATAACTTTATGTGAGAACTCAAGGCTGGCAATGCACAAATTAAAACCAGAGTCCAACAAGACCACTGACTTAAAAACTGTAGCTTGTTCTCAGGTAAGAAATTTTCCCTACATTTCGTTTTGTGCACTTCTTAACTATCCAACTAAACAGGCAGGGAAAACCTAGCTTTCCCAGGTCTACAAATAAGTAATGTACAGAAAAGGTACCAAATTCTAAACCAGAATTAATATAATAAGCTGTTCTCCAGTAAGTAAGCTTTGGACCTGGGGATTGTGGGTCACAGAATTGAAAGTGCAACAGAGAAGACAAAACATTCATTTCTGTACAGTCTCCAGAAGTTAAAAGCCTTCTCACGCAGACACCAAGGTCTCTGTAGGCTTCAGGGAACAAACTCACAGACTTCAGAGAATTCTGCATGGGTATGGGGGCACAGTTTTTTTCCTTCTACTCAGACAGATCAAAGCTGATAGCAGAGGTATGTAGCGAGGCAGGTAGCATAAGGCTGCTAAATTCTACTATGGCTTTGTGACTACATGCCGGAATTCTTCCACCCATTTTGTGTCCAGTAAAGATTTCACAAAGGAGCAAGAGAGGGACAGCAAAGAGGATCAGGAAAGTTCCTGTACATTACCTTCATCCCTCTAAAACGAGAAAAAAAGGCAGAAGTATTGTGCTGAACACTAAATAAGGCCCACACTTGGAAGTAAGATTGATCTACTTGCAGTTTATGCAAGTATTATGTGGAAACAGATGCAAAGAGATATAATCTATTCAAATCAGGTCTTCCATCATATACATCCTATTCTAGCATCTGGGAGGAAAAGGAAAGAGATGCCTGCAAACAGTTGTTAAAGACTAATATTGACAACTGTGATACAAGCTGCCCTTCCTGTTGGCTACGTTCCTTTCAACAACAGAAAACCAGGGCTACAGTTTATATTCTACAAAACAGACACACAGCGCCTTTGAAATCTATTGATTGTCCTGTCTTTTACATCTACATTAGTTAATTTTGATATTTGAATGTGTCCTCAGAATTCTGATACAAAATTTAAAAAAAAACATATTCCAGGTTAAATACATCCATCTTACTTCAATGTCTTTCTAGAACAGCACACAAATTTCTTGAAGGATGAAAAATTGTTTTGTGACACACATAAAATACCCATGAAATTAACTAATTTTATATTTTTATCATACAACATATGTAAAGATATATGATTGGTTTTGTTAAAGTTTAGCTTTGTCTCCAGCATCAGCTGCTTCCAAAAATTTTATCATTCTGCAGATTATCAGAATGCATTTCAAATTTCTGACAAAGTTCAGAAAGCTGTTATATTTTGCTAAATAACTCACCATGCAATAACTGTAGCTTCTTGGTACTAGCTGTTTTAATATTGCTCTTGGTAGTTTATTCTGTGTTACACGAAGACTGAACAAAGAAATTAAATCTTTTAGTTGCCTGACATCCTTAATTTAAGCTTGCATGGCCTTGTTCCAAGCCCTGGGAAAAACAGCCTATTACAATTTCAGAACTTGTATCTTGTCCCTCCTTGAGATATCCTTGTAATCATCTTCTCTCAGACAATTGCATGCTAACTTTTGGAACATATTTATACACACCCAGAGTTCCTCAAGTCCTTGTATTAATTTGGTTACCCTTTGTTATTTTCCCACGTCTATAATGCTTTCAGTTTATTAAAGCACACACCAAACCATACCAAACTCCAAATGCAGCTTCACAAGACTAATGTTCTCATGTTATGTTTTATATCACTATTTAAGCAGCCTAGAATTTGTTTGCTTTTTCACTGGTATTTGATGAAACTCTACTATCACCCCCAGATGCTCCTCTGTGACTGAACCACAGTCACAGAGTCCGTATTTTCTTTTTTTCCTTGTCCCCTTATCCATAGTTCTATCTAACTGTCCTTTCCTTTAAATTGCATAAGCTTCTTAACCTACTTACACTCAAAGACAGGGACCTATAGTGCCAACTTGGTGTATAGTGAGTTATTGCAAGTATCTTGTGTTATCTACTACCACACTTTGCTCGTTTGTTTGCAGACACAAATGGTACAGGAAGAAAGGCGAACATTTTAAAACATGCACCATGATGAGTAGAAAAATATCCCTAGAGAAAAATCTTCCAGTTTCAAGTTAAGTTTGAGACCCAGACTGATTATTTTTCTCTTAACATACTTAGCAACCATGTGGCAAAAAGCTTAGTAACTCCTGCTTTTTTCAGGAAGAGCAGTCTTCTGCTACAGTATTTCCGCTTTCTCTTTTAACACAAACCAAGGTGAAATGTCCCAGAATCACTCACAAGAACATAATGAAAAACACAGGGAGCTGCAAAAACATACAAGGATCTACAACATGACCCAGTCTATAAATTTCAGGAACTACTGGTAACAGCTCAAAGCTGTCTCAAGATCCAGACAACTTCACACTTGATCTTGCGCCTCTGCGTATTTTCCCAGCTTTAGGTTGACTGTCTTCAGGGCCATCAGTCCATCTTCTTTAAAGCGACACTGAAGGAGACCTACCCTCTCCACAGGTATTCCCACACAGGTATCCTCTGTTAATCATCAGACCATCCACATCTTACTGTTTACCTGGACTGTTTTCTTAATCAGCTACTTCATAATCTTCCTCTCCACATTAGTCTTTCAATAGCCTATACACCTGCGGCCTCAGCCTTTACTCTTTATTCTGCCTGGGCTGCAATCACTCATAATATCTGCTTTCTGAGCAAAAGGTTTGTTATACTGAGAAGCTAACAAGGCCCATCATAAATGGTTTTCATAAACTTACAAGCCTGTCACAGAGCCTACGTTTATAACTGTTACTTTCATACATGCTACCACACAGTATTTCTATGATGATGCACCTGAAAGCACAACTTACTGTCTCAGAGGTCTGGAATGAATATTAAGCCTCGCCTCTCCCCTCCCCAGCGCCCAAGTGCAAAGAACTGATCATTCCAATTAAAACAAAGCTACACATCTATAAATAATGAACACAAACACTAGTACAAAAGTATCCATTATTTTCCTCTCATAGCCCTCTAGGGAAAGTGCAAGTTAATAAGAATTTAATCGGCAGATTTTGTAATTCCATAGCACTGGAATATTTCACAAGAAATTTCAGTCAGCTGTACTTTCCTTGCATCAGGTGGTAATAGCATTTCAAAATTATTAGTTATTGTACTAGCTTACATGTGTGAATGCAGAAGGTTATACACATTAGCAGTGTTTCTCTGAGAATAATTCTGTCTGGACAAGTTTTACTCCTAGTTCTCAGTTCTGCACTTGTCAGAATGTCTGCTACTTTTGTCTTCACTTTGAAAGAAAAAAAATCCTCTAAGATGCAATACTGTCTTTAACTAAGATGAAAGATAAATGTGTGTCCCCATTCATATGAAAGTGAGAAAACATAACCTTCCATAAAAAGATAGCTGAAGTGAACTTCAGTTTTCAATGACTGACTGACATGAAGATATAAAAGCACGCTGCATAAAACCATGAAGGTCATGTAAAAATGAGTTGTCGTATTACACTATTGCAATCTTCAATGTTCCTTTTATATTCTAGATATTGGCCACTGTTCAAAAAGTAGAACAGAGCTCGTAATGCTCCTGATGTAGTTTACAAGGAGAGGTGGAAGAAAGATAGGGATACTTGTCTTTTATTTCCAAAATAGTTTTTGGCAACTAAGATGTATATTATGCTGTAACAGTGCTGTAGTTTTCCTCATGTATGACTACAATCCCTTTTCTAAATTTCTTACTCCTGCACACTGTACTGTGTAATTCTTTTAGATATTTCATCTTTCAATTAATTTTAAAATACAGACTACATGTGAAAAAAAGAGCCCAAGATACACACAATATATTAGGCAAACTGTCTAAAAATCCATTTGCAAGTGCTATTCCTGTGAACACCAATGAAGATGCAAAACCTGTCTGCTTTTCATACATCTACACTCCTAATCTCATTTCTTAAATTAAGCCCCACCCTTTACAGTTAGGAAAAGCTGCAACTGCACCAACCACAGAGATATGATCAATCCATATATTTTTTTCCCTCCTCTCCATAAGCATCTCTGCTTCTGTAACTGAAATCTAGGTCTTTAAGTTTGCTGTTTTAAGTTTCTCTTCTTTTTGATGGATTGATAGAGAAGGTTTTCTGAGGTTGGGGTGAATTTCTAGTGTATTTGTTCAAGTAAGGAATTGATAGCAGTGGTTAAAAATGCCAGACATAATACTGGCAGATGCTACACAAGCTTCCCTGCAGAGCTCTGCAAATGCATTTCAGTCCTGACCTATAACACCCCTGCTATTCTTGATCTGGACCTCTCCTGTGCAGGGACTGACAGAAGTTATCTAGTGATGTGGCTCTGTGATTTGGACAGAGAGCCTCTAAGGACTAAACAGACACCCCAAAAGTCATCTTCACTTGTTTGCTAAGCCAGTTATATGATCAGATCTAGATTATGCAAAAACTAATAGGTATTGTCATGAGTCAGTAAATATGAAATTGTTTTTCAGCATCTGGACAGAGTGTTTAAATGGTAAAAAAAATTTAAAGGTTACTCACAAACACACAGAAAAAGAAAGAAACCTATACCCTTCCCCCAAAAGGAAAGGTGCTTGGAATTAAGGCATACAAAAGCAGTATTTTTTTTCTTACAACTATATAATATCTTTACATTCTGTATACAAAATCCCCATGGAGAGTTTCAGCTTGTGCTTACAACTGACCCCGTCCCATGGAGTCACTGGTGTGCAAGTGCTGTTTACTCAATGTGCCAATTATACAATGTTTCAGATTATTTCCCCGTGACAGTAAAAAAAAAAAAAAAAATTGAAGTGCTGGAAGCTATACATAAAGGATAATGAGAAAGCATTACTGAAAAAAAGAATTCTGTCAGGAGTGCTAGTTCGAAGTGACCTGGATGGCCAAGCAGTTCCTGTCCATTGGCTGTGAGAATGTAGAATACATCAGGGAGAACACAGAAAATACGCAGAAACAGACCAGCAGCGTATCTTCACTGCTATAAGCTGCCACAGATCTCTTGATGTCAGAGCTATGACAGTTTACACCTGCTGAGGATTTCTCCCTAGTGAAGTAAGCAAACTATAGCGCAAGTCAGGGCAGAAAAGGAGATGGATCCCCAGACACTTATTATGTAAGTGCATGTTTACATTATTTCTTGACATGCAAGTTAAGCACATCAAACCTTTGTTTCTGTTATCTTGGTAATATGGCACAGTTCGGCATATTAAGATATAAAATTTTAATAATGATTTAGCAGGTTTCAAAATCCTTAATGAACATATTGCCCTTTTCTTGGGAATAATATTCTACTATCACATTCAAAATATGCATACTAATTTTTTTTAGATATCATGTTAATGACTAACTTACAAAACTTTGAAAATAAAGTACTTGCCAGCAAAATAACAACATACTTAAAGTTTTATTTGTGTGAACAGTGCAGCATGCCACTGCAAACCAAACTATGATTTAAAGTACACTTGCTTCAAAACAAAGAAAGTATTGAAGAGGTATTTATAGCCAATACCTGTGTGATGCAATAATGGATGCCACCAGGGGAAACAAGCGAGACACTAAATCTGAGTTATCAATTATTCTAAAGTACAACATCAAAGTCAATCAGTAACATGTGTTCTTGGTTAATCAATACAAATAGAGAAACTGTAGTGAAACCTTACACTGAAGACATACTTTTATCTCCGAGTCAAGAACTAGCTGAATGCTGGATAACTCCTAACGAATGTATACAATATATTTTTTATTTTTTTTCTTAATCTTGCAATCTTTAAATGTCTACAATTCTCACTGAGATAGCAAGAAATGCTAAGTAAGAGTTTTGTACCTGTAACACTTCATTTGAATTAATGGCAAATATGAAAACTTTTCAAAACTATTTCAACTCTATTTGTGTCCTACCAATCTCATACTAATATGAAAACATTTACTCTATTTTTTTGATAGTATAGCTACAACTCAATATTTCAGGAATTTACATGGAAAATATATATCATAGAGTAAGTCTCTTTTGAATTATGAAAAATAATGCTCACAAAAAACATGGAAACACTAAGCAAAGAGAATATGTTTCTGCATCTAGAACATTATCTCATTTCCCCTGTTTATGGCCTAGACAAATTCAGAGAGCCTGGTAGCATTCTTACTCCATTCTGATTACAATTCTTGTCATAAAAACCATGTCAATATTTAAATATTTAGTAAAAATCTCTGCAATCTAGATAAATAGCCCTTCATAATAGATTCTGATACCTGCCCATGCATAGAAAGACAATAAAGTACAGACAGCCATTTAAAACTGGTAATACTTTAAAAGCCCATAAAGGCAGTTATGGTGGGCTGACCTTGGCTGGCAGACAGACACCCATCCAGCTGCTCTTGCAGTTCTCCTCCTCTGCATTGTAGTGGGAGAAAATAAGATGAAAAAGCATGTGGGTCAAGAGGAAGACAGGGAGATTACTCACCAATTACCATCACGGGCAAAACAGACTCAATTTAGGGAAAATTATTTTATAGCCACTGTAAACACAGTTGGGATTGTGAGAAACAGAAAGCTGTAACACCTTCCCCCTAACCCTCTTCTTCTCATGCTTACAGTTGTGACACTACACTAGTAATAATGGTAAATATGAAAAGTTTTCAAAACTATGTGAACTCCATCCATGTCCTGTCAATAACATATTAATCTAAAAACTCCTTCATTCCTTCATTCCCAGCTCCTCTAGGAATGGGGGTTACTGTCAACCCACAACAGATCCTGCCTGCTGCTTCTTCCTCCTCACACTTCTCCCCACCTCCAGGATACACTTGCTCCTGAATAGGGTTCTCTCCACAGAGGCGGCACCACCTTGGGCGAGGGGCTCAGCTGTGTCCTGCGGTGGGTGGGCTGGAGCTGGCTGGAACCCTCCGTGTCCAGCCCAGGGCAGACCCGGCCGCTTCTCACAATGGCCACCCGGCAGCCACCCACCAACGCTGCCGAAACCCACACACATACACCCTGTGCAGCAGTGTCTAAGAAGATAACATTTCCTCTGATCTCTCTCTAACTGAAATCAGGACAACAACAAAAATAAGCAGGCAAAAAGAAAAAAAAACCCACCTCAGCCAACCAAACAAGAGAATATAGAGCCCTCCCTCTGACAACCCCTGCATCAACACTTAACCAAAGCCTGTCTGTATGGTATTTCTACATGTAATAAGGATCCAAAACAAAAAAGAACGTTAAGCCTACTTAGCTTTTGGGACTACCTCCTAGCTTAACCTTGAAAGCTTTTTGCATTTTTCCCAGCTTGCTTCTTTTTCAGGTACTTACTCCATTTTATTTTGTTTTCAGGTACTTACTCCATTTCATACCTTCCACTTCACCTTTGCAATCCATAAAGCATGAGCACCACCTCATCTCTGGATAGATAACGCAGGTGAAGAAAATGAACTACAATTAGCCAAGTGTCTTACCCTTTAAGCTGCAAAAATGAATACCACTACTGTTGAAGAAACATTTGTCACACGCGAGGTGGCTGCTTTGCATCCAATACCTAACCATGCTCTCTGTAGCGGTCTCCCTCATCTCATGGTGACAGTGCGTTCATTTCAACTTGAACTCTTTATGACTGGCAAAGGGGAATGTAATTGTAAAACCACCAGTTTCTCCCAATCCTTTGTCTGGAGGTCTGCCACAAAACGGTAAAGAGCAGAAAAGAGCACTGTTTCCATCAAAACCATTAAAGAGGCAAGAATTAGGAACTATAAAGCATGACACAAATATGAAATCAATAACAGGAATACATAACTTGCCACCTAGACATAAACAAATTTTACTCCTTACATACCCTAATCCAAAGAAAACACTGAAATATAAATTTACCACATGACTGAATTTACCCTATTTTTTGCTCAGTTTGTTACATAAATTTATGACAAACGTTTTCTCAGTGAATTGATTACATAGATTACATCACTCTTCAAGATGATAAACGAACTTTATTATCTCTCCTTGGGATTTCCATTCTAAATATTTTAAAGTTAGAAATAGCATACTGCAATCATTACTTTTACACAAGTGCCCCGTAAAACATATCTTTTGTTATTACTAATTTAGGATGTTCTGGAATATATACTCAGTCATTCAGAAGACTATGAGGAATTAGAAAATCATTGGTTAGATAACTGGCAAAAGAATATATTTCCCTGTCTAGCAAAAGAATATATTTCCCTGTCTAGCAAAACAACTTATGCACACATTTAGTGTTAAATGTATTATTTCTTTCTAAGTTACTTCTCAAATTTATACCTATTTTGTTATCTTCATTATTTATCTAGAATGAAGTGTGCTACATTATCTGCATACATATTAATTCAATCTGATACTGTCTCCCACTTCACTAAAAGCTAGGTTCATGTGAACTCTGTTTTTAAATTGCCTGACCTCAAAGAGAGAAACTGTTAGTTCACAATTACAGGTCTCCAGTTGAGAAAAGATAATTCTTCACAGCTTTGTGATACAGCATCCCTGAACCTGGTTTGCTTCTGCTTATCTAACTTATTTTCAAATGTACAAAAGAACACCTGATACAGAATGCTGAAATCTCACTTGTATTTTGATTGAATAAGAAAGCACAACTCAGGAGAACAAGAAGCATCCAGTTTATTTAAGTCAATACATCAGAAGTGACCTGCTAGCAGACCGGAGAAGTAAGTAAATAAGTGTTCGCTTTCAAAGTTAAATTTTAGCCTTTGTGAATTGTGCGGTAGGAAATCCTGGAGACGAATCATTCACACAGACTGTAGTGATTATGTACAGCTTGAGAAGCAGCAGTGAAAAATTTCCTGTGTATCCAAATTCTGTTCTAGACAGAGCAATATCATTTTATTTTGGGACTCGGGATTTTGATGAAAGAAAACAAAGAAAAAACATGCTAAATAACATTATGGAATACAGGTGATTTGGAATTTTAGATGCGGGATGGTTACTGAACAATATATTGCTAATATTCACATGAATTTAAAGAAACAATAGGAACCAACCCACAAAAGTCTAACCTAGACCTATAAACAAAGACCAAAAAAACATCATACCAAAGGTTAGATTATTCATCAGTAGTGTTGCTGTTCATTAGTTATCTGACAGCTTATTTTAAATGTACATGTGGCTCAACTTGTTATGTAACACAATTCAAACATTTAAATTTAAAAAAAAAAATACCAAAACAAAACACCTTCACTTTTGTAAAGCCACTAGACATCTCAGAATTCTAAGATGAAAGAAGTAAAAGGCCGAATTAATTGACTACATTAGTCAAAGATGCTTGCCTTGAAATAAATGGCAAAGCAACAAACCCCCGTTTGAAGACTCCCATCTTCCAGAGGAAAACATAAAACTCATATGCCTTAATATCCATGTAAGAAAACCCATAGACAGGATACTGCAAGAAGCACCAGCAGCCAAGCAGAATGCCAAATGTTTTAACACCTATTATTTCAGCTCCTCCTGTCAAGCCTTCCCTGGACTTTAGTCCTATGTGGGTGATTTGCAGGAGTTCTTTAGCCAGAGTAATGGGCAGGGTAAGAAAATGTTGATTTAATAATACTGAGAAAGGACAGGATCTGGAGGCATTAGCAGGGATAGTCTGAATATGACCTTACTCGTTTTATCTCCTTATACACTCATTTGAAATACAGATTATTTGATTACCTTTACTATCTCATAATGAAACATAACTACTTCTAAGTTTATCAGACGCTGCCAACTCCTTATGAATAAGCTTTGTCCCAAGACTGTTTCAAAATTAGAAATTCCCTATGGCAGAAATAGCAGTCTTGGCATAAATTTCTAGAAGTACTAGAAAAAATGTGCTTTAAAGATCTGTGCTTGTATTGCCAGTCAAATTTTGTACTGCTGGTGGCTTAAACAAACGTAGAGATAAAAAAGCAACAGATGAAGGTAACTGGTTAAAGTAATTTATCTCAAAAGACAAATAGCAAACACTGAATTGCTTATTCTATTTCAGAGAGGATTTGTCTTGAAAATCACCTTCTTTTTTCCTTACTCAGGTTGCTGGTGCAGCTGGAAACTCAGATGAAAAATTAGCTAACAAACAGTCCCCGAGACATATTTGTTCAAAACCTGCTTCATCTTCAATGGACACCTGAGGAGAAACTAGTTAAAAGCTTGACAGATTCAACACACGGCAAAGCATCTTTTGTTGGCAGTGCTTTAAATTGCTATGAGGGAGGGTGTATCAGTGAATCAGAGGTCAGTAGAAGGGAAAAAATGCCACTATTACCTACTTGTAAGAAAAAAGACTCAGATACAGAATCTCAAAAATTCAGAAAACCACAACACTTTCTAAATTAATTAAAAACCTTAAGCAAATCTTAGTTATCTGTGGAAACATATATTCTAAGAGTGATTTTACATGTAGTAATAGTTTCACATCAAGGACGGATTCTCCTAATTCGTATCTCTGGCATTCAGAAGAGTCAAACTTGGAACAGCATTCCAGAACAGCCATCCTTTAGATGCAGGGGAATAAATAAGCCAATTTTTAAAATACAGTTTGATAAACTGATGAACAGGAGTATATAATATGTTCAGATGTGATAGCATAGGCCTGTGCTTGATGACCCAAAGAGTTCTTTTCAGTTCTGCTTCTTAAATTCCACTGACATACACAAATGCAAGAAACGTCCACAACTATTCAAATACTGGATCAGATTTAATGAAGTATGGATTAGAGACTTTGAACGAAAAGGATGGTATATTTGCAAGGTATCTGCAAGTATAACAGAAAACCAAAAAAAACCCAAATTAAATAGGATTGACTGAATAACTCTATTATAATAGTAATAGCCTCTCTAATATTTGTTATTTCTTCATTATCTTAGTTCAGGCCATAAGCAAGCCTTCTCAAGTTGAACATCAAGTAAGGTGTTTCTCCTTCTACCAAGATCTTCACTGTACTTAAAACCATCAATCACAATCTGGCTTTACTATAAATCAGAGGTCACTGGTGTTGGAGTGGCCTTGTGCCAACAACCTTAGAATTGGCTTGGACTGAAGATGTACTTAAATACTTGGCCGATCTACAATAATAATAATAAATAATTTTAAAAGGGTAAGTAGGGATTATGAAAGGGCCTGTGAGTATAAGCACTTAATTTTCTTTTCACTTCCCAGTCTTTCTTCCATAGCCCTCTTCAGAAAGGGAATAGACAAAGATTATGGGCATAAAGTTCTAGAATGTATAAAAGCCATTCCTGTACAGATGTTCTGAATCCTGCCTTTTCTTCCATGGGATACTGCCACGTCACCCACTCTGCAAGATGGAATGAGTGTGCACAGAGAAGCAAACAAAACTCTTCACTTCTTTCTCCTGGATATGAGAAAGGCCTCTATAGGCAGAAACATGCACAGAAAAAAATGATAATCTAAATACAAAAAGAAATGTCCTGTTCCATTCACAGCTGGATCAAAGAGCATAAGCTTCCCACAGGGATGTCAGAACTGAAAAGGAACCAGGTGCATTTGGACCACTTCAATTCTGTCATTCTGATCGGAAATTCAGATTGTTCCATATGCAGAACCTACATCTACATTCTGGTTTTAAAATGTTCTTTTCATGGTTAAAGATGCTTGGTGAGTTCACTGTCAGTCAGTTTCTCTTCTTTATATGTATAAAGCAATGAATAAAATTCCACATTGGTAGGTAAAAAGGAATGCAAATGTAAAGGAATCATTTATCCCCTTTGACTAATCAAACCATGAATGTGCCGGGGGGGTGGGAGGCGAGGGGGAGCAGGAAGAGGGAGCGGGGGACATTTAATTTTCATTACAATCTAACTACAATTATGAATTGTGTCACTACAGCAATGAGTCAACAAATTCACTTGCATCTCTTTGTACTCACAAATTATACCTATTTATGCCTGACAACAATCCAGCACGCTTTTTGTTCCAAAGAGTAAAAAACTCCAAAGCGCGTTTTAAAGCTCTTTTCCAGAGACAGTCTGATTTATTCTCTTTTTGACTTCTATTCTACTTCCTGCTTTCCAACCTACCTGAATGCTGATGTGCAAGAATCCAAGCACCTGACCAGCTGAAAAAGCTGCAGGAAAGGCATGTGGTGTTCTACAGCCACAGGATAGATGCACATGTATGTGGAGCTCCACGATGGGTATGCCTTCAGATGAGACAGGTCAACCGATGGACAGCAACCATACTGCCAGCCTGATGCCACGGAAATGTACCCTCAGACAAGTTTCTTTGAGCTTGGATTTCTCTGTAACAGATACAGGCCTGGCTGCAGTGCACTAACACGGCACCTTTCTCTTCAGAAATAGTCGGAAGCCAGAGACATATTGTAGAGCTGTGCTGGGAATGTGTTACAGTCAATCTCTGTGTCAGAGAATTAGGAGGTGAGGTGCAAAGAGTGAGTCTCACAGCCACAGCATGGGAACTTTACAGGTTTTTCTTCTGGAAAGAGAAAAGATTAATGGTTATGAGTACCCCTCCTTTCTGGAGGCAAGTCTGAACAATAAAGCCTGTTCTCATATGTCTAACTCCAATCTCACACTAGAGAGAAGACCATAACTAATATTTCCAGTGAGGCTATGAAGAGTCTATGCCTGAAAAAGGCAGGCTCCCTCTAAAAATCATGATAGAGTAGGCATGAGGAAAGACTGGCTCTATTCCATATTCCACTTCTAAAACAGAGCTCATTTAACTCTTTTATAATAGTATTACATTCAATTGTCCTGAAACAAGTTTGAAACGGGTATTTTAATCCAAAAGCTTCTTTAGTGAAGGGAACTAGAAGTCAAAAATATTAATCTCCCTCTCCTCGTTAATCATGAGGCAGTTTATATGCTCTGACCATATGGATTCTTAATAAAAACAGCATTAGCAATCACAGGAATGATCCAGTTTTAATAAATTTTGTAATATTTACATTTTCAAATAAAATGGATAACAGGTGTGTTCAGCAAAAAAGATGCTTTTTTTTCCTATGTAAACCTTTAAAATGCTGTCATATTAAGGACCTACAATACTTCACCTTGATACCAATCATCACAAACTTAAGTTACTAATTATATTAAAGAAAAAAATTTTTTTTAATTCCTTTACATTAGTCATGATTTTATAGAATTGGTGCATAATGATTCACCATAATCTTTCATTCATTTACTATGAACAAAATTTTTTACAAGC
This sequence comes from Tringa tobata, assembly GCA_033628505.1. Classification (NCBI taxonomy): domain Eukaryota; kingdom Metazoa; phylum Chordata; class Aves; order Charadriiformes; family Scolopacidae; genus Tringa; species Tringa tobata. The sequence goes on from JAHREE010000495.1 coordinate 10,307,767, forward strand.
AGAAAGTAATTATTTCACTTCTAAAGCATCTTACCTAAGGATCTCAAAAAGCTAAAAATTGTCAGCTAATTAATTCTAACAACATTCCCATAATTTGGAAAAGGTTATAAAAGTATCACTTCAGCCACCAGCAAAATGCTTTATACTCTGATGTGAAATGCAATAGCTGACTGAAAGGTCTCAGTAGAATAATATTTTGAGTCTTTTTCTACCATGTGCTCAGCAGTCTCTATTATACAGTTTTAGATTGTTCGGGATCTTACAAAGTCAGACATTAAATGACTTCAGAGAACACATACGTTTATGTAGAAAGGGTCAAAAAACACATGTGGTTCTCTACAGAAGGCACAGACTTAAAAAAGTAAAAATTTGGAATTAATATACACTGTGCATGTTCAGCCAGATGTCCTTTTCATGTTAGCAAAATGACTTAGCCGTAATGTTTGTTACTTTTACATTCTGGGACCCTTTAGTGCAATTATCGCACTAGTAATTTAACTGTTACACCGTCAACGTGCAAATGCTAGCTTAAATTGCTAGCACATGGCAATATTTGTAGGTTTAGAAAAGACATGATAAGTCACATGCTTCTGGCAAGCACTTTAAAAAAAACAGGTTGCCTAAACATACATTTGGCACAGCTAATTATAGAATCACAAAACTAAATTAAATACGAAATACGGGAGCGCAACAGATGACATTCTTGAACCATCCTGATTTGCACTGGGTAAAAACCCCAACACATCTCAAGAAATATGGTCAATAATCCATCACATTTCTGAAAAAACAAAAACCAAAAAAACCCAACACCAAAAGAAACCCCCAAAAATGAACATTAAAGCACTAGGGAAAGAACTGTCTGCAAAGCTATTCCCAATGTATCAAAAATATGAAGCTTTTATAAATCTAGAAGCACAGGTTATAATTCTCAGTGATCCTGCAGACTCTGCAGCACTGCTGTAGCCACAAAGCATTCACTAGCCAATTTAAATGACAGGCTATCCTGCAGGCCTCAGGTCTAGTTTACAACTACCTTCAAGTTTGTTCCATGTCTAGATTTGGCACGAAACTCCCAAAACATCTAATCTTTTCTTACAAAGAGAAAAAAAAAAAAGCACACGTTTTTCATTTGGGACAAGCTGAATCCTTTGTGCGAAACCATGTGCTATGCTTTCTGAGGGGCATAGTACGCTTTCTGAGAGGCAAAGCACACAGGAAAAAGTTCATGATGCCTTTAGTCATGCTGCATTTTGACTTGCTCTAATATAAAACAGGCTCTCAACAGTGTTGATGGACCGCACAACATTGCAAAGCCACACAGACCCCTCCTTCCATTCTGTCTGCAGTCTCTTCCTTTTCTTTATTTTTCAGTCTCTTCCTTTTCTTTATTGTCTGGTTTGGAAGTGTACGGAGATACCGCATAGAATAGGCGACACATATTCGTTTGGCCTCCTATGTTTAATTTAGATACTGTAGTTACTATGGCTTTTCAGATTTTGAGAATTGTATTGTTTAGACCTCATACCATTTAGGAATGCCAGACCACTACTCCCTAGAAAGACAACTGAGAGGTCACTAAAGCTTAATCAGTACCATAATCACAGTGCAGTTCATTCCCTGAAAGAAGAACTCTCCCCCGTACACAAAGGGGAGAGTTTGTACACAAAACTCTCCCCCTTGAACACAAAGATCAGAAGAATGACCTCTCTAGTTCACGGGTCTGACTCAGCTCCTGGGCCAGTTTCCTAAAGCGCTGTCAGTGTGTGAGCCACTTACTAAGATCCTGAATAACAGCCTATAGGGTGATCATGAATCATCATGGCAGAACTCAGCAAAAGACAAACAGTGTGAAGCAGGTGTGAGCAGAAGAAAGATGGGGGGGGGAAGAGGGGGAGGAAGAGTACAAGTATATAGGTGAAAAGGGTATTACTGCATTTGCCTTCCCCTCTCCTTTTTCCTAAATGAATTTTCTTGGCAGCTGTTTTCTGTTTTCCAGCTACTTTGTGCCTCCTAAAACACTGTAATGCAAATGTCGATATTAAAAAAAATACAGAAAATCTGCAAAAGGACAACTTCTGCCTCTTCTCAGAAGGGACCAAGAAATACTTTTGCCCTCTACCCTCAAAGCAGGGAGGGAAGCATAGCAGAGAAGAATTTTCTTGAATCTTCTTCAATCATTTTTCTAACATGCTGAAAATGTGCCTCCTGCTTTCATCTTCCCTGTCTCTACTCCTTCCCAATGTTTGCTTTGTTCTTAAGATAAAATGGTGCATATCATTAACAGTCTTTAATGGACTTACTATTGTTTTGATTTTTTTTTTCTTTCAGCACTGTAGTTTGTACCTGCAGCTGCTTACAAGGTATTTCAAACAACCTAAAACGAGCGGCCTGAATGATTCAAGATTATTGGTAAGGGCACACAGAGCCTTTCAACTCCCTAAGACAAATTAAAATGCATCATAAGAGGATAGTGATGAAAGCCATAAGCAATTATGTCCTAAAGTTTTATATGAAACAAATGTGGTGCGCTCAGTGATCTATTCCATATTGAGAAATCCACTACATGTGGCACTAGTTAACAGGACTTGGCAGTCTCCAAAGAATGGCTGCAGAACCAGTGCTTTGTGAAATGAATTGCTCTTTTAGCCCTGGAAGAGGTGCTTTAGCTCAGAATTTACACAGCACATAAAGATGTGTTAGGTATGGCAAGCCTTTATGCAGAGTGGTAAGGATGTGGACCAATTCCATGACCACTTCACTCTTCTTTGCTGCTCAGAGATCTCTCTGAAGTTTAACAGTACGAATATTCATAGTACCAGATGGTCTGAAATTTAACTACACAGAGGATGGAGTGGGAGGGAAACGAATAACCTTTACCGTCACTGAAATAAACTGTATAATACAGTTTAGTCAGAGTATTATTATTTTTTTTCCTAATAGTGCTTCCTTATTTTTACAAAGGCACTGCCAGAAGGCAGCCCTGATAGCTGACTCCAGGAAAACAAAGGCGCCAAGAGACAGGGAAAAAGCGGACCTTTTGGACTGAGCCAGCAAAGGGGAAGATGCAAACAAACACAACTTGTGAGTGCTCAACCCATCTGGCCACAGGTACCTCACAATTATCCTTCCTGACAACGTTGTAGAAGAGAATGCAGAGAGATTATCTCAGTCCCTGGCTGGTTATTGCTACCAGCCCTCGTACTATTGTTCTGATATATTACAGAATATATCTTTACAGTTAATGTCCCCAGACCAAGGACACTGCCCTCTGAAGAACTCCGTAAGAAAATGAGCACTCCATGTAGCCGTATGCTTTACATAGCCTCAAACTGGTTCTGGGCATCTATCTTGCTTCCACCAGAGACCCTTTAATTACTTCAAAGGCAGAAAATGAAGTATTAAAGGGTGCCTGGAATGCCTCACATCAACCAATGCAAAGATCAAAATAATATGTTAATATTTTAGACAATTTTGCTCCTGATTTCTTATGTCATATGTTTATGGAATCAAAATCTAAATTCAGAAAAGCAACACTATTCAGAGAACAACACAACATAACATGTACTTCGACACAAAGCAGGAATGGAGATCAAATGCAGTAGATCAGAATAACCACACTCAATAATTCAAATTCCTCAGTAATTTTAAAAAGGTTGAGTATTTTATGGTCCATAATTCTATGCATCACCTGCTATTACACTTCCATTTTTCATTCAACCAAATGTTCCCTGCAGATATGCAACACCTGCACTCCAATACCTAGTAAAAGTGAGATTCTTATGGAAGCATTATAGGTAAACTCTAATCATTTAGTGATTAGTCATATTTCATGCAAAGCGCCTACAAAGTTCAGAGCACAAAAGGGAATAATACCTAAAACTATCATAGTAAAGTAAATTCTTCTTTGCTTCCAGTACTCTTTAAGAGTTTTAAGCACATTTTAGATTCGCAAGAATAAACAGTGACAATTTGTTTTTCAGAGGGTTTGGGTAAATAAAGCTATCTTTAAATCCACTCTGAGTACAGTCATCTGCAGACTCAGACACTCAGAGAAATGCTCTGGGAACCTCTGAACGCTCCTTGAAACGTTAAACATATGAGGTTCCTCAGACATGTTTTTCTGAGGTCTTGCACAGCATGCAAGTAGCAAAGGATTTTGCCCCCGTTCTTCCTATTCCTGTGCATTGTGCACCCTCTACTGGCAAAAAATAACACAAGTATTCAAAACGTTTCCAGGCTTTACCGTCAATGCAAGACCTTTTATTAAATGTATTTTTGCCTATTTTCTCAGGTATTTCAGCTCTCATACTTCGTGCTACACAACAGCTGAACATATTGAAATGAAATTTTAATTAAGGTATTAACACCTTAAGTGGATTGTCACAATGCTATTATCGTGCAGTCAGTATGTGGTTTCATGAGAATTCTGTTGTAATCAAGGTTATTCTTGCAATCTCTGTATTAACATTATACCTACTTACCCATAATCAATAATCAGCTCTGCTAGGCCCTTGAAATCTCAAAGTCCAGTCCATCTGCGGTGGACACACTGCAATATCTCTAGGATTAGAACAATTTTTATGTAATTTGCACAATGTTGAATATGATTTTGTCTGGATTTTCTGATGAAACTGGAACACAAAGTAATGATAACCAGGAAGTCCAAAAGTGATAGAAAAGAATAAAAAAAAAAAGAATCTAAACTCATCAGCCAAGGACTAATCCTAACTATACAAATAAAAAAAAATCCAACCCTATAAGTATACCTTAAAAAGTAATTGTAAGCAAATTCAAGATTCTGGATGATACAGCAGGAAGGAAAGCACAATTCAAATTACTGCTCTCAATTAGATCAAGGCATTCAGAGAAAATACATCCTTACCCTAAGCCAGAGGGATTGGTAGATGTCTTATAGAGGGTTAAGAGATGCTTACACTGGATATACACAGAAAAGCTTCCATGTGCTCTGTAGTGTGCCTGTATCAGACAGATGTACCCTGAGATGGCAGAACTCTCGTAATTTCTATAAACCATTAAACCAAAGCAAAGAGAAGATTATATCTGATTAACTTCTACTAAAGATTGTAAGTAGTCACGTTGCACTGTTAATTTATACTAACAGGACATAGAGGCCTAATTTTAGAGGTGTATATGCTCAAAATGAGTTGATGGATACATGCACACTTGGCACCTCCCCAGTAAAAAAAGATTTTGCTGACTTGGACAAAACAAGGGTGTATTTTTCATGCTATTACCAGTTTTTCAGACAATCTGTACCATGAATTGCATGCAGTTGTTTTCATAAATATGTTTCATTCAGCAGCATGCAGCATTTGAACAGTTTCCAAAAGTGGAATTAACTCCATTCTTTGTTTTGAATAAATCTGTGTTCCCATAACAATTGATTACAACATTGCCTTTATAATAGATAAAATGGATTACCATTAACATCAATGTACACCAACTCAAGCATTTACATTGAATTTACAGAAAGGGGCCTGATCCTAAGCTTCTATAAGTAACATTTTTACCTACAAGTCCATACTAATTTATAGATAGGTCACTGTTAAACAGACATCCTACACCAAATAGTATTAAACAAAAATAAGCAAGATTTTGGTAACAAAGATAGAATTAATCAGCTTTGTAGCATATTATTAAAAAAAAAGCATTTTAGTAAATACCATATGTAATACTACTGTTAAAGCTACTGTTTCGTTATTACAGTATAATGACTTTATGTACCTCAAAATTATGAATCTCACTTGTACATATTATGGTCCTAAAAATAAGCTACAATCTCTCCCCTCTTATGTGTGTTATAACATTTGTAAATTTGTACATAGGAGGAAAATGCACCACATAAACTCTCGGGCTCGTGAGCAAAATTGCTACACTTTCATACCTAGCTTTCTAGTTCCAATGTCTATCAACTATCTGAAGTGACTTCTTTGCTGTAAAATAAACAGGTTTTGGTAAACATGTAGTAATTATTGCTTATGCCTTTCTTTTTTCTTCCCCCACATCTCATCTCCTTTGGAACTTCTTTCACAGTATTTCTTGTAATCAATGCAAATACCTAACTTAAATTTCTTTAGGCTTTTTAAGCATAACTGGAGATTATGTGAATATTCACAGGGTACATTAACTTGTTTTTATTCTGATACTTTTCCTCTCTTATCTTTTGCAAATGGCTCTCCATAGTAACGAGAATGAAAAGCTTTCCCTGGCAAGTACTGTTTTGTGTCAGAATTCAATTAAACAAACCATCTGAACCGACATTTCAAAAACAAAACATAATTTAGTATTTGCAAAGAAAGAGTAAATCACACTCAAGATCAGGTGCTATGCAGATTCTGTACATGTCTCAGATAGTGACTTTAACATACAGAGCAAATACATATCATACATTTGTGGATATATAGAGATAAAAAGCCACACACATTGCTTTGCTGTCTTTCAGCCTATTTTGTTTGCTTTGTAGGATGAGAAAAGCATCCATTCTGTATTGTTCATACACAAGTGTTCTTGGTGTCGCTACCTTACACATACACAAAACCAGATAAATACACACTACCTAGCTTCTGTATTGCAAACCACGTATTTTGTTATAAAAATGAACTAGCATACTCATTGTCAAAAATGTATTTGTTTACACATGAAATCTGTTTATCTGGGACAATATTTTTGTTTGCTTTAAGCTCTTCAGAAATTGGACTGATCCACTGGTTTGTATTGTCTCAAATCTCATCAAAACCCTCTATTGACAGATTCTCAGACCCTGCTGCTAATTTGCAAGGGTGAACAATGATTCGTGTCTGTAACAACTCCCCTAAATTGTTTGCACTCAGACAAAACTGCATAATTCACCATTATTTTTTTTTCGACTGCTTCATATACACTATTTGTTGCTGTGATTCCTTTGACACAAATAGGTACCAACTTCATAGAATCACAGAATCATATGGGGTTGGAAGGGACCTCTGGAGATCATCTAGTCCAACCCCCCTACCAGAGCGTTGCACAGGAACTTGTCCCAGGGGGTTTTGAATGTCTCCAGAGAAGGAGACTCCACCACCTCTCTGGGCAGCCTGTTCTAGTGCTCTACCACTCTCACAGTAAAGAAGTTCCTCCTCATGTTTAGGTGGAACTTCTTATACTCACTTCTTATACTCAAGTTTGTGCCCATTTCCTCTTGTCCTGTCACTGGGGTGACTTCACCACTGAGAAAAGACCAGCCCCGTCCTCCTGACACCCTCCCTTTAAGTATCTGTACACATTAATTAGATCCCCCCTCAGCCTTCTCTTCTCTAAACTAAAAAGACCCAAGTCCCTCAGCCTCTCCTCATAGGAGAGATGCTCCAGGCCCTTAATCATCTTTGTGGCCACTTGCTGTACCCTCTCCAGCAGTTCCCTGTCCTTCTTGAACTGGGGAGCCCAGAACTGGACACAGTACTCCAGATGGGGCCTCACCAGGGCAGAGTAGAGGGGCAGGATGGCCTCCCTTGACCTGCTGGTCACACTCTTCTTGATGCACCCCAGGATGCCATTTGGGCACAAGGGCACATTGCTGGCTCATGGTCATCCTGTTGTCCACAAGAACTCCCAGGTCTTTTCCCTCAGAGCCGCTCTCCAGCAGGTCAGCCTCCAACCTGTACTGGTGCTTGGGTTTATTTCTCCCCAGGTGCAGCACCCTACACTTGCCCTTGTTAAATTCCATTAGGTTTCTCTCAGCCCAACTCTCCAGCATGTCCAGGTCTCTCTGTATGGTGGCACAGCCTTCTGTGGTGTCAGCCACCCCTCCTAGTTTTGTGTCATCAGCAAACTTGCTGAGGGTACACTCCATCCCTTCGTCCAGGTCATTGATGAATATATTGAAGAGGACTGGACC
>JAHREE010000495.1:10315712-10330693 GCA_033628505.1 Tringa tobata
CCTCCTAGTTTTGTGTCATCAGCAAACTTGCTGAGGGTACACTCCATCCCTTCGTCCAGGTCATTGATGAATATATTGAAGAGGACTGGACCCAGTACTGACCCCTGGGGAACACCACTTGTTACAGACTTCCAGCTGGATTCTGTGCCCCTAATCACAAACCTCTGAGTTCTGTCTTTCAGCCAGTTTTCAATCCACTTCACTGTCCATTCATCTAACCCACACTTCCTAAGCTTAGCTATGAGGATGCTGTGGGAGATGGTGTCAAAAGCCTTGCTGAAGTCAAGGTAGACAACATCCACCACCTTCCGTTCCATCTATCCAACCAGTCATGCCATCATAGAAAGCTGTCAGGTTAGTCTGACATGACTTCCCCTTGGTAAATCAATGTTGACTACTTCTGATAGCTTTCTTTTCCTCCATATGCTCTGACACCCAGGATGAGGTGTTCCATCACCTTTCCAGGGATGGAGGTGAGGCTGACCAGTCTGTAATTTCCCACATCCTCCTTTTTGCCCTTTTTGAAGACTGGGATGACATTGGCCTTTCTCCAGTCCTCGGGCACCTCGCCAGTTCTCCATGACCTCTCAAAGATGATGAAGAGCAGCCCTGCAATGACTTCTGCCAGCTCCCTCAGCACTCTCAGGTGTATCCCATCCGGACCCAAAGACTTGTGGATATCCAGCATTCTTAACTGATCTCTCACTTGGTCCTCCTCCACCAAGGGAAGATCCTCCTTAGTCCAGACTTTCTCTGATTCATCCGAAGTCCATGGCTTCTGGGGGTAACTTCCAAACCTTTCATACATCCCAAACATCACTTCAATACAAATTGCAACATGCACAGCATAGTACTATCACACGTTTTACATGAGCTAGTTCAGGTACCAGTGGTCTAACTGGAGCCATGCTCATAACCAGGCAGTTAAATCTAGATCTCAGCTGAATTTTACTACTGAAATTTAGAGTTTACTAGTACAGAGACAGCTATTTTTAAAGCTCAGGAATACCAAGAAGGCAGTACAAGCACAGTCTTTGCCTGGTCAAAAACACCACTAAAGAAATGGGTAAAAGCCAAGAGGTGCTGATTGAAAGCAACTTAGTATTTCTGTGAAAAGCTTGATGTTTCCTTAAATACATCATTTTCTTCAGATATTTAATAAAAAAAACTGAAATAGCTTAAATCAAAACACAGTATACTGCTTTCTCACTTGCTGCATTTCACACAAGAGTATTTTAGTATCTTTTTTTAAAAGTAATGCATTTCTGTATTTTTGCTTTAACATCCATTTCTACTTTTTAAACTCAATTTCCACTCAGTGAAATAGACAACAAATGTAGATTTAATTATACAGAAAAGATGCTTTAACTGCAGTGCAAATTCAATACCAAAAATCCAAAGAAAGCAGCTCTGCTTGAAATGTGTGCAAATCAATTCATTATATTGATTTGAAAAGACTTGTACCTTAATTTAATACATAGATTACCAAAGGCCAGAGTTTATAAAGTCCTATATTTTGGTGGGTAGTTTTTACTGAAAAACTGATCATCTGTAAGACACTTAAAATCTCCTTTTTTCTTCCCAAATGACAAAACCATTAGGAGCCCCTTAAACTCCTATTGCTAACTATACTAATCTGTCATCTACTGAAAATTTATAAGACAATTTGAATTCAAAGCAGAGTATTAAGAGTCAGGTGACACCTTATGAAAATCTTGAACGACTGCTACTTAGACACAGTATTTTTATATTACATCTTTTCTCTGGATTTCTTCCAACCTTCTTCTTCTTGCTAGATAAGACAGAATAAAGGCAGACTTAGCGGTCCATACAGATGAAAACATTGGGAAATCATACGATTAGATAGACCAGAAACAACAGGCCCTAATTCACTTCTTTCAATGAAACTACACTCAATCTTAGTAATTTGTTCAGTAATTAAATGTATAAGTGTAATTTAGCACAACAATATGAGGGGAAGGCAAAATAAGATCTTGAAGATAAACTGTTTCAGTAATGGTTTTTTAAATGCTCCTTAAAACATCAACAGATTCATGAGCTTTGACAAGGAGCATTGTGTTAGCAGAGATACAACAAATCTGCAATAATGGCATCAGAATTACCATAAACTGATGTTGCCGTGTTTGAAATTTTATAAACACATTTATTTTACCGGTTTTCACTTTCACAAATTTTCTCTATTTATTCTTATTTAAACTATATATAAACATTCACGATAGCATCTAAATGAAAGCTTGCTGTCTTATACAACAAAATGCAATCTTGCTTATGAAAATAAGTTCCCAAAACTCTCCACTTCAAATTTTCAGCAGAATCTCTTCAAACAAGACTGTAACTAAATCTCATTATTATTTACCCCCAAAATCACAAGACTTCACTCATTTGGGATATTTAACTTTGTTTTTGCTGAAGAGCTGTCAGTATACAAACACTGGCTGAATTACACATATCAGAAACACAGCTCTTGCTAGCACTGCCACCTGCTGTTGATGTTCATTTTGTTCCCTGCTCAATAGTTTGAAAACACCAATTTTGTACAGCTAATTTCACCTAGTCTGTAAGAAGGACATATAATCAACATTGATTTTTTAAACATTTTAAACACCCCTCATTGTTACAGTTTCTGTTGGCAGCAGACGCATAATTATATTCTCATGCTTTTTTAAGCACAGAGAATAAGCACAATAAAATAAGCAAGGCTTTCTGCCTACTTAGGAAGTGTTTGTTTGGGATCCTATATGTGTTTCCTAATAGATTTTAGTGGAATAAAAATTAAAGGGTAAAATAACTAATTATAAATTAATTAAAATCTTAAGTTGTCTATTTTTTTAAACAAGACATGTTAAAGAAATAGCTCCTACTATACTTTAGGAAGTACACCTACTAAATGTGTTGTGGGATTTTATTATTTCTTCAGTTAGGCATTCAGCTTTACATTATCAATAGAATGCTGAGAATTTAATCTGAGAGGGCAATATCCAATGAAACAGAGACAATTAAGTGTTTCTTTTGCAAGGGTCTTTGAAGCTATCCTAAGTTTCTGTACAGACGAAAATGCAGAAAAATTAAAGAATAATTTTATTTCTCAAATTCAAACTTGACACATGCACATTTTTAGCTTTATGTATGTTTATAGAGATGTGTGTGTGTGTGATTTCATTGGTTTGTTTTTATTTTTATATAAATTTGTTTTATGTATATAAGAATATTTAAACATATAATATGGTCCTAAAACTACTACTAGATTTAAGAGGGTAACAGCTCAGCCATGCAATCCTGATTCTTGTCAATACTGAGTTGGAAGGGAAATCCTCCTTTTCTGGTGCCTGGTCTTGAAGGCTGAATTCCAGGAAAAAGTTTATCACTAAAACTGTTAGAAAGGAAAAAGGATGGACTGTGGGATAAAAAGCAATTGACAGTCTTTCTAGGCGGATTTGAGGAATCAAACTGAGGATTGGTTTCTACTCTTTATGTCAGTTCTTTATTCTAGTTCTTTATTCTAGTCACTATGCTGATCGTAGAGAATCCTTTTAGGAATCCTTCCCTTACACAGACCAGGAATTGTAGAAAGACAGCAGAGGGACTGGGCTGACAGCACAACGACACTGGCAATGTCAAGACACTGTAAGTGACATTTGTTCAACTGTTTCTTACAGAGAAGAGACAGAGGAGAACATGACAGAGCTGTACTATGAGTGACATGAAATAGGTAAATGAGAAATGACTGTTCACTCTCTTCCAATACAGTAAGAATCAAAATAGTACCTACTAGGTAGCAGGTCCAAAGTGAAAACACCACCACAAAAAAAAAAAAAAAAAAAGAAAGTTTCTTCCAAACAATTTGCAGTTAAGCTGTGGAGCTCCTTGCTAGAGTGTGCTGCAGATGCTAGAAGTTAATAATTTAGGAAAAAAAAAATAAATTGAAACCCTTCTGTTAGAAAAATTCATTGACTGTTAATAACTACCAGTACCACCGCTAAGGTATTCTGCAAGGCAGGTCTCAGGAAGAGTTCTTGCATTCTTTAACACCATGGCATATGTTTTTAGTCACTGCCAAAAAAGTGACAGACATTTTGGACTAAACAAACTGAAAAAGCACCAGCCTGAAAACAAGAAAAGCCAAACTATCTGAGAAGAGTAATACAACAGGAAATCATGACAGGAGGTCAACAGGCTGGAAGTGGCAATTTGGGTAAGTACATTGAAGACTTGACTGTGATTGGGTGGGAGAAAGATATGGACAGAAGTTGGGGTAAGATGAAGAAGAGTGAGAAAGAGGAAAGGAGTATAATGAGCATGAAATCTATGGTAGGAATCAAGACTGCAGACATAAGTAGGTCCAGGAGATGGACAAAGGATTTAAGCTGGCAGATACAAAATTAAATTCCAGGATGGCTACAGTTAAGGGTACGTGGAAGGAGAGTGTCAGCTTTTTTAACAGAATCTGGTCAAGGACCTTTTTCAATGCAGCAAATGAGGAAAGGAGGAAGCCATATACAGGGACCTGACCAACAAATGATAAAGGATGCAGTGGTAAGAACCAAACCTGTTCAGTCATACTAACTGATGAGGGTATGTGAGGGTGTGGGAGTGTTTATTCCAGCAAGGTTATCTGCATTGTGAACTTGGTCAGTTGGGAAATCAAGGGGAAAGGGGGAAGTCAGAAACCAAAATATACCAAGACATACACATGACAAAGCAAATATGGAGGTAACAACAAGCAAACCTTGCCAGTGACACTAGCTGATGGGCTACCAAGAAACTACAGCCACCACTTTGAGGAACATCCACCTGGACTCGGCAACTGGTAAGTCTGCAAACCCCGGGGGGCCTGGGCTGTGAGGGCTGCAGGAGCTACTGGAGCTGTACAAAGCCACGGAGGGACACGCAGGGGCAGGTGGAGGAACAAAGGGAGGAACAAAGAGGGTGCAAACAGAACGGTCTACAAAGGGGTCCAGCCATGTATAGAATAAGGATGGTGAGTACACCTGTGTGGCTGAGCCCCACACCTGATCGCTGCACTCTGTCCTATCTTCTTGCATCTTCTTATTATAACTTTTCTTAGCTACCTCTCTGCATAATCTCACTCTGCCCTGTGTGTGCTGCGAGGACTCGGGGCCAGACACTGGGGGGACCTGTGTGTGTGCACGAGTAGAACTTGGGTCCAGCCGCTGGAGTCAGAGCAGGGGGTGTGGGCCCCCCTGGCCTGTGGTGTCAGAGAACGGAGCAAATGGGGGGATCCCAGTAGCGTGAGCCACTGGAGCCCATGGGGGTCTCTCACCGCCAGCCGTGGGGTGGGAACAGTTTGTGTCCCAAAACCAGCCAACGGGCATGAGTGAGGCGGGTCAGGGGCTCAGCGCTGGTGGCTCAAAGAGGGGCGAGTGTCTGTGTCCTCCACAAGCCCGGTGTGCATGGACAACCACAGGCAAACTCAGCCAGCGAGTGGGGGACCCATGGGGCAGGCAAGGGGGAGGCGAGATTGGGGCTGGGGTACCCGGGAAAGGCAGAGAGACCTTGACGGTGCTGGGGGAAACCATGAAGGTGGGTGTGCTTGTGAATCTAGAGAATGTCCCCTGTGTGACCTTCTGCTGCTGTCAGGCCAGTAGGAAGAGGGGCTGGGATGTCTGCCCTCCTGGTCGGGATATGGAGGCAGTGGGGGGCAGCATCTCCTCTGCAGCAGCACAAGTGACCAGCCGTGTCAGTGTCCTCTGTGAGTGTGTGTCACAGGTACACGGGCTCAGCTTCACTTCTGCTTGAGCCTGCACCCGTGTCCCTCAGACTGGGCTCCAGGAGCCGGGCAGAAGAGGACCTGGGCTCCAGGAGCTGTGCTGGAAGGGGCAGCCACACTCCTTATGTTGCTTAAGAGCTCTCCCAAAACTGAGCTGATCCAGCTGACAATCTCCCAAAATTGAGTTAAACTATTTCCCTGTTTATAGGGAGTATTAGCGACAAAAACTTGCTTCTATTCCTTCTGATGCCGGTCCATTCAGTAATCACCTTCATCTGCATCATTAGTTGAGTCATCGAAAAATCTTTCTGGCGGATCTTAAGGTGCCAACTCTAGTGCTGAAAATACAAACAGTATTTCTTTTCTACTCCTCCAAAGAAAGAGTAAGCTGAACTTCATGAGTTTCACATAAAGATCAAAAATCCAAATGAAAAGAAGCAAAAACCCTGTCATAAGATTTTGAATATTGCAAGGTAAAGCACTAGAATTAGAAAGTGTCATAATTAACGCCACATGAATTCATCACATAGATGATAAAAGGACTCTCACAACATGACCACATACTGTTTTTTCATTGTAGTATCTTTGTTACAGTGCATGTACATTCTCTGTGTTCTAGGAACAAAATGAGGTTTTGTTTTGAAAAGATAAAATAATTTGCATGTTTCCTGCCTTATTTATTTTGGAAATAGATGGTGAATATGATCAAGGCAAAGCATTAAAGCAGAGAAGGAACAGTTTTATGAAAGCTGCTTTAGAGAGCTCAATCTTTATCCCTGTGTTGGCTCACCATTTCCCATGAATACCTAGAAAGCCCATTTTTTTTCCAAAACAAGCAAAACTAGTTTCCTAGTTTTAAACGCCTTCTTAACTTAAGGGGAGTCATCCTATAAATTCAAAACAAGCTGCCTGAGGGTAATTATGAAAAAAAAAAAATCCGTTTGCAAGTATCCATTGATTTCAGTTTAAAAAAAAAAAAAACAACAACAACAACAAAACACTCTTAGGTGTTTTCAGTACTAACTCTGGGCCCCAGCTGGCAGTCTGCAGAATGGGAAAAGTAGTGGTTCTTTCAACTCACAGTTGCTGCAAATATGATCTCACTAATCATGAGGAAGCATTTGTACGGCAGACACTGACAGATTATCAAAACCATTCTTATTAATCGACACTTATTAAACAATTCAAACACCAACTTAGCCACCACCTGAGAAACTTGAGAAACTAAATTACCATATCTAGTACTCAGGGAACCATGCTGCCACATTCATAAGCAATCAGTTAAATATAAATGCCTAAGAAATGCAACCAAATTAGAATAGGGAGAATACTGAAAACACAGGAATAATTTGGAGAAAACTAAACCATCTCCAACTGTCAGCCATAAAGCACAGACAACAGCCTTATCCATACCCTAACCCCCAGCCCCACTCTTGAGATATTAGTTCTTTTCTCTGTAGCCTTAACACAGTCTATCCAGTTCTGAGGAATCCAGCAGATGACTATACCGTAAATGTTCTTGTTGCTTCTTTGGGTTAGATCTTTGAACAGTCACATTTTTACTGCCTTCATCTTTCTCCAATGAATCAAGATTAAGCAATGCGAAGGAGACGAAAATGGGGTAACAGTCAGGCATTCAATCCCACAGATGAGGCAGCTGGGACCTTTCAGAGCAGTGATCCCTTTGGATAAGTCACCTGCTGAATAGCTAACACCTCCCCAGCTGACAGTCCTGATGATCATGCTCCTGCCTTCCAATCTTCCATGTCATGCATACTATCCCTGCAAATTTAACCCATGCTCATTGATGAAGTTGCTGCAGTCATTCCCCCTTGGTTCCCCCACACTCCCCCATTACTTTAATTGTTTGGGTAAAATTTACTTTACTAACTGTCTTATCATGAACCATCCACTTTTCAGGCACGCATTCTGAGCAGATGGGTACTGCTGCATTCCTTTTCTGTTGTCAGGCACAGTATACACTGCAGAACATTCCACAACTGAAAGAAACTTCCTGGTAAAACAGTTTAGCTGACTGAAAGCATTTTGACTTGAAAGAATTCTAATTCTCCCCATTCTGTAGACTGCCAGCGGAGACACAAGGTTAGTATTAAAAACAACTAATCGCATTTGGGGTTTTTCTAACTGATACCTGCAAATGGCCAACATTACTTTTTCACAATAATTACCATGCTACAGCTTTGCTACAGCTCTTTCCTACAAGACAGTGAAAACTCCCACCAAACTGGTTCCATCTCTTCAGCACCAAGAGACTCGCATTTATACCAACGGACCTTAGAACAGGCCCTTTAGTGTTTGTCCAATCGGTTCTCAGGGAGGACTGCTTGGAAATGAATCAGGGAGATACATGAGAAAAAAACCCAGTTAGATTGGGCCAAAGTCCTGGTTGGAAACACCAAAGGAAGCTATTATAGAATACTGCAGTGCCACTTCAAGAAAACTTGTCAGATAATACTGATTTCTGCTTCCCTCATAACAGCCTTTAATCCGTAAAATAAGCTACGTATGCATTAAAATTGTATTTTGAAGCCAAGAAATGCTAAAATCCTAATCTATTATAATTCACTGTACAAAACTAAAATGTTTGGCAACACATTCCTTTCACACATCCGCAGTCCTACTTTGTTTCATTTCCAATGAATAACTTAAAACCAGAGCTGCCTTTTAACCTTCACCTATCACTATGACACCTGGGAAAACAAAGCCTTCATAAAACATGTTGAAATTAAGACGTAAGAATGAACTAGAGGCCCAAATGAAGAATGAGCAAACCTTCTATGACATCACTACTGTTTTACTGAGCCTGAAAAACATTAAAATACATTATTTGTGTGTGTATTGTAGCCCCAGCACTAAAATGGGATCAACCCAGATTCTTGCCCTAGAGTCTAAATAATATAATCAGATTTTACATTATTTTTAATAAATTTATTAACCTAAGTAACTAAGCTAGCCAATTTCCCTAGCCCAGAAAGAACTGATAGTTACCAGAGTTTTTTCCAGGCATCTCCCTCAACACACTTTATTAATTCACATAAAGACCCTTAAAAGGTAACTCAGACCAGAGCTATATTGCCTGATACCTATTTTTCAAGCCAATGTTATCATTTCTACATCCTTTCCTTAATTCTAAAGTCAGCCCCAGAAACAAAAATAAAAATTCCTCCCTAGAATTGCATTATTGGCCCCTTTCTTTACAGGTGTTAACCACCCTGAAAAAGCCTTGCTACATGGTCAGCCAGCCCAAGACTCATTAGGCTTAAAAAGGCAGACTATTCTACTGAAGTCACACCATAAGTAATAGTTACATTCTCTTCACTCCGTGTACTGTTGGTTTCCACACAGCTTGTGGCTTCTACAAATGCAGTATCTTCATAATGCCATCTGCACGTGGGGAGGTGATACATCTCTCAGGTTGACAGGACTGCAAGATCTCATTTAATAAAGGATGTTTAAGGACAATACATTGCAAGTCTCAGAGCCATCCCTCCCTGGGTGCATTACAGAGCTAAGCATTACAGCATCAGGCACCTAAATTCTCAGGGTTAACAGTCAGGCAGCATCAAAACATCTGCATCTTACAGCAAGGTCTGATTATACTGACCCACCACAGAAAAATACTTACTGCTTCTATGTGAGGTGTGACAGCATGAATGAATCCCAGAAAAACATATTCCAAATTCAACGGTCCATATTGCCATTTATTTTTGCTGTCATCTTCTAGCTACTAATTTGGGAGAGACTCACAGGCTTTGAGAGTCTGAAATAGTAAGATCCCACAGATACTGCTTCTAAGAATGTTCAGCAAGAGAGGGTCACAAGTCATACATTCAGACATTATTTTCCTTACGTATACTACATCCACTTCAAACAGAGGAAGTTCAGTTCTCGTCAAGTTTCTTCCTTTTAAGACTTTTTTTCGTTTAACCCCTCAGGCATTTGGATTCTCTGAACACCTACATGTTCTGCTAGAACCTAAATTTACAGTAGTTTCTTGCTCAGAGACGTCTCTTCTGCAACTTCTCCACAGTAATACTAAGAGCCCATTTTCACAATAACTGTATATTGCTAAGCTTTTGCAGGTAAGATTATGAAACAACTGGGGATCAACACTTCTCTTCAGACTGCTTCTCTCCCATTTGTACTATCATTTTCCCATCTTTTAGGCTAACAGGAGCAGTGTTGTCTCAACTTCTTACAGGCACTCCAGCTCTATTTTGCCCACACGCTGCAGTGCTCCCAATGGCACTTTCATACATTCTTTACAGCACATGCAATTTTTTCTACAGGCTGCAGCACAAAATGAATAGGGCATCAGGGCATTCAGGCATTGCTCCCTCTTTGCTGTCTGCAGTAATCAGCAAGCATTTTGAAAAGACTATCATTAGTCACCACCAATACAGAGCCACCAGAGTCTCCTTCAGGATCAGAGTTAAATTAGTGACGCAGCATCCATTTCCACTCTCACACTGACAACCTCACTCGAACTCCAGAAGCCTTACAAATACACCTTTACAACAACGCTCCCCACTACTAAAGAGCTGAAAGACTCAGACAAGTCAAAGCCTATACTGGCCAGCATTTATTTATTTATTACAAAATTCAAGAATCGTGGCATACCCAAGTCCTGGCACCACTTTGACCTTCTCTGTGAGCTTTACTTAGATGCTGAATACATCAAAGGAAAAAACAGCTTTCAAAGCAAGTTACCATTGCATATTTTCATTCTAAAGAACCATTAAATTGCTCTTAGAAAATGCAGCTCAGTGATTAAATAAAGTTCTACATATTCACAAGAATTTGTAACATTTTATCCAGCACAAGAAGTAAACCTGTTTGCAGAACTAAAAAATTTTCAAACTCACAAGTTGGTAAATTATGATCATTTTAAATTCCCACTTGATTTTTTATTAGAGTTACTGATACTTAAAAAATGGGGTATTATGTTAATTTTGGAATGATGCCCTGGGAGATGGCGCAAATTCCACTTGCGGTACTTACGATCATGCAAATTGGGGACTGCTGACATGATCTCAGGACACGGAGAACGTACTCTCCCATCAGCAAGAAAAAAAATTGCTTAATTATTCATTTCTGATAATACATACCCAGCCTTCTGAAATACTCATAATTCAAAACTGACGCTGCCTTTGAGTAATAGGTTAGTACATGCAAGCAGTACGGCAACAGTATAGCATAATCCCTGTTATTTTAAATATTGTCATTTGTATGGTACACAAATTTGGAAAAGGCATATGGTGGGGAGGGGGACAAACAAAAATTTTGAATCTCAACCACTATGCCGAAAAAGGTAAATGTCCTGCAGAGCCTACACTTTGGAGAGTCACCAGCTACAGTCTGTCCATACTAGCAGTTCACACAGAACAGAATGCTAATCTGGTGAGGAAACACCTGTCTGACATGAACTTTCAGGTGAATACATGTTGAAATTACAACCAAATCAAATTAAAGGGCTATTCACTAGGAAATATACTGCACAGTAACTAAAATCAGACAACACTGCAGGGCACAGTTTGGCTCTGAATTTATTTAACGGTAGGATTTATACCTCTGAGGCATCAAAATCTCAAACTATGTCCATATTTCCACATAATTTCAATCACGTGCCTAGAAAAAAAAACACTTCTACTTACAGTTCTAACCAAGATTAAACCCATAGTTATACATATATATATATCACCATCTAAAGCTCCATTTCTAAAATAAAAATTTGATGAGTGGGCACATTAAAACTTCTGACATTCACATTTAAAAACAAGCTAGTGAGCAATCTAAAATCACATTTAAAAACAACTGAGTAAGCAAAAAAAATTCACTACTTGAAAACATAGTGAACCATTTAAATAAAGCATTAGAATACAGGTCCTTGAGAGTTAGTTATTCCTGTTTGGCATAAATGCAAGAGACAAATCTGAAAATGTAATACAGATGGAAGAACTGGATTTAGCTTAACCTGTGTGTCCCAATTGGAGTAACTACAATCAGTTTTGCAATATTTTACTGTGGCAGTATGACTATTGTATTTTGACTTCTCAAATACCACTTTCTCTTTTCTTTTTTTTTTTCAACATATGAGAAAGTATGTGGGGAAGAACAAAAAAAACCCCAAGCTATACAACCTTTAGTTTCACAATTAATTTGAACTTATTACATAAGTTGCATTTTCTAAAGAATACAAATTTTGATTTATTTCAAGGAGATTTTTCTTCCAAAATGGAATGCAAAAGAAGCATAAAAAAATGCTTCTGCATTTCTGGAACAGGTACAGAACTCTGGGAAAATCAAAAACAAGAACTGATCTATCCAAATAGCTTATCATTCAAGAAGAAAATCATGCTTTGAATTTTGCAAATTGAGAAAGCCTTCAGTGATACTAAAGCTGATACAATCCCTTTATGTTTGGAAAGCAGGGAGGAAAAAAAAAAGAAACTTTGAGGAAAATTCACAAAGACAATTCCTTCAAAGTGATGACTCTTTGAGGGAGGCAGATTCTGCAGGATCCACCATATACATGACTTTATGGTCAAAGCTTTCTGAAGGCAAATTAGGGGAGAAGGAAAAAGGGGAGTCAGGAGCATTCTGATAGCAATAGTACCCTAATAGCACAAACAAGATTTCACATGCTATACAGATACAATACAAATTCTATATACATTTTGTTCAGGAGGTTAAAAGAAAGAATATTCCACATATCTAGCTGATACTGATGTCAGTGTCATGCTAAAAAGTTAACTTGACACCCACATACACACAGAAAAATTCAAAGGCAGAAAAATAAAAGTCCTAGCAATACTGAAATGCATCACTGATTTTTAGCCTTTAAAAAACAGACTTATTACAAGAAAAAAGCCTAATAAAGTAATTAAATACTGGAGTATGAAACAGTTTAGTTAGACGCTCACCAAAAACTCCATTTCACATTGTACAGGCCAGAAGCAGCACCAAAGATAACAAAAGCCTCCCAAACCCTACCTGATTTTTTAGTCTATAGCATTTGTTTCACCATGTAGCAGGATACGGTAACTTGCTATTCAGTGCTACAGTACCAGATTTTTTGTGTATATATATATTACACATAAGCAACTTACATCTCATCATCTTGAATATGAATGTTAAAGAGATTGTACATAGTTTGCCTCATAGAAGCTTCAAGTGATACACCACTTCCTTCTGAATCTCCAAACACCCATCTTTCAGCTTCATCTCCTTCCTAGTATGCTGTCTAGCACTTAGAATACTTTCTCGAGTTTTACACACAAGGAAAACAAGCTTCAAAGCTATTAACAAGGTACCATGAGTTAGTCAAGTAAAGAACACAAAGACCGCCTTAGCCCACCTAAGGAATCAGGGAATTCCTTACACAGATCTGGATGCAAATCTGCCAAATGGCAGATTTAAGATGTTACTAAGAAGATAAGTTGAACTGTACCTTTGTCTATTACAACAACAAAGCTATATTCTTCTTCCATCATTAATTACCACAGGAAGAAAAAAAGTGCCTTGAGCATTAGCTACTGAAAGGCTGGTGGCAGCCCTTCACTAGATAGAAACATTTGCTTATGGGTACATGACCCACATCAAAGAGGATACAGCTAGTTCCCAGCTGAGTGAATAAACCTAAAACCACATCCTTCACTTTTTTCATTTGTTCCTACCTGGAAGAATACTCCTATCAATTCTTCATGCACATGCACTGGTTTGCATCTGCATTGTTTCTATGGGGAGTTTTCTCTGATGTGGCTGACACTCTGCTTAGGAAGCTTTAATAAGAGAACACAACTTAAGAACACCAACCACAGACTTTAAAGCTTGCTTATCAAGGAGTTATGAAGACCACACAATACATGCATACACTTTGTACTGTCCATTATCTTCAATAAACCGCAGACTATAATGTACAGAAGCTGACCTTTAAGAGTGACTTGTGGCAGGATGTTCCTCTCCCACTTCCAACCCCCACTTCTCCTAACAGAGGCTAAGGCTTTTAACTTAGGAGCTTCCAGACCACGAGCCAGTCCAGATCCAACCAGGCTATAAAATGGGGTTCCTGTCAAAGACCCGCTTTGAGTGATTCTCCTCAGAGCAGTAAGTCTGTGGTCAGAAGTCCTCCCCTTGGGACTGAAATGCCACCCAAGGAAACCTCCCAGGATTGAGTGCCCTCACCCCCCACTTTGGTGAATGAATAGACCTTTTGGATATCCTTGAGTGAGCCCTCACCCCCTTCAGGTGAGCAATTACATCTTCTGGGTACCCTTGAGTGAGAGGCCTTCCTTTCTGAGTGAGTGTGTGCACACTTTAGAATCATCATTCCTATGTGTTGTCATTTTTACATGCTGCTGTGTAGTAATAACTTTCCCAACTGGTACACCAAACCTGTAATTTGTGAAATGGTATCGGAGCGTTACTTTGGCTACCCCCCTTGTCTTGTTGGTTTCAGCTCTCTGGCTTTCCTTACAAACTGAAGTTTATCTGTGCAAAGTCATTTTGGGGTGCCTTCATAACAACTACCTAAAAAAAAATGTAGAACTGCAGATGCTGCAAAAAATAGTAACTTCCATAAACTTGTAACTTTTATAAACATAATAACTGAACTTATCCTGAGTTTGAAAAATTAAGGCCAGGTTAAGTTTTTCTATTCATGCTAATACGAGATATAGCAATTATATGTGCCATTACTGGGACTGACAGGACTCAGTCACAGTATCTCTCATCCTCCTCCCTCAGTATCAGAAACACATGGCACTCTGGTAAAATATGGATTTGGGAATATATTAGTTTTCTTAAAGCACCAGGACCAAAAGCTGGCCAGTTCTTCTGGTTTAGACTCTATGTGATGTTGAAGAAACCTGACCATCGGAATCCCCCCAGCTCGAAAATTGCAAAGGCAAGTAAAAAGAAACTCCCATGTTTTTATGCTTCTCCAAGTCTTCAAAAGACATGTAGATACGGCGCTTCAGGACACTGTTTAGTGGTGCACTTGGCAGTGTTAGGTGTATGGCTAGACTCAAGGATCTTAAAGTCTTTTCCAACCTAAATCATTCTGCAATCCTGACTTCCCTGCTAACTCTTCTTCCCTGCCACGGCACCCCATTCGCTCTGCTTCTCTCAAGGCTGCTTGCATTTTCTATTGCTGCCCGGGTTTACCTTCCGCTAGCACAGCAAAAAAAGGCTAAAAAAAAAAAAAAAAAAA
>JAHREE010000495.1:10334595-10443471 GCA_033628505.1 Tringa tobata
GTTAGGTTAAAACTGACAAAAAATAAAGGTGCATTACTTTTGACTTCACAATCAATCAACACCAATCTATTTCAGGTTTTTTTTTTTTATTTTTGTGTTAGTATTTAAATACATATCATGAGGCAGTGTTTCCTCATCTGTGTCATTTTGCAGACATCTTGGTAGCAGGTCCCTACAGGGACCAGCACCACAGTTGTAAGGGTGCTAATTTTCTCACTAAGCAGAGGCTCTATTCTTCATTCCTATTTAATGGCAAATATATTGTAAATGTTTTCATGCTGCTTTCAGTAGCTTCTAGAAAGTAATGCTAGTTAAACTGTGGGGGTTTTTTATGACTGACTATTCAGAAGAGACCTGACCTTTCAAAGTTCTATTTGCATATGATTTTGAGCTTTTTTTTTCTCTTCTCTTTTTCTTTCTTTGCATGATACAGTGTGCGGGATTGTAGTTACTCTATACGTGTTGTAGTATTGCATTAACCTTGGTAAGTGATAAGCTGGAGCGGATCAACAGAAGTAGTGAACCAGACCTGAGGAAAAGAAAATAAAGTATGATTACTTTTCATTACCATAATGCTGAGTATTTAGTCTAAAGAGTGCTCCAGTATAGACAGAGTGTCTCAAAGTTCTTGCACCGTAATATTATTACATGTATATACTTTAAGTAAGAGCAATTTCGCATCAGGACTCATCCTAAACATATTTAACCTGGTAACTGCTATTCTTTTCTGTTTCTTTAGGTGTGACAGGTCCATTGTTAATAAGTCAAGGCAGACAGCTCTGGACATTGCTAAATTTTGGGGGTACAAGCACATAGCTAATTTGTTGGCTAATGTAAAGGGCGGACAGCGGCCTAATTTTCTGTCAAATGAAGCGAAAGAATATGAAAATTATTTTGGCTTGACACTTCTGGACAGAAGGAGCGATAAAAGAACAGATTCCAAGTGGCTAAGCAAAAAACAAAGCCATCCAACTACAGTATACATTGTCTTCTCAAATTTAAGTCCTTTGGTTACTTTGAGCGGGGGAACAGAGAGCTCCCAGCAGCCAGAAGTAAAGCTCTGCAGGCTGTACCACAAGGATGTGGAGCAGTTCATGAGCCAAACTGAAGAATGCACCTTGATTTTTCTTGGAGTTGAACTTCAGTTCCAGATGAGCCGTCTGGCTGCTTGCAATGGAAGAGTTCTGCAGGAAGATGAAGAGGATGGGTTAGTCGCTTGGTTTGCTCTTAGCATAGATTCTGCTTCTGCTGAGAAATGTAAACAGAAGCATGAGGACTGTTACTTTCTTCATCCACCAATGCCAGCACTACTGCAGCTACCTGAAAAAGAAGCTGGTAAGACGCATAAAATGCAGCAGTTATTAAAGGTGTAATGAGACAGATACTCTGTGGGGTTCACTGAGGTATAATGCAAGGACAAACCACTGCAAAGGAATCGAGTATTTTCAGTGGCTTTAGAAATACTGTAATTTTAAAAGCTTGTCAGAGGTTTTGTGAAGAATTTTGTATGTAAGAACACATGCAGTTGCAAAGGGCTAAAACCTGCAATGGCAGGTATTAGGCTAAAATCTATTGATCGTGGTTTTAGAAATGGTACTATTTAAATATTAATGCATGCGCGTTAATGCTTGTAAAGTGAAGAATAAAATCTGTCATTACTGAGTTTTCGTTACAAGAAATGAAACCGTGTGCATTAATGTTCTAAAATGAAGACAAAAATCTGTCATTATTGCATTTTCATTACAAGAAATGGAATGAAGTCCTTAATGTGTGTTGCATACTTATCTGAGAAGGAGACAGTATGAGAAAGTGTTCGGAAGTCAGGATCCCAAAGTGAATTAATGTCTTTATGGAAGTGTTATTAACAACTGCTGTTGTAAGAATTTTGCTTTTACAGAATAATAAAGGGCAAACTTGACTTGCACCTGAAGTTTAAATGGAACAATGCATTATTATGTCAATACCTGTAGTAGCCCTAAAATAGTCATCTGGAAAAGGTGTGATGTATAATTGTGGCACTTTGCCCAGACAAAGTAACTTTTATGAGAAGCAGGTTATATTGATCTGGTTGAATTTTTTTCTGATAAATTGATCTGTAGCTACATAGAACAGAATGTGTTCTGTTGTATGGGCTGTGCTACAACTTCTCTTGTAGTAGACTACAATTCAAGCCATAGTCTTAACTCTTGATTTTTATGTTAAACTTTACTACTTGCTTTTTCTGTACTGTTAAAAGCTTGCATGAATTAGTATTTGATTTTTTGTATTTTCAATGTATTCTTTTAAAGGAGTAGTAGCCCAGGCTAGATCTGTTCTAGCATGGCACAGCCGCTACCGATTCTGCCCGACATGTGGGAGCGCAACCAAGATTGAAGAAGGAGGTTACAAGAAAACTTGCTTAAAAGAAGATTGTCCCAGTCTCCAAGGTGTTCACAACACATCGTATCCAAGAGTTGGTGAGAATGTTGTAGGATAAACTTGGTCAAAAGTGGCTTGTTTGTACTATTACATACATGTAAATTGATTTCTTTTTATGTATTTCAGCTGCTTGCTTCTGTATTACATACTTGTCTCTCCCCAGAGTATGTGTTTAGGATTGTGGCTCTGTTTAGGATTAAGTAGTTCAGACTTCTCTTCTTTGCAGTAGTCTGTGACAAAGAATTGCTGTGACAATACCAATCTTTAATGCAATGGAGTAGTATCAATTAGAAGTTTCAATAACATAAATGAGATAGTAACAATACAAAGGGTCACATTTCCCTTCCCTCCCTGCTCCCGGCTTGTTGTTTTCTCACCTTCTGCAAGCCGTCTGAGCTTGAAATGGCTCTGTATGAAATTTGACCCTGTATCAAATTTCTGATACAGTGCTCATTTTCCTGTAGTGCGGCTTTGACTGTACTAGCCACCTTCACTGGCTTTCACTACTCATTGTCAGTCGCAAACTGCCAGGTCTATTTCTACTCAGATGTAAGCTTGTATAGACAGTCTTCTATAGCTCCTTTTGTTCATGTGCTGCAAAGGAAATGTCCTCTGTTATTGATGGGGAAACAAGGAAGGAAGAAGTTACTCCTTTTTTTCTGGATCATTTGGTGACTCTTTGATCACCTTTCCCTCCCCTGTCCTGTCCTCTCTTCTGCAGCTGTAGTTCTGGTAGTAGTAGTACGTATGTGTATTTCTCAATTTCATGTTCTCTTACTCGCTCTAGATACACCTTTGTAGTAATCAAAGCAACTCTGCCGTACTCTTCTGTCTTGCGGACTATAGCAAAGCTTGCTAAAACACTAGGGGCTGTTTCTTTACAGCTTCTAGCGCAACAAACTTAGAGAAGGAATGGGATTCTATAGGAAAGACTGATGAACCAGTATGTTCTATTGATGCTTTCCTCTGAAGCAAGCTTGCAGACAGCAACACTGCATATTCTACACTGTGCAATGTGGCAGACATCTTTGAGCAGGACAACAATCTTTGTTATTGTTTATATTGGTTGCTTAATCATTGTTTTGATTAAGTTTGTTTTGAAGGTATTCTTTTTAGTGGTTGCTTAATCAAGCATACACAGAAAATACTGGTGTTTTTGACAAACCTTGGAAAACAGTAGCAAGAGAAAAAAATCTATAAAGGCAGAGCAGATAGGCAATTAAAAAAAAATCGAGGTACTTAAGAGCTAGATAACAATAACAAAAGGAAAAAAGATCATAGGTGAACGGTGTGCAGAAAGGCATGACAAAAAGAATGATACCAATACGAGACAATACTGAGAAAGTTACATAAAATGACCAGCAGTGAGAAAGTTGATAAAAGTGCAACATCAGATGAGAGATTGATAGCAAACAGTCAACAAAGTTAAGCATGGAAAATTTAGTCAGTATTTACATTGTAACTAGAGTATCTGGCTCTTCTTTATTATTTCAGTCAAAAGTACGTTCTGTGTGTGTGTAGAGGAGGTGATATGAAATTTCTTTTGCTGCAGAAATTATTGCATAGCTAGTTTGGATGCATAGCTAGGTTAGTATTGCTGGTTCTCCGAACAGATTGTGCTTTGGTTGCAAGTAATTTATGTCCTGCATTTCAAGCCTTGGCTAGTATACTGCTTCTACTGAGCGTGTATGTTGCAAAACAATATAAACAGGTATCTTGCAGGGGAAAAAATAAAATGAAATAAAACAGCAACTTGCTCTGGGCATCTACACAATTCTAATTTCAGTCACTTAAAGGTATCTTATCTTGTATTTACATGCATTGATATCAAATAGGCTGAAATTTTTTACTGCTTTTGAGTCCCTCAAATGTTGAAATATATTCCTTTCATCTCCTTTACAGATCCTGTTGTAATAATGCAAGTCATCCATCCAGATGGGAACCACTGCCTTTTAGGTAGGCAGAAGAGGTTTCCCTCAGGAATGTTTACCTGTCTCGCTGGATTTGTAGAACCTGGTGAGTAATTTAATTTTCCTGTACCAATTGTTTTTTCTCACAGAATTGAACCTTGAAAATAATATAGAAATATGTTTCGTATTATGTCAAATAAATGCTTTTGCTTCCTGTTATATAAGTTGTTATAATAAATATGCCTGTTCTGTACTTCCCAACAGCTGATCTATAAAAAAAGCAGTAAGTAATTTGAGTAAATATAATTTGAAAACAGTTTTCTCATCATGTACTCTTAAATTACATATTTAAGTGAAAAAACATATTAAAACACATGTAAGTTCCTTTCTTTGGTGATACTTAACAAAGGATTTCAGCATAGGAAAAATTTAAAGTTAAAGCATAACTTAAAGTTAACATGAAGTTAAGCAAATGCTTACATGTTTAGGGTCTGATTGATTATATGTAAGATAAGCAGAAAATATATCACTTTGAAAGAAGAGAGATATTTTGCTGGCTGTGTTGAGCAATAATAGTTGGGATTATTTACAATTACTAGTAGCTGCAGAACAATTTGTTATATTATCGTAAAACGTTGTATTGGGAATACATCTTAATCACTGGTGAAATTGTAGCATAAACTATATTCAGTAAATCTGATGAAATACGATGACAGAATGAATAAGTTTATTCAGATACCATATGAAAAAAGGCATGATGTTGATTTCCTTGCTCCTTTTGCTCTTCTGCTGGCCTTATTACTTTCTGATACTGAATTCAAGTATATAAACTGAAATTTAAGAATAGCTGATCTTATCATCAGCTTCTAATCAGCTGAACGTAGCTGAACTAAAACTTCTGACGCATGGGTTGTTTGATTTAATGAACCTGTAATCAGTGGTTACAACACGTTGTATGTATGCATATGTAAGCCTGTGACCATCAATACTCCACATGTAAATCAATTAGTTTTCTATAAATACGGAAGTAAAGTTTTCCACTGCAGTTTAAGTCTGGAGCCTCATCTGTATGTGTTAAGGCAATGAAGAATGAGTCAGGCAGAGTGAATAACACAATGCAGAAATGTGTGTATGTCTTCTTAAGTCTCTATTTTCTTACTGTTGTAATTTTAAATATTGATTTTCAAGTTGTATTATGTGCTATTACAATCATACTGAAAATCTAAAAATTAACACAATGCTATTTATAAATGAACAGATTAGCATTTCAAAAGTAATTAAAAGAACAATGTATTTCCTACCAATTTTTGACATTTTAGGTGTGGTAATAATAGTTTGTGTGTGTGATAAATTATAAATTCAGGAAATAAACATTATGATGGAGAAATTGTCATACTTTATTTTCAAATTTCCATTTTGCTTTGTGGCTAGTTCTCCCTTTTTAGACTTCTGTATCTTGTGCTTAAGGTCTGTGCCCTAGTCTGTGAACTAGATCTTTATTGATAATTGTCTTCAGCGGGTTCAAATCTTTTGAGTCAGGTCAAAGCACAGGATGCAATCGTTGCTTTTCATCAGCTGCTTGTTCTTTGCCCTTTTCTATTAGGTGAAACAATAGAAGATGCTGTTCGAAGAGAAGTAGAAGAGGAGTCCGGAATCAAAGTTGGCCACGTTCAGTATGTCTCTTGTCAGCCATGGCCAATGCCCTCCTCCCTAATGATTGGCTGCTTAGCTGTTGCGGTGTCTACAGAAATTAAAGTTGACAAGAATGAAATAGAGGATGCTCGCTGGTTCACTAGAGAACAGGTAAAGTTCAATTCAATTTCCTTCTTGTATTGATTAGTCTGTGACTGTATCGGTTCTGGCATACAACAGATACTTGCTTTTTCAGCAAGTTGGAACAAGCGTGTATACTCCTCATTTTATCATACTACAATTGCATTATATTGTAGCTGTAGATCATACAAAAGCAGAGAAAGACAGATATTCCTGGTGATTTCTGAGTCAATTGCAAGCCCATTTTATGACATTTTTGTCAGTTAGATCTTCACCTTTTCCTTTTGGGAGATATCCAAGTTATTGTTACTTTAACCTACTTTCTCAGCAAGCCTGTGCTTTTCATTTTGGCAGAAGTAGTATTTAATAGCATTCATCATGTGAATTTCTCCAAACAAGCAGGCTGCCAGATTTGCTAAGAGCAGAGAGGTTTAGGTAAAAGCTCTGGGAATTCATTAGTTTGAACATCTTTTTCCATGCAGTACTATTTTAATTCTATGGTATTGAATGCAATTAACTATGCGTTAATAGGAAATTCTACACTTAGGTTTCCTGAATATTTAGAATATAGTCAAATAAAAGAGAGGATTAAAAGTCTTTCACAGAAAGAGAGATTTAAGTTCATGAGTGGAAAAAGGAAAGATTGCTTACACAATGTAGTCTTCACAGGTTTTTCCACAGGCTACTTACAAGCTAAACTTTTAATAACAGTGTACTCCTGCCTAGCAGTTGCAAGTATTTTGACTCTGTAAGTCAGCTTGAAAGCAAAGTTATTCACCTACAATCTCAGTGTATTCCTGACAACACTGAGAGCATTCTTTTAAATGACTATCAGTTCTGAATACGGTTTGTTGCGTGCAGGTTGGTCTGCAGTTCAAAATAAATGTACTTCAGAAATGTAGTAAACTAGAAGTGTACTCTTGTGTTGCTTGCAACTGCTTCAGAAAACCAACAAAACACATTTCCTTCTCCACTGCATGTGGAAAAAAATTAAAAAAAGAATTATTTATGGAATGGTGTAGAGCACCATCTGGTGGTCTTTACCATAAAGAGGTTTTACAAAAACCTTAAATATTATATTAATAGTCAACCTCCACAGCTTTATTAGAAAGAAGGTATCCTTTGGGGGCACATTTGAGTTCAAAAATGTCAGAATTCACACAGCATCTTGTGGGATTTTTTTCACTGCATCTTGTCCTGTAGTGGCTTTTTAATAGCTATAGTAATGATGGATTGTCACAGTAAGATAATTCCTGCATTAATACAATGTTAGATTACATATAGTTTATAGTACTATCTTCTAAAGAAAAAAATCTCTTTTTTGCAGGTCGTGGAAGTTCTCATTAAAGGAAACCAGCGTTCTTTCTTTGTACCACCAAGTCGAGCTATTGCACACCAGCTGATAAAACATTGGATTGGAATGAATGCTAATCTTTAATTCAAATAATTGATTTATTAATTTAAATTACTTCTTCTAGTAAATGCTAAATTAGGAATAAAATGGAAATAATTGTTTATCTAGTAAATGTGCAATCACATGAATTTTTGAGCCTTTCCTTTGGTTCCTGAGCTAGACTGTACAACACTTCGTAGGTTTTTCAGATCTGAGTTAGAACTGGACAACAACCCAGTGATTATCCCATGAAAGCAAGCAACAAATAGCTAAAATCAGTACCTTGTTGTGCGCAGGATGCCTTTTCATTTTAGAAACAAATTATTATGCTTTTTGCTATTATCCTCTTAATGTTTATTTGGTCTTTCCTGTCCCCCACTGGAAGGAGTCACAGCATTACGAATAGGCCTGACTTTGTCTGCTGTTTGAACTCTGCATTTACATCCTCATATTTTGTCTTGTTTCTCTCTTTCTCATTTTTTCCTGTCTCCATTCTTTAAATTCTGCCTGGCACAAAAATCAACATTCCGTGCTGAAATTCTTATCAGCAATAGTTATTTTTAAGCTAATAGCATACTTAAATGGTTAATATCTTTCCCATTAATAGCCCTTCAAGCAGAGTATTTACTGCCCCAGTCTAATTTGGCCTGCACTTACGCAATTGTATGTCAGCCTGAATTTAAAAGTATAACACGATACTCTGTTTATGAAAAAGGTATTGGAGAGACATGCCCAAAAGCCTAAGTATTAGATGTTTTTGTAAGATAATAATGTACTTATTTACCCTAGGCAGTGAGTTATTTCATTCTCTGATAATTAGAAGTGCAACTGTAGAGTAATGGAGAAGAAAGTAAATTAATTAAACAAGACATAATATCTCAAAATATTTACAAAGTTCTTTTCTAGAAATAGAGGCTCTAAGATTGTTGCTGCTGTTAAGAATTTTTCAGTAGAAAGAAATACAGCAACCCCAGCTGTAAGACTGGGAAAGCAATATATGAATTAAAATCTTTACTCATATGTATTTAATGCTACAGTTCAGATTTGTGCCTTAATTTATGGTGTTATTGAAAAGGATGTTAACTTAATATTCTTTCACAATGGAAGATTATAAAAGCATATGGTTTTTATTATTAATATCATTATGTAGTGGTTAGTAGTCTGTCATTATGCAGTCATTGCGGTGATATAAAAAGAAATGTAAATGACCTGAAGGAAATGCAATTATAGTAGTAAATATTAACTTATCATATGGGGATTTGTTTATTCAGAGTAATTTGAATGTTTTTTAATCAGTGAATGATGTCAGATTTGTTTCAAAATTCTCTGCAAACTGGATTCAGTAAAAATGTTTTACAAATCTTAGTAGTTCTTTTTCTTCCATCCAGTGTCATACTATGCTCAGTGGCTCTTTTTTTTTTTTTTCTTTTTTTCCTTTTAATGCAATGGATATCAAACTTTAAAGCAAGAAGCATTTCTGACAGACTTGGAACAGTTGACAAATCATTACATTGCTTCATTCTCTCCCTTCTTTCAGCTGTTCGTACAAATGAAGAAAATCAGTTGAGCCATCTGGAAATGAGAAGGAATAAGACACTGGTTCCCTTAAAAATTGCTTCTACAGGGGAGGGGAAGTATGAAAAGCTCTCATGGATTACAGCTACCAGCAGGGCAGCATGTTTTCAGTGGAATTAATCTTTTAAAACGATAGTGGGACAGAAGGAAGCCTAGTTGCAAGTTGTTCATACAGGTAAAGGAGAACATTGGACAGTATGCAAACAGTGGTGGAAGCTAAGCCACGCAAGGAATTTTTAATTAGTACTGTGATGATTACATATTGAGAGATGAACGAGGAAGGAATGAGAAGCACATGGAAGAGGGAGGATAAAGCAAAGAGCAAATATAGGTAGCATAAAGATAAATAATTTATCATATTGAGGTAACTAAAAATATGTGTAAAAGACCTATCCTAATCTTAGTTTTCATGTGGGAAACTATGGTGGGTTGCTATAGAGATGGGTTTATAACTTAAAGTCAGAAGACAGTATCTATAATCAGTACTGAGATTAAGATTTAGACTATTTTTTTAATTGAGAATCTGTATAAACAACATATATCTGCAATTACAATGCTAATAAATAATTCGAACAAATTCATTTTTCTGCATGAATAAAGCAGAAAAAGGATAGTTTGAAAAAAAACCACAACAGTATTACTCTCAAACTCAGAGATTATTGTTTTAGTGATCTTTCAGTCGTAATAAATTCTGACATTGCAACAATTTTTAATATATATCCATTTTCAAAAGCTAAACCAACAGTCTTTTTTAAGCTTGCTTTTTTTTTTACCTCCGTGCAAGATGAACCATTCACAGAGAAGATGACAAACACCAATCATTTAAGAAAACTAATTTAATTATTTTTAGTCTCTTATTTAGAGTGAAACTTTTCCTGGCTATGTATTGCTTAATTTGACCTGTTTGTAGGTTTTAGGGTAGAGTTTTAGTTTGAAAATACCAATGCATAGAAATTTTCTGCAGGGTGGTTTTTGTTTGCAGATTACATATGAAATATCTAATTGAAGATCCAAATGATGTAGTTAGTTAGCAACTAGAGCAATTTAGAAAAGGGCCACATTAAATTTAGCAACAATTAAAGAGCGCAGTGGTTCTAACTGGAGTGTGGTCAGGGTAACACCTTTGTAAGATTTGTTTGCTTTATCCAAAAGACTGCAGCTTAGCAAGCAGGCTATTTCTTGATGATAAATTAATGCTGTATATTAAGAAAACAGTATTCCTTAAATCACTTAACAGAGAGGTTTTGTTCACCTGGTGTAATAATGATCTTACTCCTGTCTCCCTTGCTTCTACAATGGTACCAGAGCAAAAAGACTACTCCTTACATGCAGATGTATAAGGCAGAAAATTCTGGAGATGCCTTTTCTCCCAGTTGGCCTGTACACTAATGAGAATTAACTTCTATTCATTATGTAATTTTTAAATAGTCTGTATTTTATCTAGTTTTGAAATTTTAATAATTTACAAATAATAGAAATAGTAATTTAATGAAGTGGAAAAGAAGTAGATGAGGTGTTTAAATGCAAACCAAAATTGAGACTACTAACCAAACTATATGTTCATGTGATGAGCTCATGATCTCTCACATAAATTTATCTTAGCAAAATACCAACTGTGAGATTTTTATGAACTTTGCATTGGTGCCTATAAGCATACTTCTTTTATTTCATTTTTCAGATTGGATATGTGTAAACACATGAAATATAAAGTCATTCTAATCTCGATACTATAGAATTAGCATTATATTTTGTGTTTTGTGTAGGTTTTTGTGTGTTTTGTGTGTTTTTGTGCTGTAAAAAGTCCAGTGTAGGGCAACAAAGATGATTAAGGGATGGGAGCATCTTCCTTATGAGGAAAGGCTGAGAGAGCTGGGACTCTTTAGCCTGGAGGAGAGAAGGCTCAGAGGCGACCTTATTAATGCTTATAAGTATCTAAAGGGTGGTCTGAGGGAGGATGGAGCTGGACTCTTTTCAGTGATTCACAGTGACAGGACGAGGGGCACTGAGCACAAGCTGGAACATAGGAAGTTCTATTCAAATATGAGGAAGAACTTCTTTAGGGTGAGGGTGACAGAGCCCTGGAAGAGGCTGCCCAGGGAGGTCATGGAGTCTCCTTCTCTGGAGATTTTCAAGACCCGCCTGGATGCTGCCCTGAGTAATGTGCTCTAGGCAATCCTGCTTTTGTAGGGGAGTTGGACTAGATGATCTCTAGAAGGTCCCTTCCAACTCAAACAATTCCGTGATTCCGTGAAAGTTGATAAATTACTTTCTTGAATTCTACAACGTGTGAAGGAAAAAAAGGTGGATGTTAACAGGCTGATTAAAGGTAGACCAGTCATGTTGCTTCATGGAATTAAATATACTAATCTGATTCTGAGCTTAGGAGACAGAAATAGAAAAGGAAGTGGAGCAATACTGTCAACAACACCGCACCCTCTTTTATCTTTAATTTTAATTAGGTAATCTGGTTGATTAAGACTTTTCAGGCAAACCTGACATTTTGTACAGCCCCGGTAGGTTGAATTGTTCTTTTTCTAACCTGCTGTTAAGAGTTAATAACTAGTAGTCCTTTATTGCTTCAGTGTTTAGTAGGGTATGTGTATACAGCATATCATTGCTGGCTGGGATTGACAGTACAGAAGTGGGTAAGTCGGAAGGAAAAAAAAAATTGAACTTGTTATCCTATTAAGCCTTAGCAAGACAGCCAGTCCATCCTTCTTGAGCTTAGAAAAGCAAGCTACTCACAGAGAGTCCGTAATAGCAAGCATCTGAGGAAAATGAATGTTGGCTCATACTAAAAGTAAGTATAAACATTTTTTTATTTTTCTTTTTTAAATTACATCCTGTCAGGTAGTATTCTTTAGATACTAATTGTTGTAACTTGCAGCTTTTATAAAATGTGAGATTTCTGCAGGTTCTTTGGACAGTAGATACAGTTTAAAGAATGTCAATTATAGTTCAGTATATAGTTTAGTTTTCTGAATAAATAAGAATGATAGCTTCCTAAACAGAAGGGATTTTTCAGATGGATTTTTGATTGTGAGTAAATAAGAATGTTCTCCTAAATGATAGGGATTTCTAAGATGGATTTTTGATTCTTAAGACTCTGTGTCATTTTAGCATATAGGGACTTACAGTGTAGTAGTATATAATTTTAGAAGTGAAAGCCTACCTGAATGAACTTCAGTTTGTTATTTGCATTGTCTTCCTGAAATGAGTATTTCAGATGTGGAATGCTATGATAAGACGACAGGATTATTAATCAAGAAGGAATATTACATATTGTTGAGTAGAGAAGCTTACAAACTCCGTTTGCAGCACTTAAATAAGCCTGGATAGTAAGGCTTTTCTCCTACCATGTCATCATCCTGTATACTAAGCTACTTTTGGTAAAGTACTTTCTTATTTCTCTTTAAGGAAAGAAACATTCTAACATTGGAGCTCTGCCAGTTCAGTGAAGAAATGTAGACATTTTCTCAACACACCTCCTAAAAATAAAAAAGAGCCTATGAAATAGTAAACATCCTATTTTCTGTCATTCAAAACCCACATTACTCTTAATTAACGCAGTATAAATTGTTCTGGAGAAAGTGACACTGGAAACTGCGTAGTCAGAAAATACAGTATCTTAAGTGTCCCCATTTTAGATGCCGGAAATCAAATCCTGTACGCTAGGATAGGGTTTTGTGCCCTTATTGCATTCTGTGAGAAATCAAATATTTTTCTCACTTAATTTATATTTTGTAGTCACAAATATCCTCAAAATAAAAAGCTACCTCATTTTCAAAAAAAATTGTTAGAGTGTACAACTACAGCGAAGCTTTCTTTGGGTGAGCTGAGTTTCAAGTATAATCAAAGATTTTGGATTTACATTGTTTCTGTTATGATGGATGAACAGTTCTGAAGTTCAAAAAAGTTGAATATTCAGATTGACAAAGAATTGTAGTACTCCGTTGACAGTAACATCTTGGATTATAGAAATTATATTTCGTTATAGGAAGTGGTTTGGCATTATAGTGAGATTTCTGCTAATTTCATGACCAACTGCCGCATCACATCTGAAGGGTATTTCACTTACCTGCTGTCATGTTTGATGCTGACAAAGCATTAATTACATGCCAAAACGGAAATGTTAAAAGTGACTAAAATGCAAGATAGTGCACTAAATACCAGAATGACAAAAGCCAGCTAGCTTTCACAGAATCACAGAATGGCAGGGGTTGGAAGGGACCCCTGCAGATCACCTTGTCCAGTCTTCCCACTACAGTAGGTTCATCTAGAGCAGGTTGCACAGGATCATGTCCAGGCGGGTTTTGAATGTCTCCAGGAAAGGAGGTTCAAATTAGCAGCTTTTCCTTTGGTCTCTAAAACAGGAATAGCAGAGGTCCTACAATGTGAACAGAAGTGGCAAAGGCAGAAAAATCTCCAAAATCTGAAATAAATGTTTATCCTTATTAACACATTATTTCTTCTTGCAAAGAAGAAATCTTCTTCTCCTGGCAAGAGCTCAAAATAATTAAACAGAAAACAAGGTTAGCTTAGTTAGTAGGCAGAAGCTTTATAAGAAAACAAAGTTAATGTATGGTTTTGCATAATTTAAGAACTGAAAGCTATACCTGTGACTTAAGGTTTCTGCCTAAAAAGGCAGAAATGTGCATGTACAGCACGTGATAGCTCAACTGTTTTTGACTATGACTTTGCTGGAACTTGCGTTCTCAGAATAATTTTGAAAACATTTGACTGACTGCTACTTTATTAGCCTTTTTTAAAACTAAAGGGAAGAGCACCCTGCCTACAGGGAGGTGTCTTTAACGTAACAGCCACAACAGCATACCCCCTATTCCTTTAAAAAAGATTGGTTGAAACCTATTCAACACTTCATATGATGTCACTGGTTGCTTATAAAAAGAGTCCAAAATAATGCAAAATCTCATGACACGGGGTTTGGATTCCCTAAGTGTGCTCATTTATGGCATAAGTGATGTTCTTAGCTGCTTGGACAGTAACCTTCCTTGAAAATCAGAACTGCATTTCTGCCTGCTGTTTGCTGTCTTTTCATGATCTGAAAAAGCAAGATCCTGATTTGGTGTGCTCATTAAATGTCCCACAGCACATTTCATTAACAAAATGGTTAATCACTGGGTGCTGTACAATACCTGTTGCACATTAATTTCACTTACCTGTGCTTTTCTAAGCATTTCATTTGCATGTGCTGTTCTCATAGCTAATCGGATACTGCCAGATAACTACTGAGTTCTATTTGAACAGAAGCTAATCCTTTGCAGCCATATAATCATGTTTTAATTAATTTTGTAGAATTCCTTAGGGTCCTGCTACAGACCCTGTAAATGTTTGTGTGCTTTCTTTATTCTAGACATTTTGCAAAGACATTTTTAAAGACTAGTCTTTTCTGGAAAATGAAATTATAAACAAATTAAAATAAGATACACACCAGCTGAGGTAGAGAGTAAGAAGCACTACTAAGACAGGGATTTTTTATAATACATTCTTTTTCTTGCATGTGTTTGGCATAAAATACATTCTTTGGCAATAGTACTGCAGAACTGGGTGTTCAGAAATCATTCAGAGAAGGTAAAAATGTGAGTTTGATAAAGAGATTTGGAGCATCTTTGTAGAAAAAAAAAAGGCAAAACCCAGAAGATTCTCGAATAAGACGTGCTTGATTGAGGTAAATAAGGATGAGCCTTTTTTGCCTGCTCTCTGTATGGAACTACTAGGTTTTCCACAATTCGTGCTAATGACCTTGTCTCTGTTAAGAGTAAATTATCTATGGGGGATCTGCCTCAATGCATAAAAGCTAATGCAGGTAGTATGCCACAAAACACAATCAGTAAGGAGAGTCAAAGGAAGAATTCACAAGGAAAAATCAAGCTTTAAGAATAATTTTGTAGGAGGAGAAGAACTAAGTATTGAGAGACTGGGCCAAATGTAGTTGGTAACTTGAGGAGCAAAGTCAAAGCAAAGATTAGCGTGGAATAGAAGAATATTGAGCAATACGAGCAGAGAGAGAATGGAAGTCAACGAGAACAAACTCCAGTGTAGTTAAAGTTATGTAGGGCAATGGAAACAAAAAGTCGAATTCTGTATCCAGAGGGAGAAAATTAATCAGAAGCATTTGACAAGGTGGAAACACGGAAGGGGAGAGCAGTAGTAGGTTGGTGTTTCAAAAAGGCTTGTTTGGGTATTCCCTGTCATCATTCTTCTGCAGTCTGTGAATGGTATACCATTCAGTGGGGAAGTATAAAGTGAGCTGCCCCATTTATAGCCATGCCTTCTACAACATAAGATACTGAGAGTGTAAGGATACGTACTATCTAAAAGGACAATTAATGTTGTAAGTGTTTAGCAAATGTGCTATGTCCCTACACCATTCTGATTCAACATTACTAAATATTTTCTCCATATTTTCCTTTCCTTTTTTTAGTTTGTCTTTTCTGCCAGTCTCTCATTACTGCATAGGTTCACTGAACGCGCTTGTTTAGAACACTTAAGAACGTGCATTTTCACATAAAATCTCCATTATATAAATGTATAAAAGTGGAATAAAATAACTTCTGTATTTTCAATTTTATTTCCAACCAGCATGGAAAGAAGATGATCTGAGAGGCATATGTTAGAAAAATATTTTGT
The DNA here is from genome assembly GCA_033628505.1 of Tringa tobata. Taxonomy (NCBI): domain Eukaryota; kingdom Metazoa; phylum Chordata; class Aves; order Charadriiformes; family Scolopacidae; genus Tringa; species Tringa tobata. The sequence continues at coordinate 10,350,316 of JAHREE010000495.1, forward strand.
TGCCTTTATTATGATAAAGCTTGTCATCACCGGCATTATCCTGAAAGAAATACTATTACGAATAGTTATTCACAGTGAAAATGAACACGTTCTGGACAGAGCTTTAATTATTGTCATAGCAGAGAGTAATCTTTCACTCAAAATTAAGAAGTTAGTACTCTGAGCTAACCCAAGCATGGCTGTTTGTAGGAAGCATAACCTGTCACGTAGAGCACTATGGTCAGTGGCTTCTATCCAGTGAACTGCTGAGTGCCTCTGTTCTCATCTAAGCTAATTGGACTAGTGTTCGCATCTAGTGTCCAGCAGTGGACAGGATAGTCCCCGATGCAGGGTCTTACCCTGCAGTCCTGATAAGTGCAACTAATCCTTGCTCAAGTCAGTAGGTCTACTCATGTGACTAGGATTGAAGGTGATGAGATTCCTAATTCTGTTAGCACACCCTAGCCGTTGCACCAGCAAAGCGAGACTAGGCAAAGACAATGCAAGGAAAACATGCGTAGAAAAGATGAGTGAAAAGCAAAGAGCTGGTGCCTCTTCTGATGTAAGGTAAACCTCAGAGGAGAAAGCCTAAATTAATATAAGGAAGTGTAGTAGAGCCAACAAAACTATTTGTATCATAAAGGTTCTTTCCAATGTTTACCTGAAAATCACTTTAAGATATCAATAATTTAACACACTGCATGTACAATTAAAATCAATAATATATAAATATGAAAATTAACATTAAGAGATGTTAGTCTTAAGCACAAATAAACAGTGCAAACAATCATTTTAAGTTATAATTTTAATCTACTTGGTACCAATTACAGAAATAACTGGGGAAAAAAACCAAACAAAACAGCTTAATCATCCTGTTCACCTAGGTCTTAGGTCTCATCTTTGAGCATGTAGCAAAATGTGAACTCCTAACACTATGAGCAACTTGAACCTGTTTCTGACCTTCCCTGGGGAAGGAACTGAGTGTGTAACATCTTCCTTAGGTTGAATTGTGAGAATTCCTAGAAGTAAAAATATTTTCTCGATTACAGCTTAATGAAATATAACTGAAACCTCAGATACCACAATCAGATTGTGGAGATCTGTTACACTGTTGTTCTTATTGTCATAAATACATGCACCAATCTGCAGATCTCACATAACATAAGACACCTCTAAATATGAGTTTGGCATACTGGCATGTGTAACTTTTTAAGAGAATACTGATTTTTAGCTGGAACCGATAGGCACTGCCTCATATTCAAAACTACAAATATCAGTCCCAAGTCTTGCTTCTGTGTCCTTTAAAGCCTTGGTTTTGGCTTTAAGATCATTCTTCCCACTGAGAACAGAGCTCAGCTGATAGGTTTGGCTGTCAAGTTTTGACTTAAAGACACCTGGAGAAAGCAGAGAGGTATAGTTTCATCCTGAAAATTGACAATGTAAACACTCCAAAGTATCTGCGGTGAAATAAATACAAAACTTGCTCAGTTTCCCTAGAGCACCTTCCAGAAAGACAGGGAAGAATGTCTGCATTTTTGCAGGGAACCAATTCACTGTGAGTGCATTGGCATATTCAGTCATTTACCCTCACACAAAATTAAAAAGTTTCCAGAAGTGGAAGTCAATGTCTGTGTCTTGAAGGAAGAATTTCTTCCCAGCTGTTTGGCTAGTTAAGTATCACTGCATATAGTGACAAGTAACCTGAGTCTTACAATGCCAATGCAATGATTTAAAAAGCTTTATCCTAATCCTAATTTTAATAACAAAATCCATACATCCCCATTACACTAGGTAAATGCACAGCCTGAAAAATTCACTCATGCCCTTTCCACAATGATGTATTTGATGTACTGATGAACCATCATCTAAAGATGATTATGACTAATAACACTTGCAGTTAGCTGATTTCTTTCCAACATAACTCTACCAGTTTTCAAGACTATCCCAATGACGTGTTAGCAGTTCAAACACTTGTAATTTCAAACAATGTGAATTATCTATTCCATTTAAAATACAATAAATATCTTTGGATTAAACAGAAGCAAATCCAAACCCACTGACTTATTTTGGAAAGTTGGCTATGTTCATTATATTTCAATACTGTTAATTTTTAGTCAATTTTCCAAGGAAACATCAGTCCCAGAAAATGCTACCAATTCTAATTGGTTAAATATCTGCTACATAGTAACCTTGCTGCGTGAGATACAGACCTGTTCTGTCACTACCATGCCTTCAGTCAGCATTTAGCCCCATTGCATGATAGAGGACTTCTGGATTTTAGCTATTCTGTTAAGTTCAATGTAAATTTAAGGTCTCACTTCAGTGATGAGCTGCAAGAAAATTACTGACTAACTAACCATGGATGCAAAGCTCAGGTCCTACTTGAGGGTTTAGGAATTCTTCGTTTGTCTCAAATTATTAAAGTACACAAATAGCATCCATAATGTTTCCCCTGGGCAGAGTTTGATACCACATTTCTTAAGGCCTATTAAGTTCAGACAGTGAAATTTCCCACCATCGTGTTAGGAAACACAAATACATTTTTAAATTTTATTTTCTGGATTTTGTGAAAATAATAATACTTTAAAATTAGAGGGTTTCCACTGCCCTTTAATTTTGAGTGCAGTAGGTCTTCAGTACTAAGCAGACATTAACAGTTAATCTTACATGTAACAGGTTTCCCTATGAGATGAAAAAATCACAAGACAATTTTCTTCTTCCCACAAACAAATGCAAAGTACAACCCAAACTGTGAGATGCAGATTGGTCTTCGTTTGCTCTGCATGGAGCTCAGTTTGAAGCTGAGCTGAAGTCTTTTATTCTCTTACATTGTCAGAATTTGTCTCAGGAGAAGAAACAATGATTATTAAGTATTTCATTATGTATAGAAATAAGATTGAATTTAAAATAAATGCTTAAAATATTAATATCTAAAAATCCGATTTAGATAAAATCATAGGGTGGAAAAGGTCAACCACTGCCCAGATCTCCCAAATATTTCAAATAATATTGGTTCAGGCCCCATAGCTGAGATCATCAGACCCTTGATTTTAAACTATTTGGAAAGCTTTGTAAGTTTGATCCCAAATAACCAAGAGAAGCAAATAGATGCATTAGTACCTGCTCTAGCACTTCTATGCTTTTCATTATAACCAGTCAGTTCTTATACAGGAGAAAAGCCAAGTGAGAGAGCCCGAGACAGTCAGAGCGCAAAATTATTCCAGAGAAACTTTCTCATTATCCATTGTTTTCTCTCCCACACAGCAGAGCAGAACCCAGATGCCCTCAGTTCTTAGAAATGAGTAGAAAAAGAAGAAAAAGCTGCAAGGGCAGAAAGAGCTCTGATTCCAGAGAATGTAAGTTTACAGAAATGTTTAATTTGAAGTAAAAACATCAGAATCATAGATGGTTATGCTCCATTTACTCATCAAGACAGAAATCCATCTTTGTGCCCAAAGCTGTTTGTCAAATGGGAAATATTTACACCAAAGTGTGGGTACATACAGATAATGTCTTGATGAGGCTTCTCTAGTTGTTTCATTTAAGTTGAGCTGCTATCCTAGCTATTTCTGACAAAGTCTTTCCAGACATGTTGATGTTTAATTGCCTCAAATTCTCAGCATTCTTGCTGTAAATTTCTCAGTGTTGTCTGAGTTTAACAGCTTGTTCTAATCCTACTTAGGTAGATGTCACTGTAAACTGTTATTCTCTAATGTACATGAGCTATTCTAAAAAAAAAAGCCTAAGCATGTCAGAATTTTATGTAATTGTTTGAATGCCATGAAATCTTGCCTAGTACAGCTCCTTCCAGGAAACAGTGTTTTCTTCTGCTTCGAACAGAAAGCTGTGGCTTGCACCTCCTGGCAATGTGCCACTGATGTGCTGTGTGATTGTGACAATATTCATTAATCCCTTTGTTTGCTTATCTGTAAAAGGATTATAAAAGTCAAGTTCCATGTAATTTACCCCAAACTGCAAACATGCAGTGGGATATTGAGTGTCCCAGTGTCTTCACAGGAACGAAGTAAATACTGAGAGTAATGGAAGTAAAAAAGGTAAATCTTTCTATATACAAATAGAATACCTTATCCTCTAACAACTGCACAACTTTCTGAGAAAAAAGCAGTATAGATATATTCATTTTCTTCAGTCAGAGTTAACATCACTTATCAGATAATTAAGACAAAGGAAGTTAATATTGAAATGAAAAAAAAATGTTGTGGATAATATGCTATACCTTGAAGATAAAATAGGTGGGAAACAAAACATGGGAAAAATGTTTTTTGTTCTTTTTTTTTTTTACCTTAAATTAGATGAACAGTTGTCATCCATTTGTAAATGCCAGCAAAATGTAGGAAGTCTTGAAAATAAAGCAGATGAGGCTCTGGCTCACTTTGCTGAGCCACTGGATGTAAAGCGGACTGAAGAAGACGGAAAAGATCATGAAAACAAGAATCACAGTAGCTCAGATGCGTCTGAAGACAAAGACCTTGATAACGTTTCAGACAGCGAAAAAGAAGGAAAGAAGGAAAAGAACTACCCTCCTCAAATGTTCTCTTCTGAGCAAGATGAAATCCTAGCTACAGTAACTTTTGGTGAAACAGAGGGCTCCTCCACAGGGAAAATTACACTGTGGGGCAAGCCAGACTCTGCAGAGTTTGTTAGCTTGGCTACTGGAAAAATTACTGCAGAAGTAAAATATGGTTCTTTTAATGTGAAAGTAGAAGTTAAGAATGTTTCTTTGTTTGATTCTGGAACAAAACTTGTAGCTGAAAAAAGGAAAAGTTCAAAGAACAATAAACGTTGTCATGAAAGGCAATACCAGAAAAGTCAGTGTTCAAAATGTTCGAAGCACCAGTGTCCTTCAGCTGACCTTTCAGCAGAACACAATGGGAATTATAAGGGATCCTTTAAACATAAAATTCAAACTGCCGTCAACAAAAATGCCTCCCTGAAAATGAACATTGAAGCAAAGGAAATTAAAGTGGAATATACCAGCAGAAAGAAAAATCTAAAGGTTAACATCACACCTGGTGAACAAGCACAGAGCAAAACCTGCAACAGGGAACAAGAAGATACCTATTGGAGTGAAACAGATTATTCTGTAACAGAAGCGCCTTGCAATACAGATTGTGAGTCATCTTTTAGCATTCAGGAAAAAGTAGACTATACATTCCCAGATGCATGTACACTTCTCCCTCCACCTAAAGAATTTGCTGACTGTGAGATAACACATTTGGATACAATTGCAGAGGGAGTGTCTTTGTCAGATTCCAGAAGGGAATCTGACAGCCTGTCTACAGCCTTGAGAATTTGGGGGGAAGAAAATTATTTCTGTAAATATAGCAAAAAGGACTATAAAGACCACACCAATGAAAAGGAGGATTTTTCAAAAGATAAAATACTTTTCTCAAAAATAAATAATACAAATTGTCTTGTAGCTAGTAATACCTTAAACAATGCAAATGCTGGGAAGGAGCATTTCAGTAAGAACAATGTATTAGGTCAAGAAAGAAATAACTGTCACAAATACAGAGACATGGGGCAAAAACCAGCAAGAAGAAAGTCTTTCCCAGATACTACCCTTGATGTACCATCACCAGTTCACTCTAGAAAGGATTCTGGCTTTTATTCGTTGCCATCCTTAAAAGTATTGCCTAAGGAGACCAAAGCGGGAGATATCTATAACAGGAACTCACACGTTCATACCAGCTATATAGAACTTTCTAAGTGTCCTGATTTGACCTCCTCACTGAAGAGTTTGAGAGGTCTGAAGTCTTCGTATCAGTTTGCTTTCACATCATTTGATCATAATATTACCATTTATCCATCTGAGCCTGAAGAAAGTCTAGATGACACTTCTTTACTGAATGACTATGCAGACTATGTGGGACATGGTGAAGAAACAGAAGAAACATTAATGGAGACTCTCCATTCCAGTAGTACTATATATGAGAAAAAAGAAAATGGGCATGAGGAGCCTCTGAGAAACATAGCCATATGGGAGGAAGACTCTGAGTCTACTGAAGATGCTTTAGAGGAAAGGACACCAGAGTACAACCATTTAGAAAAGCACACTGAAATGCAGAACAAAGCTCACCTGGTACAGGTCTATCCACATTCTAGAAGCCCTTTGGGTGAATTCATTAATGACAAGGAAAGCACTAATTATGCATCTACAGAAAGCACCCCAAACCAACTTTCAGCTTTACAGCAAAACTTTCACCAACCCCCTGCAGAGCCTGAAGTAACAAAGAAAAGAAGAGGATCAGTAATGACTGTGATAACTGGAGAACTAGAACGAAGACTCATCCAAGTTGACAATAAATTGATACCTGATTCTTTTGGCTCTGCAACAAGAAAAGAGCCTAAACTTCCCTGTAGTATACAAGAAGAATCGTTGCTGTCATCCTTGCTATTAGATCCTGAGGAGCATGACATAAATAATGAATCAGAAAGCTTTTCTGAGATACAAGACATATCTGGGAATATCCTTGTTGAATCCGATTACCATAATGATTCAGCACAGGCTGCCATCTTGTCTACCTCTTCAGCATATACAGAAAAGAAAGAGAATTTGACAGAACATTCAAATGTCAAGGAAAGATCTGAGAACATTTGCAGTAAACAGTCAATTGATGATAGCTTAAGGAGAGAGCCTGGGGAACATCAACTACATCAGCTAGCCAAATCCAACTCTGATGAAGTTGAGAAAAAGACTGAAATGAAAGAAAATTTTCATCAGAATGCAGACATCCCTCCTTTATCAGTAAAACAGATTAGTCAGAAAGGTAGGTGTAATAACACTTTTGGAGTTAATACCACTTACACATCTTTTGCATAGGTGGTTTAGTGCTTTGGTGACATCTTTTGAGGGAAAATGAAAGTATATTATGATGGTATTGGTATGCTTGGCCATTTGGTTATAATATGTAGCTGTTGTGTTGAGGATGCTAAGAGACACCTTGTAGACCCAAGTAACTTAAATAAAAAACCCCATACTATAGATCTAGTGAGAGAAGCAAACACCAAAACAAGAAAGGTTTTTTTGCAGTTGCCACATGGCAGGAATTCAGAGTTCTAGTCAGCGTTTAAAACCATATAAATCTGTTTTTGGAGTCTATGTGATCTATGGAAATACTAAGTTCTAAGTACATCTCAGTCCTAATTCTGGCTGAGCCTTTGCATGTCATGGAATCACAATAGTGGATCATTTAACCTTCTTTTCTCCTCTCTTTATGTAGTTAAGAAAACTCCGTATGAAAAAGAATTATTTCTAATAGCTAATCATTTACAAAATTTCTTCTCTTCCCTTCTGTAATTCACCTACCCATATCCATAACTGGTCATTTTAAAGGAGTGTTTTGAATCATAAAAATGTAAAGCCATAGTGGGACACTGCACACTACAATGTAAAATCTCTACATTGTGAATATGTACACACACATTTCTGTATGTATTTTTGAAATACCACTCCAAACACTTTAATTTTAATTTTTTAATATTAATGAAGTTATATACAAATATAAGTGAGATCATCCTTTTCAGAAGATAATTTTTCCAACACATTTGGAGGGTAGGAGTTTTATACAGTTGAAAAATGCGTACGTTCTTATCATGGGAAAAAGGTCTTCAAGAATATTAGTGAAAAGCATCAGAAAGTTTTTAATAATCTTTCTAGTTCGCAATATCTGCAGAAAATACTGGTATGTCCTCCAAGGTTGTCTTGTTTGGCACTGGTAATAGAAATTTCAAAAATACCTGAAGTGAGATATAGCTATTCCTTGCATTTTGGTTTTAATATGAATAACAATGCACTTGCAATATGGGAATACCATCCTACTTAATCAAGGAATTGGGCGCAAGGGGCAATGCAGGCCATCCTGTGCTCAGCAATGCAGTGACACTGGAAAGGAAACGTGGCATTATTCAACAAAGAGTGAGAGCACCTAGAACAGGGGAGAAAAACAGATGCAAATGTTGTAAACAGGAATGGGGAGAGGAGCCCAGACAACCTGGGAGTCTGCTGGTGGTGTGGGAACTCAATTAATATCACAGGAGCAAAGAATCATGCCAAGGCCCCTAAAAAAAATCCGTTTCCTGACTCTGCTCTGGAAAAGGGGCTCGGTGACACAGGTCTGTGATGGAGATCTGACTGAAGCCAGAAGAAGGCTATTGACCCAAGAGAGCACTTACACAGGCCTCTGGGGAGCCTGTGGAGGCTGGGCTCACTTTCTCCCCACACCCTCTACCAGTGGGTACAGCTGCATTTTTAGAACGGAATCTAACACAAAGACTGTTTTCCAATTGTTGTTTTAGATGAAATAGTAATACAACAAACAAATTTATACTGCTCTACCCGCAAAGAAACCTGAAGTAGAAGGGTACCTTCTCCTTTTATCTGCATGCGTGTCTTGCAAGATTTTTAATGTTTAAATAGCACTTTATATATCTACATAGTGGCCACTTCAAAAACATATGAGTACTTTTAAACAAAATCCATGAGAAATTTACATGTTTCTGCGTAAAAATGGTGCCATACAAATGGCTATGAAGGTATTTAACTACAGATACAACTACCACAAGGTAGTCACATGTACCTTTCTCTGCATTAAGACCTCAAATATTCTAAAATACATACTTTATTAATATTTTCAGTATTATTTGGTGTTTTCATTTCTATTTTTAGGTTAGGTTGTTCTTGTTGTTAGAATGTGAAAATTTTAAACAGTATAATTGCTTAAGTTTTTTTACAATTCCTCACAAATAATGTCTGGTTATAATTTAGACTTGAAATCAGAAATGAATAAAACCAGAAAACTACCTTTGATGAAAGACACCAGAGCAAGTGATAGTTCCCAGGAAGAAGCAATAGACCAGTGGGCCAGGAGACGGAAACAGTTCAAAGACAGCAAAAAATGCAGTTCAACTGGAGGAAGCTCCATAAACAGCACAATCACTGAGGGATCAAGTGAGTACTTTAATTTTATAACTGTATTCTTTCTCATTTGTGTGATTGACACTCTGACAAGGTTTTCAGCTAAGGAAATTGATCTTCAGTTCATAACCTGAGTTTCTCTCAGTCATTATCATGAGCAAACATATTTTATTCAATTGAACTATTTCTCACTGTGGGTGTTAGAGTCCTCTCTCTTTCATATAACCAAGCAAATAAACTGATAGGAAAAAAATTGATTGCACCATCCTCGTCCATATGCAATTAATGTTAAGACAAGATCTAGGCACAGATAAACAGGTAATGACTTACAGCAGCAGCTTTGAGGGTGTGACAAAAATCATAATCCTGATGCCTACTTTGCTTATGTCAAAGCCATGAAGAGCTTCTCTCCTCACTAAGATAACCACCCGCTCCACCTTGTTGCCTAGTTTGTCCTTCACTGTCCAGTTACTGAAAGAGTTAGTCTGTAACTGTCTCATTAACAAATCTATAACCTTGCCATATGCTTGACCGTGTACCGCACTCGTTGTCTTAAATCACACGGGAAAGAATTTTAAGGATGAACTTCTTAATGAATTTACATTTCTTGCATATGGAGTCCCCAAGCAAGGATTTCACAGTCTAGGAGAGAACATATGTGGTACTTCTTACTTCACACTGCCTTTGCCGCCTGTTTTGCTATTTTTGTAATGTAAGAAGCACTTTGTACAGATGAAGAAATGTGCGCTTCCCTGTGGAAATATTTTGTGCTATAATTGTTACTTTTGGTAAGGATGTTTTATTTGTAGATCTATAACCTCCTTTTTGAAGAAGGTTAATTGCAAACCTATAGAAGACTGACAGCTGTACCACTTCAGTGCAGGTCCAGTATAAGATAAACTGTAAATATATTCTATCCTTATACTGAAGAGGTTAAATCCTGCATCAGCAGGGCCTCAATTCTCTACCCAAACATAGGTTTCAGTTGGCTGCTGGGATGCCAGTAGGGTTCTGAGATAAGAGACCCATGCCTTTTTGAAGACGGATGTCAAATGAGATACCCTTAGGCACATAATATGGTACTAGCCACCTATATTCAGGTCATAGAATCCTACAATGATTAGTTAGAAGGGGCCTTCAGGATCACCTAGTTCCAAACCTCCTGCCATGGGCAGGGACACTTTCCACTAGACTAGGTTGCTCAAAACCCTATCCAACCTGGCCTTCAATACTTCCAGGGACGGGGCACTGACAACTCCTTTGGGCAGCCTGTTCCAGTGTCTCACCACCCTCATAGTAAATAATGTCTTCCTAATACCTAACCTAAACGTACCTTCTTTCAGTTTAAAACCATTACCCTCATCCTATACTCCCTGAGAAAGAGTCCTTCCCCATCTCTCCTGTAGGCCCCTTTCAGGTACTGGAAGGCTGCTGTAAGGTCTCCCCAGAGCCTTCTCTTCTCCATGCTGAACAATCCCAGCTCTCTCAGCCTGTCTCCATAAGAGATGCTCCAGCCCTCTGATCATCTTTGTGGCCCTCCTCTGGACTCGCTCCAGTAGAACATGTCTCCTTCCTGTGCTGAGGACTCCAGAGCTGGACACAGTACTCGAGGTGGGGTCTCACGAGATCAGACTAGAAGGGCAGAATCACCTCCCTTGACCTGCTGGCCAGGATACAGTTGGCTTTCTGGGCTGTAAGCACACATTGCTGGCTCATCTTGAGCTTCTCATCAAGCAGCACCCCCAAGTCCTTCTCTTCAGAGCTGCTCTCAATCCATTCTCATCCCAGCCTGTATTTGTGTTTGGGATTGTTCCAAATCAGCTGCAGAACCTTGCACTTGGCCTTGTTGAACTTCACGGGGTAATCTTGTTTAACTTCATGAGATAACTGAGTCAATCCCTAAGTTTCTAATGCCTGTTAACAAAGCAGCATGGATGACTGACATTTCATATGGAAATGAAAAAGCTCTTTATTGGTAGCAGTTTCCATTCTTGTCCTCTGAGACAGATTCAAGTCCGCAGCAAGGAGATAAGAAAGTTACCATGTCAAACCACCACTCAAAAAATCTACCAGGAGATACATACACCAAAATAGACTGTAATGTCTCCTGAATATAAAGCTGGACCATAAATTTTATAGATCAGGCACATGCTGGTTTCATCGAGAAAATATAAAATTAAAAATTTAAAATAAAACAAACAAACCAACTAATCAAAAAAAAGACCAAGTTGCAAGAGCTAGAATTGCTTTCCTTGGGACAAAGTTTTTCATAGCACATGACATTAACCTGACGTGGTCTCCAGAACAGGTGAGTGATCAGACAATTCTGTCACAAATCCTAGAATTTAATAATTTCAGATAGTGTACTGCAGGCCTAAAACTTCAGTCCAGTTTGCTTTTGCAGCTAGGCTGTTCCCTGGTGTTTGCAGACCTAAGGCAACTCTAATTGATATTTGGAAGCATCAGCTCCTTACACGCTTCCAGCCACTGAGAATAACCTAGGTGCAGCTTGTTCCTGACACTCATAAGCTGCTCAGTTTGACATTTGTGGTGAAAGTTCAAGGAGGGAAGAGGTGAAAAGATATTTTTAAAATGTCTTGGCATAACTCCATAGTGCACTGTGGCAACATTTATTTCTCTGGTTTTGCCTGTTAAAAGCGCTAGTACAATTTTAAGCTCTACTACAATTCTAACAATTCAATATTAAACTGGCAAAATACTGTGCTGTACTGAATTGCTTGGTGCTATTTTAGGTTTTCTTGATTTATAAATTCATGGCTAACATGTACTTTAAATATGTCAACCTAGTAGTATTTATTTATTTTTGTTTATTTACTAGTAGCTTTTTATACAGTTAATCATGCCATCTTTTTATACAGATAATCATGCTATCTCATACTTTCTGCATAAGGGAGAAGCCAGTTAATGTGAAGTATTTGTCTACATAGACACAGTTGCAAACTGTCCAAGCGAAAAAAAGTCTGCCATTCAGATGTACTCAGGAAGTAATTTGATGAACAAAACTAATTAAGGTTAATTTTTATCTTTTCTGTTTTGAAACTGGAAATCATTCTGCATAATTGCCACATCAAACATAGGATAAACAAAGCAAACAGATCCTTTCTCCAGCTGCACTAAACCTAGGTGCATTATACCAGGCATTTTGTACTGAAAGGAACATGAGGTTTTTTTCCTCTCAGACAATTTATATGAAAGAATTTTTTCAGTCTATCTGTTAGCACAGTCTCTGATGGTCTCTTATAATCCTTTCACCATCCAGTTTTAGCTTTGAAGTTCAGTTCCCCATCTGTTTGGGAAGTTGTACTATTGCATAGCCCTTTTTCTCCACAAACGGCTGTTTATAGCCTGCCTGTCACATAGCCAGCTGTCTACTGTCCTCTCTCCTTGTGAGCCTGAAGATTACTGCTTTTTCCTTTAGCAGAGAACTAGAGTTAAAGCTCCCCTCCATCTCCATGTTAATCTAGGTGACACGGTTTGACCCAGGGGACTCATTGCCAGACATTGTGAATGTATATTAATATAAAATAAGAATTGGAAAATCCTCATGATAACACATGTAACATCATACAAATATTCAACAATATTTAGACAAGCCAGGAGTTCTATGTTTAAAAAAAAAAAAAAAAAAGGCAAACCCAAACAACTATCCTCATCTCTTTTTTAATAAAACTAAATACACACATTTGGAAGAGCTAAGACTAAGCAAACAGCAAATACAGTTATTATTGCCTGATTACTTTTCAGCTTCTTCTATGTCTTCCCATATGCACTGAACTTGTACTAAATTTCTAGAGAACTTGTTTGGTTTCCTAATCAAATGGGCTGTATAGGAAAGCTTAACAATTGGCTAAAGCCAGATCTCTGTTAAAGAGGTTCAGATCCTGTTTTGACCATTTGCATTTGGCATTCAAGTTCAATATGCAGTAGCATCCAATATTGTGATCTTAAATTTGCACGTCTTTGCAGGTTGCCTTTTTAACAGCAGCAAAATTACAGAACTAAGTACAGACATTACAAACAGTTCATTAAGAAGCTTGTGGCACTTATTCCATGCTGACTGGCTGAGGCCAGTTATTCTTCATGCATTTTCCATACTGACATTACTTTTACTTGTTTTACCTTCATGACAGTAAATTCAGAGGATGCTCGGTCAGTAGATCTGGGACTACATTCTGAAAATGAGGACAGAGGTTTTTATACAGAAAACTTTCATTCTGCTTCCTGGGTTTTCAGAGGAGATGACGTCTCACCAAATAATAGTCCTAGGTGTCTCAGCAAAAGGCCTAGACCAGTGGCAAGTAAGTTGACTAAAGCAACATGTAATAAATGTCATAAAACTGTATTTATTTTGGGCACTTTGAGGATTCCAGGGGATTACCATTTTTGGAGAAGATGCTGGATGCTTATGCTGAAGACAGGAAAAAGAGCAACCCAAGAAGCTAAAAAATTATAAAAAAATGTAATGTAAATAAGTAGTTCTTATTTAGCTGCTGACTTGCAAAATATCACAATTACTTGACAAAACTGATTCTGGTGAAAGGTCATAATTAAACTTCTTGCTGCATTATAAGAGTAGAACCAATATAATCTCATAGCTTCTTCAAGCATGGCAAAATCATAGAGAGCTATTAGTGGACATAAAGTTTTATGATGGCCATATAATCTGTTCTCCCTCAAACTTTCAAACATAGTAGATCTAGAAAGAAAAGAATCAAGTTTGCTATGGCTATGAAACATTGTTCTATTTTTAGCTTAAAGACTGTCATGCAAACAGATATAGTGAATAACTTTTGCAGGGGGATGGGAGATTTTTCTTCACTTTTCAAATATTAAGTTACTGAAGAGTAACACAGTTTGAAGAACTAAGACAAACTGAAAACACCCCTGAAGCTTTCCGGGACATAGTTCTTTGCTCGAGGTCATAAATCATTCACAAGTTGAGAGAAAACAAATGTCCTCTGTAAACCTCCAGGTATGAAAAAACTCCCTTAAAATATATGAGAATATTCTGGAGAGCCATTTTGTTTGCCTCTTCTCCCAAGGGAGAGCTCTGAAGTTCAGCAAGATAATTAAAGTAGGTATTGAAGTATCTATGCTCTTTTAGACACGTAACGTCAATTGACCTGCTAGTAAAGTAACCTTTAAAACCATTTCTAACTTTGAAATGGTACACAATTTGGAGACAAATATAGTAAGATCAAAAGCAGACACTTTGAGAATTCAAATTTATACTGAAGTCCTTCAAGAGTAGAAAATTTACTAATGAGTCAGACTATTTGATACAAAATAATACTACTAAACCCTGAGAAAAAGTTGGAAGACCCTCATCTTTCTTTTTACTGAGAATGATCCCTTTACATGTTTAATTCTGCTGACTTGAAAGACACTTCACATGGTTACTGGTGGCAGAAGATGTCAGTGTGGTGGGGGGTTGACTAGAGGACTGGGAGGCCATGGGAGTGGGGAGTAGACAGGTAAGGGTGGACCAAAGGAAAAGAGACAATTGGTATCCAAAGGTAGAGACCTAAAATATGAAAAGAATGAAACTACAAGAAACAGATTTTAACTCATTTGAGAATTTAGAGTGCATTTTGTATTTGCAGCTTAGAGGTCTGCCATAGAGATCAGGAGCTGTTGGTGTGGAATGCTGTTGGTGTGGAACGTCTGAATGCTTCTCCACCTCTTCATTATAAAATCCAGTCACTTAACTTAAACTGCTGATGGAAGTACACTTTATTGATTCTGTCTGTCTTTGCCCTAACATGAAGGATGTGGTGTGAGTAGGGTATGTGCTGGTGGAGGGGCAGCAACAAACAGCTAGGAGTGATACTGAAAGCATCCCAGCCATCTGCAGAATCAGTAACTGTCAGTGCCTACAGATAAAAAGTTTTTACAACAGACTGCTGCTTGCTGAATTGAACTGGACTTGTGGTGAAAAAAGGGATGTCTTTTTTTCCAATTTTGCAGTTCGTGAAAGAACAGTGAAAATCGCTAAAGGAACTGGCAATTACCCCTGGGGATTCAGGATCCAGTTCTCAAAGCCTATCCTTGTGACTGAAGTTGACACAAGTATGTTGTGTTTGTACTAGTAAATTTCTCCTATAAAAATGTATATCAATAATTATGTATTTATTTATACATATATTTATATGTATTTATTTTTTTATTTGGTAATATGATATGATAGAATATGATCTACATAATAGACAACATCTGTTTTATAGTAATATGTAATATAGGTGTACATAAATAATTTCTGTAGTTGGTGGGTGTAAGGTGTTTAATATCATGTCCTTGAACAGCTCCTGATCTTAGGGCCACAGTATGCCTGTGGGTAAACCGGAATCCACTCCTCTCTTTCCTCCCATGGCAGTTGATACCTTATGCAAGTGTCTGCATCCAGCCTCTCTCCAGATGTAAAGTCTAAAACTTTTGGGGACGGACATCTATTAATTTAAGAATGAAATGGAGAATGCAGTGATCCTCATAACAACATTTTCAAAGTCTAATTAGCTGGGGACACTTCTGCTTGGATGGGTTTCCATCAAGCCATCTATAAATCTTAAGAGGTGTGCTGCTAACTTCTGCAGAGTAGTCCACCGATTGTGAGGAACTCCAGAAGAAACTCACAAAACTGAGTGACTGGGCAAAAAAGTGGCAGATGAGTTTCAACAAAGATGAAGTATAAGCTAATGCCTCTAGAGAGAAATGATCTATACTATGCCTGCATGATGGAGAACATGGTATTGGCGGTTATGCTCAGGAATAATCTAGGGAGTCACTACTGAAAGGTCCCTGAAATCATCAGATCTGTGTCATGTGCAATGGCAGCTTGGAAATCTGGCTAAAAGCTGTCCCTGTCAGTAAAAGCAGTGAGAACAAGACACAGGGAGTCATTTTGCTGCTATGTAAAACCTTGGTTAACCCAAACCTAGAATACCCACATCTAGAGTATTGCTTGCTGTACTGCTCTCCGCATCTCCAGATGGACACAGTAGAGTTAGAGAAGGAACAGAAGGGGACTCAGATGAATTTCTATTACCAAAGGCAGATATAATGAAAAATGTCATCCTAGACCAAGAATGCTAGTGTGTTCCCTCTAGCAAGACATCTAAGAATAGTTCTGTCACTTCACCAGCCTTATGTATTATATTTTCCAGCTTCCTGACAATGCTGGAAAATCCTATGAATTCAGAGACCTGTGAATCCATTAGTTGAACCCATAATTTTAAAAACTGCCTGCTTAGCTACTAAATGGGTTTGTCATTAAACTCCACTAGGCAAGATCAGAAAAGTCACAAATCTGAGCAAGGGAGCAACATGCAGAGAAAAATATGCATATCTGAAAAGAACAACATTTTACGAACACTTTACAACTCTAAGACTTGTATTAGAAGTCTTAAGATTTGAACACAGTTGGATTTATACCTCAGTCATATTTCTTGCATGATACTGCTGTTCAGTTCTAAAAGTCATTCTAACTTGTTGCCAGATGGTCTGTTTATTAAATACTAAAAAGAAAGCCTTCAGTCCAGAAGAGGAACTCAGGCAAAAGGCAGACCTATTCAAAAGAAATAAGGGAAAAGTTCAGAAATGGTTGCTTTACTTTCTGTATGGCTATGCCTACTGCTCATCAAAGGATCTCATAATCTTTTAATGTAAACTACATGAAAATAGAAATTACTTTGACACCAGATCCTAGAGATCATTCTGTGTTTATACGTCTGAATACAATCAGGGATTTCCATTATCAATTGAAGCTTTGTCAGTAATGCAAATCTCAAAAACCTTTGCCTACAGAATACTATACAAAGGACTTAGTAAGATTAAATTGTGGCTAAAGTGGCTATGTAATGTTCCTCATCCTGAAACAGCTACCTAATTTTAGTCCAGAATATTATTTTTTATAGCCTCTGAGACTAGATAATCTTCACAGTATAATTTACACAAAAAGTGATTTACTGTGAATCTCAGAGGGTAATTTTGAATGAAAAAATTTGTTCTGCTCATCTTAGTAGAATGTGCTTTTGATTACAAGGTTAAAGACCAGTATCATTCATTGCTAATTATTTTAAGAAAACAAAATTATTTGGCTCAGATGAAAATTAGTTGTGCTCTAAACAGCACAACTGTAACAATGTGTGTGTGCTTGGACAAATAGCTTTTATTATCAGATTGCTGGGAATTTCAGTACCTATTGACATAAAGTTATCCCTGATGCAATGAAATGTTTCTTTTCTCTAGCATTATAAGTTTTAGATGATTTCCCAATTGTAAACATAGAGGTTCCTTAGCACTCTTATATCTAAGAGTATAACCTCAGAAGAGGTCTTTCAAATTAGAATGTGGTAAAGTTTTTTACCTAAATATAAATAAATGGTCATGTCTGCGACATTAGTCCTAATAGCTACCAATTTAATCTGTAACTACTAATTAAAACTAAGTATAGCGAAACAGCTACTCACATTGTATACCAGTTCTCTTAAGTTTATTTATATGTTTTGTTTTCAAATGCAGTTGCTTTAAAACAACAACAAAACAGGAAAAAAAAGAGTATTCTTTTTTACAAACTTCTAGTAAAAGTATCTTTTCTCATAATATGACTCATTCCATTAAAACAAACATAAAAATTGCATTTGTATCCCTTTTCAGTTGCACACTGAGAAATTATTTGAATAATATTTTAAACACCACTTATGATCATAAAGTCTTGCGTTAAATCCTCAAGTCCAGCACAAACCAAAAATGTGCTGGCATTTTCAAATTTGCAAATGATTTTTAATACACACAAGGGTGAACCATGGCTTTTTTGTGCCTGTTTATTATTACGCTTTTACTAATCTCTTCCCTACAACTTCTAAGCATCCTCAGAAATTCACTGAACAATCACATTTACTATGTGATAGGGTACAAAATCTTTAAAAATATACATTAAATAGTATGGACATGGAACAGTATTTTCCAAAAACATTTTTTTTCACAGTACATTAGAAATACTTAATTATAAATGAGAAGGGGGAAACTGTGTCCGAGAAACTTATAAATGGCATTTAAGTAACTGTATTGGTGCCTGTGAAAGGAGCACATTTATCACTTCACAAATTTACATCCATTCCTGTCTGGCATGTGTCTGAGCCTTATTTTATTAGGGGTGCATATGCTTTGCAACGGTTACCAAATAAACAAAAGGTTGATATATTAACAAATCTGATTCAGTCCCTCCTTCACTTAACCCTTGTTAATTTAGGATGTTATTTCCCCCTAAAGACAAAACCCACAAAATACTGTAGCCAAATTCTGTTAACCAGCAAGAGAAACATCAGCACAGAAAGTAGTCTTTTAGTGTTAAATCCAAAACTCACCAGAATAATAGCTGGGTTTTGTACTGACTTTACTGAACATTGCATCAGATCTTTGTTTGCACTTTAGGCCAAAACCCTCAGATACTGAAATGCCTGATTGCATCTTCAAGCATTTAAGTCCTAGTGGCATTTTTAATGGAATTTCTCCACTGCCAGTGATTATCTAGAGTTGAACTGGTACCTAAATCCTGAAGTTTCATTTACAGACGACTAACAGATTGCTCAAAAAAACTTGCTCCACCTCCAAGTTGACATCACGAAGCCCCCAAATCATAATCCTTGGCTGGTTGGACAGATAACCTGTTTTGCTAGAAAAGCTTGATCACACAGACACACTTGATATCCTAACTCTAAATAAAATAAAGTTTTTGATTCCAGACAGTGCAGCTGAAGAAGCAGGGCTTCAGGTTGGGGATATTCTGATAGCAGTCAACGGAACTGATGTCACCAGCATGCCACATTCAGAAGCTGCCAATCTGGCAAGGAAAGGTAAGTTTGAGATCACAGTAAATTACATGGATGGGTCAGGATTGCTGTACAATGCTCCAAATACATATAGAACATGTTGCATGATGGATGCAACAAAATTGTTAATTAACAGTTTAATGCATTAGTATTTAATACAGTATTATTGCCGAAGTCACATTTTTATCTAGACCTTGCTAGGAACACAGAAGAAAATGGACATACAAATTATTCCCCAATGAGCACATGTCACAGTAGTGCTTCTGGCTCTCTTCCCTTAAAGGAAGTCACTGAGAAATTCCTGAAAGTGACTGAAGAGACACCAATACCTTATTTATGCCTTTTTTTCCCTCAGGGAGAGACTTCACAGCTTGGTTCAGTGCACACAGTAGTCACTTCTGTGTCACCAAGACCTGAAATCTGGTCAGGAGAGCAGAGAGGTTATTTCATGAGGCAGCACCACAGAAACAAGGAGTGAGAGATATTAATCATGTATATTCTTCCTAGAATTCTGATGACTAAGCCCCAAAGATACCCATGTTGACATGCTGAAAGTTAATCTACCACAGTTCTTTTATTTATCCCAGATACATTTTTGACAAGAGCTCAGAGAAAATTCAATAAATGAAAATCCTTTTACAAGACAGTGACAAATTTAACTCGACACATACCAAGTTCTTTAATTATAAAGGTGCCATTCACACTGTTATATTTGAGAGTACGTTGAGTCTTTTAGTAGATAAATCTCTTATTACTAGGTATTTTTAGCTCCTTAGAGAACACCCCCTGGCCTAAATCTTGGCAGACAGACAGCATTCCCAAAGTCAAATGTCCCCAAAAGAGAAATCCAGCAAATGTTTTGCAAATGAAAATGTGTCACAGCCGCATTTCTCAATCCTCTTTAAGGCGTTGCCACCTGCTCTGAAGTAATATCTGATAGAATTTCAAGCCTTTAGGGTCAAAGCCATAGATTTATTGATAGTGTTAGTGAATATTATGAAATTATACCTCATTGTTGATAACAAGAACACATTTTCAAACAATCTTGCAAGCTAATGTTGAGCCCTTACCTTTTGCAAATGATAAGTAGATACTTTAGCACAGGTTAGCCTCCAACGGCAAGACGCCTCAGTGAGGGGAAAGATAACAGAGACTGAAGGTGCCCCTAAGAGCATTCTCAGCAACTTTTATATAAACTCCAATTTGTTTATTTCATTGAACAATGAAATCCAACCACTCCTCTAAAGTGATAAAATATGCAAGCAGTTAAGATGCTGCTTGCAAAAGTAAGTCACAAAAACTGTTTTAAGAGGTGTCTTCAGATAGCTGGATCCATTACTAGTCCTCAACACAAAATTAGTTTCATTCCTGAATTTCTGTTAAACGAAGGCCAAATATTGCTTGATTTAGTTCATTGTTTCCTAGCCTGCTTTTCTTCATGTTGCTTCTAGAATCTACATTGGTAGGAGAAGGGCATGGGATAGAATACTGCCTTCCTGCTCCATACCCCATGGGGGTATTCAAATATTCAAAAATATTGACAGACTGAAATATAGTTTCCATCTATGTTTTCACATTCTTCATGTAATATTTTAGGTCCTGATATCCTGACTATGGTGGTGGGATCAGATATCAGCCGTTACCCTAACACTCCCAGACCAACATGCCGAGGATATCTGCATAAACGAACACAGTCGGCAATATTGAAGGGCTGGAGAAAGAGGTGGTTTGTGCTGAAACATAATGGATACCTACACTATTACAAACACAAAAAGGTAAGGAGAGAGCCTGGTGAGGAATCAAGCTGCATCATGAACTACAAAGTGCAGCAAATTGTACTCAAATTTATGAATTATTATCTTGACTTGTAGTATTTGCAGAACAACACCAGCACTAAAGATGGGTTTGTATGTGGTATATAGAGGAGGCTTGTTGAGTAGTTCTACCTTCCCAGTCACAGTCACAGACTTCACAGACATAGACACTGTCAGGCTTTTACGGATTCAAATTTAATTTTTTAGTTCTGATCAAGAAGTATGTGAATTGAATAGGTTCTAGGAGGCTTTGGATGAGATTAAGTACTTGCAGATGTGAAGGAGCTCTATATTCCGTCTACTGTTATATGCATTTTCTTAAGCAGGGATGACCACGAGATTTCTTTGTGTGAGTCAAGAAGCTATAAACCTGCACAGAGAGGTATTGGGAAGGCACAGTTTCTCCAGAGTAGTATTGCACTTCATCCTCTGTCATGTGGGCAGGGACCTGTACAGTGCGTAGTACTTTTAAATTGTATATAAGATTTTAACTTCATCTAGCAGTAGACATCCAAAAAGGAGTAGAACGTGCTTCATGAAGAGAAATATTTTGCTTGGCTTTATCCTGAGGTTCCAATTTGATACGGCATAATTTACAGCCCTCTAATTGTATGGTGAATCTTAATGGCCCTAAATAGGTGGCTTCATGGTTATCGCAACTACAAACGTTTAAGTATTCTACACGGTTATTCACCACTAAATAAATGAATAAATAAAGACATCACATTTAAAAAGAGAAAAAAACAAAAGAGAGTTTTCTCTTGAGGTGGTTAGCTCCTGGGGTGGGGGACATGGGCAGTGGATAGCGGGCCTGGTTTATGGCCCTGGCCAGAGTAGAGCTGGTGAACTCACCTGCCCTACAGTAGGGTTTGTCAGTAGTTTGTGAGATGCTTCAGTGGATGCCGCATGTAATTACAAGTTACTAATCCCTTCCCCTGGGTAGCTTTATGATGAAGTTATTAATTGAGAAAGTTATGTCTATAAAACCAAACAGATTTATTTCAAAGCCTGTTGTCTGTTCAGGGCTTTTTATGGTAAAACATCTTACAGCTTGTAAAAAAGATACAAGATCATTGACTTCACAAATATTTTAACCTTATTTCAATAAAACTTAGTGAAGCTGAGAAAATTTTCCTTGGTGAGGGCTTTATTAGTAGATAAAGCCTATGTAACTTCCAGAGAATCTCTTAGTAACCTAGGAGGAACTTCAGCAGAAATATCAGCAGGTTAGAAACAGGTAGAAACAGGTTTGTCTCCAACACACAATGTGAACACATGCCAGTGAAATACAACCATGTCCACCCTTAATCAAAAACTACTTGAGAACCTGAACATAGCATCAAGTCATTCACCTGTAAATAATTTTTATCTTTACTAACGTGGTCACACACCTTTTGGTCAACTTAGCATATGAAGGATGTAGATGTACATGTACACACATGCATATGTAGACATATCAGCACAATTTTATAATAAATATTAATATAATCTAGACAATAAAATGGTGTTAAAGAAGTTCAACCAACAGAAGACAATAGGGAAGCTAACACTACTGACTTGACTCCTGATCATGAATCTAGATTGATACTGTTTTTTTCTGTGATTTCATACATCAATCTCCCATTTATATATTTCATTTTTTGCTCATATATTGAGCAAAATGTTGCTCATATATTGTTTATGTATTTGTCTGTTTGGACATTTTTACATGAATAGTAGAGCCACTCCTGTAAAACCCTCACTTGAAATTTTTCCTTTATAGTAAAAACTAGAAACCAAATTATGTTTACCTGAAAGATGCTGATGCAATGCTTCACAAGGACTGTACTTTGAGGACTGCTTGAATTAGTATTTCTCTGTAGTTCAAGAACTCTTACACCTCCCACAATGCATTCTGGTTCCTCCTCCTGGTGATCCTAAGTATAGTTTTTCATGGACAATACTATTCAGATGAAGAAAAGAATTCTCATGAGGCACAGCAATTTCATATCCAAACTGAAATTAATCAAGCTTTCAACATTTAAACTTCTTGTTCATAACCAAACACTTCTGTGAGGAAAAGACATTTTGTGAAAAGTAATTAAAATTTATAGAAAGAGCTTGCTCTTCTACAATTCTCTATCCACCTGACATTTCCAGCAGAAAATCTGGTAGGCTTATTTCTCTGCATATGCCATGATACACACACTAGCCATCTAATGAGAGTTATGTGGCAGAACCACTGGGTGTGCAACAAAGCAGTCTGGCTTTCCATCCTCATTATTAGAATACTACCTACTCTGGTCTCAAAACAAAAACAAATAATCAAATAAATCACACCATAAAAAGAATACATATGGACAGAAGTATTTGTTTGGACAGAATTTTGTATTTTATCTTAGTCAGGTCCTTCATCAAACTCCTGAAATGTAAAAAAAAATCTAGTTATGCCATTTAAATACTCTCCATTTCCAGTCAATTAACTACCTCTGAAGACCAAGAGTGTTAGATAAATTGCATTGAGGATTAGAAGATGCCCCATAATCATACATTAATTAATATTTAATTAAATTTTATTTTATTTCTTTCAACTAACAGGTTTATTTTTAAGCCTATCTGTTCTTCTCCAGCTAGCTTTGTCATATTTACTGTACTGAAAGAATTAACTATTGCAATCATAGCAACCTTATGTTTTGATGGTAGAGTCTTTAGCCTGGAAGGATGCATTTGCTTTTGCTTAAAAATAGTAAATAAATGTAAAGCACTGCATAAATATTTTATAGTAATAACTACTGGTTGTTTTCTTGCATTATCCAAAACTAGTGCCATTCAACCACTTTGTAATTATTTCATACCATTTTTTTGCCAGCTGCTCTCCAAAGAATGCACTGAACTATTGCAGTACTATTTTAGAAACCAAAAGCACAAGGACCTTCACTGCCTCCTGTGCTTACAGAGTACTTTCAAGAGTCATTTACTAAGACAGAAGAAAGATACCTAAATACAAATACAATTCTTCACTACTGGGAGATCCAATGCCCAAATAAAGCTCAAATGGACTTCACCTGTTCCTTCTTTTGGTATGATTTCAGTAGAGCATAAGAGGCAATGTGCATACAGATGCTGTTCATCCCACTTTCTTTTCTAAGGGAATTACAAATAGTGTTATTAGTTTAACAGCATTTATGTAACATCAGCTGCATTATTAAGTTGGAAACAGTATGTTCCAGGCCTTGCCTCACTCAGGAAGAAAAAGTTTTCCACTTAGTGGATATAAAATGTTCTTTGAAACAGTTCATTGAAAGCAAGAATAATTCAGGGAGACAAGAGTAGTTCAGGATAATCTGCATGTCAGTATCCAACAAAGTAACTAGATTCATCAATATTCAGGTCTTGATTCTGATGTTACGAGCAACAAGTTACATTGGTGTAATTCCAGTGACTCCAGCAAGGTCATGCCTGATTTCCAGCTATGTAAGAAGACAATCAGGTCTTTTATTTATGTCTGAAGGGGTACATATAATGTTTTGTCATGGAGAAAGGAAAGTGTTTCATCTTCTGCTTTAGTCCATATCAACAAACACAGAGAGCTACATGTCCTCATCATTGCTATTTACAGGCAAAAATTATCCATCCTGAGCTGTCCTTTTCCCACCTACATTAAAAAAGAGATTAATGTTTTTAGAGCTTTTTACATATTGACTCACCCATGTAATTGCTGCTGTTTTATCTCTATCCGATCCTGTATTGGTGAAGTGATAGCTGTTGCAACAGATTCAGTCACTTTACATACAAGGTCATTTTGTTTTTCCTCAAACAAGTGCTGACACTGACCTTGACTCTACAGTCTGTATAGGTAACTAAAACACATTTTTCACCCCAGTGGACATAGCTGTGTTTGCCACCTCATAGCAGAAACATTGGGCATATTGGGTTAGAACCTTGTTCTGTGTAAATTACTGACATCAGTAGAGATACAATGATTTATAATATCTTTGCCAACAATTAACAACTCTAGTGGAGTTCCACTAGACACTCTACCGTCCTGATCTTCCACTGTCCAGACCACTGGATCTTCTCAAACGTGCTGTTTCTTTCTTGTCAGTGTGCCCAGTTTTTCTCCTAAAGGAAAGATATCTGGACATTGTGAGGAGATAGACAGTGATGCATACCTAAGTCCTTCCCTGAGGCAAGTAGGAGCAATCAAGTTTCTTGTATTTGAACTTACACATTTTTTCAGGGGAGGCTGAAAGCACATAAACATAGTCAAACATTGATCCTTTCTTTACAGATAACAGTGTCTGCTCGTCTAAAACTAGCATTTGTTGCTCAGCACAGTAAAGCAACTATAAAATCACCACAAAATGTCTATGGTGTACACTTCAGTGTAGAACAGAGAAACCTTGACCAGCTTTACATCACACCAGTAAGATAACAAAAGCAATCTAGCCACAGCAATAGAGCATCACCTCAGCAGGTTAAATAAAGTTCACACAGATCTCTGAGCTGACATCCCCAAGTCACTTTTAGAACCTGGCATCTAACTTGGAAACTTTACAATATGCTGCAGTCTTCAGGATAAAAAAATACCAGTCTTGCAAAATAATTAAAAAGGAGGAATATAATTTCTGGAACGCAGGAATAAATGGGCCATTAAGGGGTTTAAAGGCTGTGGAGCATGCATTCCTCTATCATGAGGACATAGCTGCTAGAGAGCTAACAGTGTTCTAGACTCTATAGTAAAGCACAGTAATAAAGCAAGCATTATAGCCAAAAGCACGTTTTCCAAAATTGCTCATTACAAATATCCCTCAGCTCAGCAAACTAAATGCAGGGATTTATAAATCCACTAAAAATGCCAGCTGAAGCCAGAATTTCCTAGTTTCAGTTCATTGTTGCTTTCTTGCTACGTAATACTGGTTAAAAAATAAGTATCGCAAGTTTTTGTGGGTCAAAGAAGAGAAAAAAAAGGTAGAGTTAGGTAGATAAAAGGTAGATAAAATTAAAAGAATTAACAAAAGATCGTGTTTGTAACAATGCCCTAACTCCTCTCTGGTTTGTGTCTTGCTATCTTCCTAGGAATTATTTCCTGTCCTTCTGCCGTAAATAGACCATGGGAAAGAGGATAGTGAGACAGATAACCAATCTAGTACCTGAAAAGGAAAATATGAAGTAAATATCATTGAGGTTATGGTCTAGGAGAAGCTACAAAGATGACTGTCTCCAAACAGGAAAGTGTTATCAATGTTTCTCCCCTGCAGATTTCCTTTTCATATATCAGAGAGAGTGATGTATTCTAGTAAAATCAGCTCTTTCTGTCAGGTCCTTATGTTACATTTGTCATTTATTCCATTTCCCTCACCAATTCCCTCAGCTAAGAATGATGTGGAAAAATAGTAATTCGGAATAAATGTCTAAAGAGTGTAAGTTTGCTGCCAGTAGGAATCTCAAAAGAAGAAACTGTAATAAGGAATTAGGAGCCGTTATCTTGGAAGGAGTAGTTAAGTTGGAAATCAGTGTCCTGACGGTAGAAAAGAGCATGTTTTGGAGATTCAGATGTAGCAAGAGACTGAACTGTGAATAACGAGCAAATTCACCTTCATGTGTAGCCCAAGCCTCAGAGGGACGGCCTTTCTGATAGTTCATGGTTGTAATGCTCTGAAACATGCTGTAAGAAAACTGCAACACACATAGTTGCAGCTATGAATGAGAGGGATGTGCTTTTTGTCAGTCTTCATTGTGATTACATAGGATAATGCCAGTTTAAAAAAGAATTATGATTTGCATTTCTTAGGCTCACAAGTTTAATGCCTCTAGGAAGCCCTCAGGCACAGCATGAGTGAATAAGGCAAAGTTTCTCAAAGCTGAGGCAAGGGGAGTGGGAACAAAGATGTGCATTTCTTAACATCCGAAAGCAATTAGACCTCAGCTATTACATCACCTAAATGATCAGATTTTAGGTCATATTCCTGTTTCCATTATAAAGCCAGTCCATTTCAATAGCTAACAGAATCTTGTCTGTTTATTGCACTTTAATGCAGCCAGAATATTGGCAATTAAGTATTGCTCAGATAATTATCCAGTGCTATTTACATTCAAAAGGTTGTATAACCCATAACCTTCACTTTCCTTTAGTTAGTGGTATATCTGTGAAGGAAATTGCTGAGCCTTAATTGTGTCTATTAGGGTATGTTTGTGTTTGTAAATCATTCCATTCTCACCCTCTGCCTTATTCAGAACACCTGGAAACTGTACTACAATTTGCATTTTCTGTTTATTCCAAATAAGATTCAACAGCAACATGTGCACACCTCCTATAACAAGCTGGATACCAGTTTTCTATTTACCCTTTATTCACATCAAGACACCCAGGCCTCACAGAACAAGTCAAAGCCCTCCCTAAACACAGAGAGGAAATTTAGATGCAGGCTTAAATGTTCCCTTTTCTTTCTACAGTTGTCTTCCCTGTACATGGGAATAGAGCATTTTACAGAAAATCTACTTACAAAAATTTTGTAACTCAGACAGTACAGTGCATGCTTCTGGTTGCTTGTGTACACCCTTAAGGCTGTTCCCAGTAGAATAAAATAGAGAGAAAAAAAATGCTTCTAAGTTATTTTAATTCCTGTGGTATATACAGAGTCCAATTATTATACCAAGAGAGAAATCCCCTGTCTGCCACGTGTGGACCCTTCACATTATTTCAATCTATGACAAACATTCAGTCTTTTGTTCCTTGAGCAAGCCTGTGTGTTCATCGCTAAGCCTAAGCCCTTTATATAAAAGGCTTAGCTATAAATAGATACAGGTCTGAGCCATTGCTCATACAGATGCCGCTTCTATTTGTTCTTCTTTCTTGCTTCGAGCTTTAGCATCATAGTCTGGGAGCTGCCACATTATTTAGATCTGGTATATAATCTGATTTCTTCTCTACTAATTTCCATTACTCCCATGGCTCCAGGATATATTTTTCAATTTACATTTAAGGAGCTGCTGAATCCAAGGTTTCCAATACTTCCACTGTATTATTTCTTTTAATAAATGAGAAATAACACTGGCTGATATGATACACAAGCTAATTTTGGCCTACTAACAGATTGCACACCCTGGCCCAGAGATGGAGTCATAACTGGATACGTTATTTGACCTGATTTAAGTTGTTCAAAATTTTAACCCAAACAATAATTCTTCCTGTGAGGTTTGGTCCTGCAAACTGTTCATTACCTTTTGTGCAATTAATTGCAGCAACTTATTTGACCTCAATAAAAGAACCAACTGGAAAGTGAACATTAATCGTATCACACCACCACCTGATTGTACTTTATCTGACAGTCAATATAGTTAGGTGTAGGATAATTACGTTCTTCAAATCAGATGAGCTATGACATCTTTTTCACTTGTTGTCTTGCTCTTCAGTATATTTCTACTCTCTCTAGTTTAGATGTAAATTGTTTAAAGTAAAATGAAAAACTAAATAAAATCAGCTCTACTGCCAAAAAATGCCACACAAGGATTTGTGGAGTCTAAAGTTCTCTGTTCACTGCCATATGCAAGTCCTTTCTTCAAGGGGAAAAGAAAAAGGTGTAGGGGAAAGAGACGCAAAAGCCTTAGTCTCTCCCCTGCACCAATGTACTCAGCTTGAAGAAGAAATGCAAACAGGCTCTAGCTGTAATTTCCTAAATATCCGAACAATGAGCCTATCGTAAAGCACAGTGATTGTAAAAAAAGAGATAAGGAGGAGAATATTTTAGAGATACTACTAAGCAAACAGCACCAGACCTCAGGGAGAAGGCAGTCAGGGGAAAATGATGCAAGCCTGAGTGCCAGGGAGGGTTGTGGCAACATCAGCTGTGATGGAGAAAGTTAGGTAAATGAGAATTAAAAACCAAAAAGAAAAAGAGTTCATTTCCCTGTCTCATTTAAGAGATGTCTGGTTTAAGAACACAGGGGCACATCCAAGAAGAAATTTTTGAAAGACAGTCAAAAACTCAATCATGCCACTACTGACCTGAGACCAATCTGAACCAGTGACCTAGGGGCAACTGCCTTACGCTTTCCACCACCAGGCTCTTGAGTGAGCCAGTCTTTTGTTTCTGCTTTCTAGCAGTTTTCACATTGTATTTTATATTTTTTCTGTTCTTTCTTCTAGCATTTGATCTTGTTTTCTCTAAAGTTACTTTTACTCCATTTTCCTAGTACTTTCCTAGTATTTTTTTTTTTTTGTAGCTTAATGTTAATCTCTCATTCCCATTGCTGATTTTGACTTCTTTCACTGCAAATAGCATGAACTGTTCATATATCTTTTCAGCTTCTCCTTCCTAATAGACAAGGAAGCTTAACTAGAATAACAAATAGAACTCTGCTCAAACACAATTCTTTGAACACAGTGAATCATTCAGGAAATGCTATGAGTGTCATTTATTTTCTGGAAATATTTACATCAAATCAAATAAGGCTGATTTGTGAAACCCCCAGGCTACATACAATATAATACCTTAATGACCATTTCGTATAATAAAGGAAGTAGAGATCTACTTTTCTCATCTGGTTTCTCCCTTATTTCTGTCTCTCATAGTTATACATTGTTTAATATTTTCATTTTTTTGCAGAAACATTTCCCCTAAAACTCAAGCTATCTCAAGAAAACTAGGAGCAAGGGAAGGGTTACTTCAGATGTTTCTATTATTCTTAGAATAGCATTTACCAAAGCAGCATATGGTTTCTGCCTTCTACCCAGAGGACTTCATCCATGTTAAATACAGCAGAGTGCCAAGAATCCATGAAATAGCTGACAGCAACATTGAGAGAACCAAAAATCTTTTTTACTTAAGTGTGGAAGAGAACAGGATAGCTAAAATCTGAGTTAGTGCATTTAAAATCTGTACAATACAGATCATCAACTGAAGCAGCATTACATAGTTATGTTAGGTTCCATAGTGGCAGTATCATCAATGGGTTACTCTCCAGTCACAAGCATAAGAAAGGACTTCTATAATTATTTTTTCAGCAATATACCTTTAGCACTTTTTGTAATTAAGGGATATTTGCCAAAGGAATGCTTTCAAGATATTATTCATAAAAGCCACAGGAGTGAAAAGAAATGCCCCTTACGTCTGGCATACCTACCATCATTAGGGGAGCATGGCTGCCTATTAGTCAATGAAGGACATTTAGTCTCACTTTGAATGCCTCAAATCTGTCTTATTCCTTTCCTAGATGTATTCCTTTGAAATGGGGTGGACATAAATCATTCTTGATGCCACAGAGCTCTATCTGCTTTCATTCTAGACAGCGAAGAAAATGTTGAGAAGAGGAGTTTATAGGGGTGTGCAATAATAGTGGTCACACAGGCATTTCAGTATCCACAATGACTGCTGCCTTCAGGCTAGGACAGTCAGCAGAACCCAGACCATGGACAGGATCCTGCTGAATTACACTTCATCAACCTAGCACTTATTTTTCTTTACACTAGGAATGAGATTTGGAGCCTGAATACATACTTTGTTTATGCTGTCTTTGCAATCTAGTTTTCTGTCCGAAGGCATTATGAGTAAAGTAGGTCACACAGCACTGATGACTTTCAGGATTGCCTTCATCTTCTGTACTGACTTTAGTTTTGCATTAAAAAAAAAAAAAAAAGGAAAAAGAAGAAAGCAGAATCTAGGAAATGCATGCATGAATGTTTATTTACACTGTTTTTCAGTATTAGGGGTTATTTTGTCCTACAGAAAATTCATGTATAACAAAGGAATAATTACTTGTGCCAATGAGAGTACAAGCAAGTATTTAACTATGTAATACCCACAGGTGCATATTTTGTTTATGGAAGGATATGTATGTTTATTTTTAGATTAATAAAACAATCACATGGGGCATTTACAATTCAGTTTCTACTGACATTGTTTAATTAACTTCCAATAATCAACTGATTTTATTCTATGAGACTCCACCATCTGTGCATTTTGCAAATGGCACTAACACTCTTCATATGTTCCAGCATTAACTCATGTTTTCCATTTTATTACTGTCAAATCTGATGCAATTTTTAGAGCTCCAATCACAGCTCTAATATTGCCTAGTATTGCTAAGAATATTGTTTAAAACAAAGCTGGAGTTCACTGTCCAGATGTGTGCACCTTTGTTTTGAGTTAAGATGTGTACTTGAGGGGAGCTGGGCTGGGAAAGTAGGGGGAGGAACTGCTTCACCTACCTACTTACATTAAGGAGCTTAATTGCTTCTTGTATCTAACCACAGAGAAAGACATTGACAATGCCCTTCAGTCTCAAAGAGCTTTAACTCGATTGGGAACAATATGGTACAAAAGGCTTTGAAATGCTTTCGGTTGAAAGTTGTCTGAAATGAATGGGAAGGGTTATGAACATAATGGTATTCAGGGCAATGTTGCAGAGGAATTGAAATCCAGCCTTTTAAATTATGCTCACTGTTTTCTGAATGTAAGCCTTTGTTCCCTCTATCTGCACCTATAAGGTGAGGTTTTCTGCATAAAGCCAGACTGCAAGCAGCATTGCTTAGTAAAGAGACTCATGCTCCTCAATTCTTTGGTGCAGTTTGGAAATTCCACTCTCACTCAGCTGGACCTTCAAAAGTTGGAATATTTAGAACTACCTAGTGAGGTTTCCTCATGCAGATATGATTTCTGAACTGAAAACAATTAAGAGAGCAAAAATAGACATGCCAATTTAGAGGGAGTTTGACTAGTTCATCTTTTGTGGCTGCACTGTATTTCCTGGGATGGCTGCTCATTAAACCATATGATGGTTCAAAAGCATAAGAACTTGTCACCAACTTCTACATCTTTGAATATTCCCTGAGTTTATCCCCATCTCACAGGGATCAGTGTCATATTAGTTCTGAATTTGGCACTCTTTGTCTCTAATTGCAGGATGAAGGGAAGTGCAGACCCCTGGAAGTAACAAAGCTGGAAGGAGCAGAAATTGGTGTTGACACCAGTCTGGGTAAACCATTTGTTTTTAAATGTATACCTCAAAGTGGACACAGAATTTTCTACTTCTGTGCAACTTCCAACCAGGAAATGAAGAGGTAAGTGATCTTTCATTTTACGGGGTCAGTTTTGTTATCCCGGTGTGGGGAGAATGAGTCTGAATTTTTGGAGGACGTTCACAATAGCTGCCTTGATCAGTAGAAACAAAAAAATATCTGCCAGCTGCTTATGGAAGGATGGTGTTTCTAATTTTCATTTGCAGAAGTTTCAAAAATTATTTTTCAGCTTCATTTTTTTAATGAGAATTTTTTTTTCATAAAGCCTTTAATATTCTTGCCTTGCTCAAGATCCCCCTGAATTCTTGATTATTCACCCATATTCTCATGCCCTCTCTCCCATTGTTATATCAAACAGAAGTATAAATCTTCCTGTGGATGTAAACTTGCTTATTGGTCATTTCCCATGAATGATCTTTCTTCTGCCCAAAAAGGACAGTGCAATACAATCCCATCTTCCATTTCCTTTTCCGTCATTCTGTCATATTATCATTTTAGCATATTAAAATGCAAGTTTGCCACAAAAGCATATGGGTTCTAATAGAAGGCAATGAGTTTGGATTTGACTCAGAGTTAGACTTAAAAAATATTGTTTCCATTTTCCAAAGACTATAGCTTACAAAACAAAGACAGTAAAATCACCCAAAACACAAGTAAGAACTCTTTAGGCTTTAACTTCAAAATGCATTAAAATCTAATTATATTTTCCTCTTTGTTTTATTGTGGATTATCAAAAATATAAAGCTATGAAGTAGGATAAAATTTGTTATTCATCCACACATCGTTTTGTAACATCTTGCTACTTATCATAGTACCCGCCATAGTAATATCAGAGCATTTTCCAGTTCCAAATTCTATACCATCCACAGCACAAAAAGAATAACTTTGCCAACAAATAAGTTGCTTTATTCTGTCGTCTCCAATTTCAGGATTCTGTACAATTCCCACAGATTTTTTTATTTACATTATAACAAAAACACAAGAAGAGCAATCATTTACCCAGACATGTTGAACTATTTTCAAAATACATGGATTCCCTTGTCTGCAATATTGCCTTAATTTATTACAATTGCACAGCAAGCTGTGAGACTTGCTTTTCTGAGAGTTAGCAATGTTTATATAGATTTAATCCAGTACTTCTCTATCTTGAAGCATTGAATGTGTCCTGAAAATTGCACAGCCCTTTAGATGCTGTCTATGTCAGCAAGAGTTAAAGGGGGCAGTGAAGCACATCTAGTCTTCTCTACCAAACTAAGCTATTCTCACTTTTTGTCACGTTATAGGTGGCTGGAGGCTATGGATAAAGCAGTGCATCCTGTCCATCAGGTAAGGCTTTATTTACATGAGGAGCATGCGTACAGCAGATCATGCAGAAGACTGAGAGACAGTAGATGTATTTGTACACGATCAGGTGCAGGCAGCAGCATACTTTTGTTCTGTGCTGCTGGGACGTGAATCAGCTCCATCCTAAAAGCCATGTACAGGCATTACTGTGACTCAGCAAATACACTTTACTGCCATGTGGTGGAATCAATCAAAATGCTGCCTCTCCAGATAGCAGCAGCTTTAAGCTGGTTCAGAAACATAACCTAAAATGAGGGTAGTGGAAAGGGGAGAAGGGGAGAGATGGCTCTCACAACTGCATGTTCTGCCCTAAGTAATACTTCGGCAGAGTAAAGGCAGTAAAGGGACAGAAGGGCTCTGCCTTCTTAACTCTTTCTTGAGTCTTCCCTACAAGTCTGCCTTGGTTGCAAGCTACCTACTTATTCTGACAGAATATTAGAAAGTTGGGGGGCAGAGGGAGTTGCTGAGTTCTTTTTGGTGTTTCCAGAGGTAAAGAAAGGTAAGTTAGCTGATAAACTTTGACTTATCTCTGTCTCTTTATACAGCTGTACTCTCTGCTGGCCCCTATGGTCAGGAGAAATGTAGCCATAATTGATCGTGAGCTGCTACAGAGAGAGCTTGCTTAGCCCAACATAATTTTTTACGAATAGTCCCTGGCAGAGCCCTGAGCTGAGACCTGCAAAGCTAATTTTAGTACTTCCAGGGTTGGAAGCGTAGGGGTCAAAGTCACTTCAGCCTCCCCTTTCCTGGCCCCATGATTCTTACTCTTTCCTCCTACAGGCAAACCACCTTCATAGAAATATGCTCTTGATCTGTAAAATCTTTTTTTAAAAAGCTTAAGCTACTGAACCAGCTTGGTTTTTAGCATAAAGAATGTGAGGCTTAAATGCAGAGTAAGCATCAAAGTCCACCTTTTTTGCAGATGAAATAAACTCATCAACAAAAAAATATGAAAAATTGCAAGGTACAAATTACAACCTGCACTAATGCAGTGGGGGGAAAGAAAAGGGGGAGGAAAGAAACTTACTTTCCTCCTTCTCTCAACTCAGGGCACCTGAGTGACTCCTTCAGCAGTGTGCTTTTGTGATGAGTTTCTAAACAGTGAAAGGAGGTGTTTGTTGTTAACTTTAATTCCTTTTCCACTGAAATAAAACTGATTAAATGTATATTCCTTTTGGTTTCAGCTTTCAGATAAGATTTTAAGTGCAAAACCAAATTTGTTCCCAAGTATGTTCTACCTGGCACTGTTTCTTAAAAGAATCCAAAGGAATCCACATACCTGAAAACAGGAAAAATAAATAAAACATTTTAAAATGTGTACCCTAGCCAAAAGAAACAAAAAATAGCCTAAGCCACAAAGAAGGACAAAGGCACACCTACACAAAAGAAAGCACATCAAAAGAGTCATTCTTTAATGTAAGATGCAAAAATAACTTGTGGAGTAAACATTTCCAACATTATATATACAGAAAGATCTCTCATGCATTCACACGTTACTAACACAGTAAGTTGGCTCCTTTCCGTGATATTGCATCTTATTTTTTGACTGCTTTATCTTTTTTAGTTTTGTCTTTGAGCAAAAAATATCCTTTTCTGAAATAAATGTTTGATTTAATATGTCACTTTCATTGCCTAACTTGAGATCTTAATGAGCACTATATCTGTTCCTTCCTTCTAGCTGGAGTTTCCATTCAGTTAAATAGAAAAAGCTTATATTTTTTCCTTCTTTTTGTTTGCTATATTGTTTGTTACTGACCTTTTGCAATAACTAGTGTGTCACAGTAGGGCTCACAATCCAATGATAGACCAATACACTGACACTAAGTTGTCTTAATGAATCTACAAGGATAACTATTTTATGAATACACCTAGTATTACTGAAGTCCTCTTCTACACTTTCTTGCAGTAAGTCTCAGCACATTTAGTATCCATAACAAATAATACGGCTAGTGCCAGGTCTATTTTCTGTTGTTGCCTTGTCAAGAATACTAAAGAAAATAAATGCAAAAGAAAACCCTGGTGGAAACAAACGGGATGATATTGTTATTGCACAACATTCTCCCCATGGATTTCAAATGACAGTGACGCTGGGTGATGTAGAATCTGAAAAATGTATTGCAGATAAGCAAGACACTGTAGGAGAGGCTAAGTTCCTAACACCTCTCAGATTTAAAGGAAAGAAGAAATGCTTTAATCTCACATTGGACAACTTGATCTTACTAAACAATAGTTTATTTCTTCCTGATTTTCTTTTTGGATTCTCTTATCTTACAAATAGCCTATACAATGGCAGTGTTCCATCGGTTGAACTTTTTCTTCACCTGTATATTACAATAGGATAATTTCAGTAATGAAAA
This sequence comes from Tringa tobata, assembly GCA_033628505.1. Lineage (NCBI taxonomy): Eukaryota > Metazoa > Chordata > Aves > Charadriiformes > Scolopacidae > Tringa > Tringa tobata. The sequence continues at coordinate 10,385,595 of JAHREE010000495.1, forward strand.
AGACTCTGCTTTACAGAAAGGGATGGGAAGGCATTTGTAATCATTTTGTGTGTGGTAGCACTTCCATCCAAGCCTGAGTGCTGTATTGTGGCTTCAGACACCGCTACATTTTCTCTAAATCCAGAGGCTAGATGATGAACTTTGTCTTGCCAGATTACACATAATGAAGACTGCTGAAGTCAGACGGTCAGCAAGACAATTGTTTTGAAGGAGTTTCTTCATGTAGAAATGACAAGTGATTATTGTAAGAAGAAAGTAAAAGTTGGTCACTATTTGCTATCAAATATAGTTTTTTCTAACTGCATTTTCTGCACTGAGTTTTCAAATTATTTTCACAACAGCAGCTAATTTCCCAGCAGGGGACTAGAGCTTGTCTGTTTTCATACTAAGAGGTCCACCTTAACTTCTTACTAGAACTTTTCATTACATGCTTACTTTACAGAACCACGTGTGGGTAGATGTCACACTGCATAACACTACACTTCCACCCTTGGCTATCAAAAACCCAGAGTGCCTAGGGCTCCTCCACCAGCTGGACAGAAGCAAAGATGTCTGGATTCAGCACTACTGCATTCTGAAGGATGGCTGTTTGTACTTTTATGCCACTCTCCGGTCTACACCTGCCCAAGGTAGGGATAGCTGCTGGATTTCAATGGATACATTGAAAGGTTCAATCGATCAAAGCACAAAGGTTTCACTGTAGTTTCCAAATATAACTTTTGCTATTAATTAGAGTTTCTTACCAGCCAGCTCACTCCATGCTGTGATGGTGAGTGAAGGAAGACCAGACTCAGTCTCTTCATAACATAGCTACCTTATTCTTTGCCGTCTTCTCTTCTTTTCCTCCCATGGTCTGAATTTTTTTCTTTCTGGAATGGAGCTAGTCAAGATCTGTGCACATTATCTCAGGAGCAAGTATCAGCAACAAGATCCACCCTTCCAAAGCACTTTACAGTGGCTCGGGCCTGTCCCGCTGACAGCAGTCTGCTGAGAGCTATTGACTCCTGCACGTTAGGTAGCATCCTCAGAGGGACAGACATTACAAACTCAGGTTGGCTTCTCTGCCACTGACAGGTTTTCACGTGGCCTTGGCAAAGCTAGTCCACCCATCAACAGGCAGAATTTCCCTACTCCAGCAGAGGTTGGTGCTCCAGGCTGTGGCCATGGTCATTTGCAGCTAAAGCTGTCATCTAGCAGCTCTCCCCATGCCAGACGAGGGTGTCTAGCCACCTTCTGAAAGCAGCAACATGAAGCTACCAGTGTCAATTGCAAGTAGAGGAGCCGACTTTCAGACGTTGAGGACAGCCTGCAAGCACAATTCTATGAAAGTCAGTATTTAAAATAAAAAGAGATGCCCCAGAGGGAGGGGATGGATCAGGACCTGCAAATGCGCTCTCCCTGTGATAAGGAAGCTGGCAGTCAGAAGAATCAGAAAGAAGATGCTATTGTATTTTGTCTTACTTATCAAAAGGCAAGAGGCATTCCACTTTATAGTCCATTTTATATACTGTTTACATAGCACTTTTCATCTGCCAAAGTCCATACATAGGAAATGCCTAGGGATTTCCTCTCTACGTGACTCTGAATCTAAGGCTTGCCCAGAGCTAAGGAATGAACTAGTGGAAAGCTGAAAATTAAGTATTATGTGTTTATGACACCCAAGCCTATGCTTTTACTGCTAAATATGTCACTTTGGTCTTTAAATATCCTGCTACATACAAATTCTTATATATGGTAGTTTCTCTCTTGTTATTGTGACTATTGTTTTTTCTAATTTCACTACAGATTGTCACTCCCCCGTATCATTCGCAATGCTATAACATTAATTTGATGCTCTTGTCACTAAATGTGAGAGCCAAAAAAAAATACAGACTCTGAGGACAGTAACAGGAACATTCAGCTGCAGTTTATCATCTCTGCAGGTCTTTTTGGCTATTCACCATGTCTGTATAAAGTGAACATACACATTGTTGCAGTGAAGGCAAAAAAACCCCAAACAAAACAACAACAAAAACAGCTAAGATGAGAATGTCTTGAAGACCAAATTCTGCCCACTGCCTTTCCTTCACAGCTGGCTATTGTGGTCTGCAATGACGTTCCAGTTACAAATGGCAGCAAGGGAAACCAATGTTGACTCTAGGCTTTTTTTGTAATGTTGAAATTCGTATCGCTTTAGTTTTTAAAGAAAGAAAAGAACATCAAAAGCTAGAAAAAATATTTTGCCACTTCTTACTTAATAAAAAGTTAAATAAAACTATACTGCTGATCATTTGCTGGACAGAAAGCATGTTTTATAATATTTTCAAATCAATTTTCAGAAAAATAAACCCTCAACTTTCACATTTTTAAATATGTTACATGTGAAGCCTGTACAAGTCTGTTGAAACACACAACATAATGCATCTGGAAAGCCAGCTTTCAAGAGTTGTTGGTATGCTTGTAATTGGCAGTAATTTCATAAATGTTATCTGCAATATACACAATGCATGCTATTTTATTCTGTCCAGGTGGCCTTTACCTACAGGGGTATATTGTGAGTGAACAATCTCTGGGCTCCAAAAGATCTGTAATTGAACTCAAACCTCCATCTGAAGAATTTAAAACTTTCTACTTATGTGCAGAGAATGTAGATGAAAACAAAAGGTAAACAAAACTTTTTTTCTTTTCAGTTTTATTTGCCAGACTTCAGGAGAGCAGGAACAGTGTAACTTGGGAAGATCTAGTGATAACTTTTCGTTCTATTTTCACTTTTTCCCCTACGTTACCCTTTAATTGTAGCTTTAGTCAAATTGCAGTACAAGGTGCTGGCACACATGAGTCATCAGTCCTGCTATTGTCAATGCTGGAACTACAGCAAGGCTGGCTTCAGAAAGAAAGAAGGCTCAGAAAGGTTCAGAAAGAAACCTGGATAAGGTGCCTTTCACAATGACATGGGTGATTACACTAAACAAAAAAGCTGTGGTACCTCTCATTAGAGATAATGGAAAGTATATCCTCCTCATTCCCAAGAATTGTTCATTTCCAACAATGACCATTAGAATTGAAAAATAAAATTGGCCTATGGAATCAGTGAAAGTTATGAAGGTGAATTCCTTCATCATAATCCAGCCAAATTCCATGGCTGTCAGTGGGAGTTCTTCTTGTCTAACGCCTAATAATTACATAATTTGGGTTTTAATTTAATGAACAAAGGACAAGGCTATTTGCTATGTTGGAAATTGGTGTTAAGATACGTTGTTATAGTCAACTCCTCCATCTCCTGTATTTCTCCAATCCACTGTCAGCACACATAGTAACACAGCTGTACAAACACCATTTATAAAAGGTGTGTTTCAAAGAATGTGAAACTGCACGCATAACACCAACAGCTGTTGGTCTTTCATTTCTTCTAGGTGGATTACAGCTTTGAAAGCTTCAATTAATAAGTGGTTACCTCTACACCAGGCAATCCAAGATTTCATGAACAGACCACTGGAGGAGACAAGGATGTGAGAAGAAAGCTCAGGTTTTCCCTCAGTCTCTGTTTTCTATTAAAAATTCCATGCTATGTCGTATGGTTCATCTCAAAAGATGCTCTAGCAGCAGCTAATCTTTAGTATTGCTATACATTCACAACTTTTGTAAGCAGTAGTAGTAGTAGTAGTAAATAAATGTAAAGCTATGTTGCCTTCTTTGTGGCTGTCTTAGTTTCTTGTTTCTACTTCAACACAGACCATGCATAAAGTCTGCTTTACAGCAGTGAACTGACATCAACATTTATCTGATGCAGACAACAGAGAAAGCACTGTTATTTCAACTTATATTGTGTACTTCCTGATGTTTTGTATCTGCACCTTCTTTTTCGCAAATGGGCCCTTTGCAAAGACTTCTTTTTTTCTATCCAGAAGTTTCATTTATGGGTTTGCCTTTAAATCTCTACATAGTGCAGGCTTAAGGTTGGGACAGGTTGGGCTGACTGAAAGGCTAGCAACTACGTACTGTTACAGCACGCCTAGAGGAATGGAATAAATTTGTATGATTTGGATGAATACTTTTGTTCTTGTATGTTCTATCTTAACATAAAGTTTAATTTTACAGTGGTTTTGATTTAGCCATTTGCCATCATGGCACAGCACAGCACATTTGTGGAGAGAAATCAGTTCAAGAACCAAAGACACTGTTTCCTCCAAAGTTAGCATTAAGAGACAGCACCATAAATCTCCATCAGGGACATCCAGGTTAGACATCTGTGGTTATTACAGGTGGTCATATACATAGTGTTTGCCATCATTCTTTAACATTAAAATAATTCCGCCCATGAATAAATACAGGTATTCAGTTTCCAAGCTTCCCAAAATACTAATTAAAGTAGAATAACAAAGGTTAGTGCCATTTATTTAACTGAAGCCACTTGCTAATCAAATACCTTATCCTAAGAAATTTATAATTTGATGCTGCAGCCAAGTGCAGAAAGGAAAAGAATACACACTCAATACAGAAAAAAAATTAATTTCCATTTGTGAGATTTTATTACAAAGCCTGTGATGCTTGGTCTTCTTTTTGTAGTACTTAGACCTTGAGCTCATTTAAACACACCAGAATCTCAACTACTTGCTTGCTCTTATTAGCCTGGAAAATGCCATAAAAATCTAAAAAGCAAATGGCACTTCCCCAACCACCACAAATGTATTTTTTGGGAGACTGATTTGTTAGCTTTAGATATTTGAAGCAATAATACTTCAAAGATTGCCGTTACACAGTTCAAATGGTTTGCTGTATTGATTTGAGGGATTAAATTAAAAAATAAGAAAGTTAAGCAGTGTAAGCAATCCAAGCCCAAATATGTTAACATGCTTGCTTTGTATAAATCTGTGCTCTGAGGTAAAATGTATAACTGTATTTGAAAACAAGCAGAGATCACAGTCATGTTCGGCGTTTACTGCTAGTATTTTTAAATTTTCATGTTCAAAAATGCAATTCACGTCTCCGAGAATGTGTAACAAAGAAGGTATAAAATACTTCTTTTTCTTACTCTTTTCCACATTGGAGAAAATAGCACATATGGGTCAAGTGCAAAAGCTGTTGACTTGAGACTAGTAACATTTCCTAAATAACAGTTATCCAATTCAGAGTGATAATTCAGAGCTAGGAAGCAGCAAAACAAGCAATAGGTAAAATGAATGCAAACAAAATGAAACACAAAAAGTGTAATTCCCCTTTGCAAAAAAAAAATCAAAAACAAACAGAAAAAAACTATTTCAATGAGCAGAGTAGGGTCCATGAGAGGAATGGTCACCCCATGGGACCCGGTTGTTCCTTCATCTGTTACTAGCTTACTCAGCATGTTTTTCCCTTTAACAGGTACCACCTGTAGCCATCCTCAAACAGAATCACATGATCACCAAATAGCTTGCTTTTATAAACCTTTGAAGACACACATGACAATACATGTGGCACAAAGAACTGACAGCAATGAAAGATTCAGTAACCTCAATAGCAAGGTGCAAAAAAGAAATGAGCGGTTCAATGTGAGTAAAGGTTACAGGGTAGCATCTTCTCGTAGTATTACTAAATTTTCATTGTTATAAAGTATTTAATAAATTAGAGTGATTTTCCCTGTTAATAATTTCCAATGTACATTAGTGTTAGAGCAGCAATTTTTGCTTTAATCAGTGCCGTAAGCAACAGATACAAAAACTTAAAAACGTACATATTTCCTCCCATTTGATACAAGTCAAAAATGTATCAAAAATGCCTCACGTGTACACCTGTACAAAATAGAGTCAAATCTTATTTCTGCTATAAAACTACATTTACACAACAAACTTCTGAAAGACTTGATGATTTGTCTTTCTCTTCTATGATTTTATACTTCCAAAATCAAATAGGTTACTACTATAGTTTAAGTTTACTACTAAGTTATAGTAAATTTACCATTTCTCATGACCATAAAACTCGAAAAATTACAAAAATTGTAAATTCTTAAAAAAACAAAAAACCACAATTATCAGGCTTTGGAATTATCTAGTTTTTAACCAAGGAAAATTGAAAAGGAGCCAAAGGCAGGCTTGCTACATTCCTCTGAGCCAAGGCTGGTTCATTTCTGTACATCTGAGAAGACATCAGAGTAGCCTACAGGCCGTTCTCATTTTCCTGTGAAGGAGCTATGGTCCCCAAGGAGGTAGGCTGCCATCCAGTCTTTTTTGAAACACACATCATGTCTTTCTGTTATTACTAGGACCAAAAGCACTTTGAAAAATATACTGAAGTTTTTCTTCTGTATGTATCAATAGCATGAATATTGTCAGCAGAGGAATTAGCAAGATCTCAGTCCTCACCGTGGCTGATTTTACCGTTAGTCTTAATGGGTATTCACACCACTTCTTGGACAATACTGCTAGTATGAGCTATAGTTCACTTAGCTTGGCGTACATATGACAGCAGGACGAATGTTAGTCATGGTCGTAAAGTCAGCCATGCCTTTGAAAAAAATCAATGTTCACTCTACGTCCTTTCCACAACACAGCCAGATGGTATTTGTTATAATGAAATGCTAATGCGCCTCTTGTCTCTAGCGAATGGCCATTTCTTTAGCCATGCAAAAAAGACTGCTGAAGGTAGGAGACAGCATAACAAAACGATACCCAGATTGCTTACTTTACCTTTCTCTATCCTGCACAGCTAATCCAAATACCTTTTATACTAGAGAAAATGTTATTACTCTGCACCAAGTGCAGAGAGAAGCAGCAAAAATGTTTTGATTAAAGCTTTTGTGGAAGAAAGTAAAAAAATCTGAATCACTTGGTCAGGGAAAGAGTAAGGCACTGGAAAAGGTGACTTGATGGAGAAATTATAGTTGTTCAGTATCAAAAAACCCCTTTTGCTTATCCCAGGGCAAACTTGGCACATACAAGGTGTGCTAAATTTACTGGATGGCAGGTGTAGTTAAATGTGGAAGTCATTTCAAATTCTTTTAACAGGTAAGAGTTCTATTAGAAGAGTAACCTTACAACATGCAGTATTTCAGTGCCGTGCAGTTTATATTGACTTATTTATGATCTTTAGACAGCAATGTTTTAAAGCCAAATAAACAGAACGCCTTTCTTGACAATGTAGGGTAAAGCCACAAGCAGAACTGCTGCATCCAAGCTCTGGGCTGGGTCACGGTGCAGCACAGCAAAAAGCTCACTGGAATGTCAACATCTTACTGAAGAACTACTTTTCCTGCAGTTTTCTTAATGTAATACATGTGTTCTGAAGGCTGAGATGTGAAGTCACACTAGTCAAATAGATGGTCTCATTCTTCTCTCTGTTTAAATGTATGATTGGAAATTAGGATCATGGCTATGGTGCTTAGCAATTTACAGGATCATATCTGCAACAGCAGATTGCATCCTGTTGATTACATTTATGACTTTGAGACATAAAGCAAGAGCATGCCTTTCAAGCTAGACTGAAGCACGCTTAATTAGAGGTTGAAACGGAAAGTAAAATGCAGTGGGTTTAAAATAGGTTAGAATTGAATCTGGATGCAAACTAATGACAGTTTTCTCAGTATTGTTTCATCTGTAGTTTATAAAAGATATTTTAAGAAAATCTCATGCTATAGTAATTTTTTGGTATGAGAGTACTCAGATTTCTCAGACATATAACAGTTAACCTGTAACATGTCTTACAAATCATCTCTATAATACTAAAAGCATAAACAGAAGTGTTTAGTTGTGTAAAAAAAATTTAAATAATAATTAACTGAAACAATACAGGTGATACCCAGACCATCAATAGAAAATACAAGAACTTATGAACTTAAAGCACATCAATGTTGAGTTTGTTAAACAAAAATGTCCAAGGACACACCGGTCTTGCATCACAATGTTGTAATTTGTTGTTGATGCATCTTATCTCTAGTTGCAGCAATAAACTGCAAAAAACTGGCGGCTTAGCTGTTTTTAGCCCCAGGTGCTCATTGCCACATTTTATGAGCCAGAAGAATTGTGTGATAATTCCTCATTTTCTCTAATGCAAAATCACTTGGCACAGGTTAAGTGACTGCTGACAGCTTTACCTTCATCTTCAAATGAAAAAATGTTGGGAGAACTGTGAGCAAAATATGATCACAGGGAAAACCCTACCTCCATCCTGAGAAATAGAAGTCTTTCTTGGCCTTCCCGCGGGACTAAGAAAGAAAGACACTCTTTGCTCAAAAGAACACAAAGTAGAATACTACTTTTTCCAGTCTTCAGGTTATTTCAGTAATGTTAACAAAATGCTATTGTCTTTATACTACAACACTTAAAATGTGAACTCAAGAAAGTTCATTGGAAGGATTTCTGAAGAATCATGAAAAGAAATCCTCCAGAAATTAGACATCCTCCAGAAATTATACACATCTTAGATAATATAACTTAAAAAAAAAAAAAACAACCACAAAGAAAACCCCCAAACCCAGAAGTACCTATTTTGCTATGAAATAGAACAGAATTTTGAGTTAGCCACCAACAAAATAGTAGTCAGCGGCGACATTTCCAAATCTAGATTTCTCCAAAGGCCGAGGGAGTTTAGATTTAAAACTTTAAATAAAGTTCCCCTTTGGAATCTAAGTTTTTGTCCCATTTTAGCTTTTGTTAAAATTCTTTCAAAAGAAAACATGGAATGTGAACTTGGGGTAATCTGCTTCATTGCTGTCTCATGTCACCGAGGGATCAGCACAGCTGTGCAATCACTGTATAGCCAGGATCTCACCATGGCTCATTTGTGTGCATCAAAGACTTTATATTTATTGCTAGATACACCCACATTCAAGGTTTTCCTTTCACTGCCAGGAAAAAGATAACTATATTGAAACCAGAACACTTCCATTAGCAGGGTATGATATTCCACTGAGAAGAAATCGGGTTATGTACTTGAAGCATGATTTATTCAGATGGTTTGCTGCACTCCAAATGGAGCTCATTTTCTGCCCTGTTCAGCAGAAAATATGTACAATGTTCTGCAGAGGGAAAGCCACAGAAGGTCACCAAGGCAATTTCCACAAGGGCCTGAGTTATTTAGCAGGAAACACTCTGAGGCCACAAAAACATTTTTGCAAAGTGCTTAATTCCCTTTTGTAGCATGTGTCTGAAGGATAAAGGCATTGGGGTTAGTTTTCCACCTTCTTCTGCCCTGGAATCTCATTTACAGGAAGCTGAAAGTCATTTTAGTGGAAAATACTTTTGAATTTTCCAGGCTTAATCCACCTTTCAATGATGAGATACTCATCAGCCAAAGCCGAAATATTGCAGCACTCTAGGACAGAAATCTAACTGCCTGACACCCAGACTTTGCTGACTCGTGAACACTTATGCCCATTCCTTGCCTTGGCATTGTACCCAATTCACAAGATGATGTGTTAATTTGATCTGAGTGGAGGCGAAGGATTCCAGCAGTATGTAGAATTTGACATCTTTTAGTCAAGATGATCTTCTCAAGGGCGATTTATGCCAGCCAAGACAGATACTTCCTAACAAAAAAAATTAACTCATGCAGACAGAGCCAGGAAATCCTTCGATTTTTCTGGGAAAATATGTTGCTTTTACCTAAAGGGTTCATCAATTTGGAGAAGGTCTCTTGTTAATGGAAATACACAGGAAAAAAGACCCAAAGTGATTTCTTAATATCCTATGAAAGCTAGAGGTTTTGAAAATTATATTTGGTGGGGTTTTCATTTGTATATTATATTATATGTCATAATATAAGTTACATTGTATTATTTATGTTATATTAATTATAAGATGTCATAATACCATAGCTATTTTAAAATTTGTAACTTAGTATTTTCTTAGTTTTATATTGCTGAGAAGAGCCGTCATCTAGCACCAGCTGAAATATCTTGTGTTCATTACAACAAACTGCAGCCACAGTGATTTAGAAAAAATGTTTGAAAACTTGATTTAAAAGAAGATACGTTTGAATACATATAAATGGTAACCCTTTTTATACTTTAAAATAATAAAATATTTCAAATATAAATTAATTTCTACATTTATAAATTAAAATCATCTGAAACAAACATTTGGAAGAAGGATACTTCGTGAGAAATTTTGAACATATTTGCCCTTGTCCCATATAGGAATTAAAAACAAAATTTAAAATGTGATTTTTGAGAAGTAAATTTATGCATTTTGAGTAAATATTAAGGGATATATAATCAATTACTGCTTTTTTTTTTTTTTAATCTTCTGTTGAATTTAGCCTGGGATTTTTCTCTAAATAGTGTCATTGCTCCAAATTCTAAAATAGTAAGATATGCATGAGTCAACAGGCAATACAGGGAAAACAGTGCACTGAGCTAGTTTTGGACTCTGCACTGACAGGAAACAAATTCATTTTTTCAGTGGGAACAAATTATAGTCACTGAGGCTCTGGGCGTTTTGGTCTAGGACCCATACCAAGCCAGAGGGCCAGCTCTTCCATGCTTCTGTACAACTACGTTTTAGATTGAAAGCGTTATTATTTGCCAGCAATCAGCGAGCACAGCTAATGATTTTCCTATATGAAGTTTGGCATTATGCATGTGCTGATCAAATCACACAGGGGAAAAAGTCCGCTTGCTGGTGGCCCGGTGAACTGGGCACTGAAAAAATGCTCATAAAACAGGTAAACCTCAGTTAAATGAATGACCTGGAATTGCTTCTCCAAATAAGAAATTGACACTACTGCTGCAAAGATGGCTTTGAAACATAAATGGAACCACTAATTGGAGGCGAGGTACCATACTGATGAAGTGAAAAGCATGGATCTGGAAGGGTATCTCTGTAGGTGCATATCTATAGCAGACACGGGAGCAGGCATCAGAGCTAGTAATCACCCACTACTGCAAGTATCAGTGCAGCCAGTGCGAGGCTGTATCACTGCTGGAAGGAAGGTCCAGTGCTCCTCTGTACAGCACCACGTGAAAGAGCCAGAACACCAGCTCGTACTTTGTGTTTCTGTGTAGGCTAGAGACACCACACGGTGTGGTTCACAAGCGAGTTTGGAAAACAGCCTGGATTTTGCCAACGGAACAGACCTCACTCTAGGGAAATAGCAGAGCAATCTGATGAGGGGAAGGATCGAAGCAGCAAGAGCAACCAGAAAACAACAAGTTTTCAAGCTCACTCTGCAAGAAGTCACGAAGCAGCCCCAGCTGAGACTACATTCACTATAATCCACTGTCAAGGAGACAGAATGAAAGCTGGAATGAAAAATATCCTGGCTTAAAAACTACAGTGCAAAGGTAGAAGATAAAAAAAAAATAAATTGGGTAGTCACCACTAACTAAATAAAGAGCAGCAGTACACACAGTGACTGTGAACACAAAAATATCCAATGAGAAAGGAGGAGTCTCACGGTGTGCTCATAGCAGGGATAGGAAAATCTGCCCTATATTGACATTAGATATTACCAGTCAGAAGACAAGCTGTCATTTATCTCTGCACACGTTGGAAACCAGAACAAATACCCATAATCCCTGCAAAACTGAATTCCAGCCTGCTACACCTTTGTGACTGTAAATACCTGTGCTAACAAAGCAAAAGTTTACATATTTATGCAACAGTCACTCTCTCCCACGTATTCAGAGTACATTCACTGCTGCAAGGCTGCTTATTTGCAGTTACTTTGTTAGATCATTAGGTCATTGCCATTTTATCTGGATTGCAAGCCAAGTACAGCATAATCCGAACAGTATCAGTAAGTAGTAATAACAGAGTGGAGAAATATGGCCAGATGCTTTTATAAATCCTTCTAGGGGCCATCTGTGGGAAGAAATGCAGGCTGTAAGTATGACAGGAAAGTGAAAGGAAACACCATCGCTTTAAGCTGACAGCAACGGGTAGGAGTTCCACCCACAACCATGCAGTGCAAGCAGGGTAATCCCATCGAGTACATTCACTGTGAAAGAAGAGTGAGAACAGTCACCTCTCTCTGTCAAGCAGGAAAATAATTCAGATGAAGGGTCTTGATTGGAATCTAGGATTCTCACTGAATGGACAAACTGGAGACAGTACTCTTCTCTCCTCCTCACAGCAGCACAAACAAATATGCAGCACAGGCAGAAGAGTCATTGCACAAAGAACCCTTACAGACAGCTTTACAAGGACAGAAAGTCACAGAGTCTGGCTGGAGTGGAGAAGCAGCCTGCTCATAGTGAGAATCTGGTGAAGCACGGCTGCATGTTGACCCAGCATCCAGGGGCAGATGAGCAATTTGCCCCCCTCCAGATACACACCTATTTTATCAGCGAGAAAGTGACTCATTGTTTCTGCTATTAAGAAAGGTTCAGTTCTATTGAGCTAGATAAGCTGGTGCTGAGAAGGCTGCTGGGAACCATCAGTGGTGCTGGAGCCTCGGCTCAGCCCCTGAAGGCTCCCTGATGCAATCCTCCCTTGGGAAAAGTGCTATATAGCAACCAACAAACATCAGACCGTAAAACCAAACCTTGGCAAATGCTGAGCAGACTTTATGCAAAGCTGAGCTGAATTCCTTATATTTAATACACATTGGCTCCTGCAGGACTCCAGTGAGATCCCAAAAGCTGTTAAGCAAATGCTCAAACACCAGGTAATAAAAGGAGCTCAACAATTCACAGTGATAGCCAAGTATCTTTCTAGACTCTGGGCATTCCTACAGAAAACCTTGACAGAGTTCATCTTCCAAAGATATGGAGAGGGCTTCAGCAAACACTTTAAAAAAAAAAAAAAAAAAAAGAAAATTGATGCTGTCTAAAGTCTTTACAAACCTGAACAGCAACTAGACCTGCTGTTAGAGGCACAGTTCTGGTAAATCCAAAAAGCAGGTCATGGCCAGCAGCACATAACCTTTGGCAGGGAAAAACTCCAACCAAGAGGAATCTACTGGATGAGTTCTTGGGACTGAAGGACATCATTGGCTCATCCTTGAATAAGAAATGCACAGGAAGCCATTAAAAACCATCTTGAAAAAGCCGCAGAACAGTATAAATCAGCATGTACAGCACTAGGGAGAAAATTCACTGGTGGCAGCTGTGGCAACAAAGGACATGGACTGCGCTGGAGGGTTGAGTGAAGACATTTACTTAGGATAACTCCTTTGCTTATATAGATTAGAGCATCAGGTTACAATGACAATATGTTACACATTTCATAATGCTCAAGTGTGCTATTCTCCTATCTGAAGGTCGTATTTTCTAAACATCTACTTCTCTTTGCCACAGTCTCCAACTTGTAGCTTCCTTGCTTTGCATCCTGTTCACTCTTCCCATGGCTTTCTGCCCACCAAAGCAAGGATGTCAGCAGAACTGTCTCCAAGTTGCACGTCCACAGCTTCTTCGTCCTCCACAGGCAGCAAGTGCATGAATATAATTTATTCCGTGTTGTGCAAAATGACACTGAATTTCACAACTGTAGATTAGATTTCCCATTCCTATGCAAGCTTCCAGCCAAGCCAACAAATTATCCCACAGCCAGAGTGCCAAGGCAGCAAAATAATCCACAGTTGGCCACATGACAATAAAAAAAAAATCCCCTAAAGTTATTGTGTAGTACCAAAAGGTGAAGAACTTTAGCAAAGGCAGTATTTCGTGTGAAGAGCATCAAGACATTCTCCTGGTACACTAAAAGCAGACATCTCAAGATGTGTGTGCTCCCCACCAGGGTACTGAATCTTGCTCCCCACAAGCAAGGGATTGTATCTTCTAACAAAATCTGAAAGACCAGCTGAGAATATGTATCTGTAGAGTGTGAGGAATGTATGAAGATGGGTATTAGAAAGACTGCAGTAACAGAGGACAGTGTCGTTCATTCAATCCAAACCAAATTTCAGGGACAGTCAATAGTAAAGCTGTTCTCACTTTTCCATCTTTCAAGCAGAGAGAATACTTTTGTCTGTCTTTTGTCTGTCTAATCCATTTATAATTTATGTTATTGGGAGCATAGAATCTACTTAATATTCATGCACAGAGAATCTTGTATGAAGTATATATTTGTATTGTGATAACACCATAAGAAAACAACAGGAAAAAGAGAGAAAATTAAAATTAGAATTACTATGTGTTGATATTACATACAGTATATCCTCACATTGCCTAGCAAAAAAATTTTTCTAAGATTAAACTAAAATTAACCTACAAGTTAGTTAAAATACCTTCCTATCAATGCTGTTCAAGGATCAAAAAGACCGTATTGCCAATGACCTGGAAAACGATAAGTAGTAAATGTTAGTTGGTCCTGAAGACAGTTATGGGAAAAAGAAAGATTTCACACGTGAAAATCTAAATGTCTCGCACTTAAAAAAAAAATAGGAAAAGCTCCAAGCATTGATTTGCTGAGGTGATAATTGGTTGCTAGAAACAATGAGAATAAAGGTCTACCCTTGAAGACGTTTAAAAACATATTCTGACATTCAGATAATAGCACTGCACAGCTGAATAGCAGCTGTGTTACAGGATGCTCTGCAACTTCCATTGAAACCTTACTTTGACATCTGGTTTGGACATGAAATTTCAGAACTTTTTATCAGCTACTGAGATCTGTCCAGAGCATAGCTCCTGACTCAGAGACTTCAGGTCAGAGGTAAAGTATTAAAAAATAGAATTTCAAAAGTCATGTTTCCATTTTTTTAAATTTTTCTTTTCATTTCTTGTTTTTCAGTTGGCAGAATGAAGTAGGTATTGTATTGTAGAAGGACTTCTATACAGAACAACACTATTTTCAGGTTCACATATTTCACGTACTATGTTTTTCTATTTTTATCTGCCAAAGTCTTGACTGTGAGGGTTTGTTTAACTCTATACTATTATGTGCAATGTGATAGTAACCACAATATGCTGATTCTTTTCCACCAGTATAATAGTCTACAATTGCTACTCAAGAGTTGCCTCCACAGAGGTAAACTGACTGTGCTCCATGAAGGATGGCCAGGCAAGAGCTTTGAAGAAGCAGTGATTTCTCAGCTCAAAATGGTAAAATCCATCTAAGTGTGCAAAAGGACCTATAGGTCTACACCACACAGCATGCTGCCGTGATGAAACCCAAGGCTGCTCCAGGCAAGCTAGCTCAGATATCAGAGCAGCGTAGGCGGGTTAGTGCAGTGGTGTGGTGGGGCTACTGGGTGACAAGCTCGCTGGTGTACACCTCAGCAGTGGTGTGTTGCTCATGCAGGCTTTGTACCAAGTCTGCTGGAGCGAGGCTGAGCTGAGGCTTAACGATCGGGGACCTTTGAGCCCCCGTTGCTGTGAAATGCAAGTCGGCAAAACGTATCTTCCCTGTGCAGTGGATTATAGCCTGCTATAAACAGACACAAAACATGTTTCCTGCTAACAGAAGGAAAGGTAGTCTCCTTTAAAGCAGGTTTGAGGCTCTTTCATAAGAAAAATTGGACACAGGACAGCTAGTAAACCTGTTATGGGGCATTGCAGTGACAACTGACAGACAGTAAAAAGACAACTTACTAGTAAAAACAAGTTGTTGAGCAATCAAGGCACATTAGCATAGTGCCAGTGGGAAAAAGCAAGAGGAAGAGTTGTTTGAGCTGTAGATGTTAATGCAGTATAAGCAAAATTTCCATTATTCAGCACACAGGAGGAAAGACAGCTGAAGAACAACAGGAAGTAAATGTAGAATTTAATCCTAGATATATAACGCTATCTCTTCACATTCATCATGACATTTTGGAGCATCTATATACAAGGAGAGAACAGGTGAAAAGAGTAAACAGTAGAAAATCTTGGAAGGACTAGTGAGGACATACCCTAACAAATTTGTACCCAGATTTATTTATATGTGCAGATAAAAGTAAACTGGTAACAAAAACATCCTTCACTTCACAGTGTCTTTTAAGTTATTTTGCTTGAGTTTTGACCAAGGGTATTTAAAATATTCATAGTCAACATTATTCATGCACATGTGAACAGACACTCTGGAAGGATTGTACTGCTGTCACTACCTTTAGTTTTAACCTTATTCAGGTCACCCTAGACCCTGTGGGACCGTGCTGTTGTTTACTGTCTAGTAGCTCAGACGTGATTTTCTCCAGAGATAGTTGCCCAGTCAAAAGAGCCTTTTGACCAAATGGAAACTCTCTACCAAGAAAGCCCCAAGGGAACAGTTTGAAGACCTCCTTACTAGCTGCTAGAGGATAAAAATGTATAATAATAGAACACCAGACCTCTCCTAATTGAAAGAGTGAATTTGTCTGGTTTCAGTTTATTTGCTCCTTCGTTTTCTTAGACTGCCAAGCTGGCATTTTTACAAAAGCAGTGAACCCAGAAATTTTGGTTCAGAGATGCGCAGCTTGATAGAGGGAATTGCACAGGGAGAGCTTTTCTTCTCCTGCTCCTTTACGGCTTCGGTCTAATTGCTGTATCGGTGGAAGAACAAAGACTCAGCAAAGATATACATAGATATCCATAGTGTGCAGCTGCTGGCCCTTAGCACCTTGTAAATGGCACTGCAATGAAAAACAAAGCTCTTGCATTGTAGGAGGTAAGATTGCCATGTAAAATAAGGAGGGTATTGGGGCTGGTCACTGAAGGAGTATTCAGCGGTGACAAGTGATGTAGCATAATTAGTGAAGATCAGAGGAAAAGCGAGTTTAAAGCATTTCACATCCGGAACGACCTGCTAGAGATGTTGCAACTTTTTATACATGCTGTTATTCACCTTGCCAAATCATAAAAGGTCTCCTAAAACACTGAAGGGGCTCTCAAACTGCACTTACAGGCTGACAGAAAGAGTAATTTCTTTTCTAACCTGATTTATTGTTGCTATTCATGACTAACAGAATTTATAATAAATTATTTATTGAAGATTTCATGCTAAAAGCAAATTTAGAGTGAGAGAACACAGTGTGATTTTACTTATCAGCTAGGAAACAATCTTACCAAAAGCCCATGCCTCCAAGGATCATTTTTCTCAGGGTCATTATTGACAATAGTTGTCATACAATATCTGATCCTATGATATTCACCAAAATCACGCTTTTTTTTCTGCATTAGCCTCTGGGATAATTTTTTATTTTAACTGTGGAAAAACACCCACTACTTCTGCTGGTTCTTTCCCCTCCACGAGGCTTTTCTTCCTACTACTTACTCTTTCCCTTGCAAGGGAAAATTAGAGAGCACTAAGCACTAAATCACACCTTACAGTCCTTTATTCCTATACAAATAAAAGCACTACAAGTTTTCTTTTTTCCAGATGTTCACACCAGCAGCAATTTAACATTTTTCTCTTAGGCATGCAGGATTCACCTCAAAGGTGAAAAAATTTCAAGTCAAATGTAGGGCATGTACAACGAATGCCAGAGCGCAAGCAGTTCATGAAAATGCTTATGCACTAGTAACATTAGTGCATTCAGGCAGGATTAACACAGGAACAAGGAACTTCATACAGCAAAAATGGCTAAACTCAGTTACATGCTAAAAACAAAAAGCATGATAGTTCCCACAAATTGGACAGTTCTGGGGTGCCAGTCTCAGAGGGATTATATACTGCCTGAACACATAGTGTCTACATAGAAGCTCATACTTAGCTTTGAGACCGAAATCTAACTGTAGGCTTTATCACCGTTAAGGCAAACAATGGTATGTCAGCTTCAAAGGCTATATAGGTTTGCTAGGAGGTATGCAAAGAAGCAAAGGTATCTTATAGATGCAGTAGGAAGCCTCTCAACAAGCCCGCTTCAAGTTTTCAGGCTTCTGGCCCCAGCAGCACCTCCACCATCTCTTCCCCTGGTGTCCCAGTTATGGCAACAGGGAGCAACAAGCTTCTCTGGCCCAATGCGCTGAAAGATAAGCAAGAAAGTATGAAGAGGAAGCAATCATTATCAGACTTCATGTAACAACTTAATTGGGGCCAGGCTTGGACCCTCCCTGATCTCTTTTTAATCAAATATCTACTGGTGACAATGAAAGGAGTGCTGTAAATATGTGTGTGGCAGCTGCTGCATTGGCCGACTGACTGAAGTGTCAGAATTAAAAGCATGAAATATTGACTGGAGCTAAAATGGTTTTGTACCCTTGGTGGATCAAGGATAAAAAAGGCACTGTGACACTGGCACTGCCTTCAGGAACATGCACATGATTCACAAACCCAGATTAATGGGTTTTCTGTGCCACACGTTGCCCCAGTATATGGCAAAGATCAAATACAAAAAGGGAGAGGACAAACACCCAAACAGACCAAGGAGACCTTAGGTGAGACTATAGGTGAGGCAAATAAACCAAATAAGCTTCTTGGAGGAAATTAATTTTAAGGGTTTTGGTGATGATTAGAACAGGTGGCAGATAGGGGGACTGCGTAAGAGAAAGTACCAGCCAGAGACTCTGGGGTGACAAAGATGGGGAGAAAAATGGAAGGAGCATCAGGAGCATAAAGACCAGGGAAAAGAAGCAAAACAAAAGTAAATGGAGAATTTTTGGGGTACAGGCAAACACAGTACAAGTAAAGTACAACTGCAATTAAGACACCCAAGAATGTGGCAGGGGAGAGCAGACTGCAGAAGGTAAGTCCTTTAGCAAAAGTGCTGCTTCATGTGGACTGAGGCAGCAAGGCTGACAGGAGTGCAGTGAGGAAATGGCGTATTATTACTAATGCATGCACAGCAAAGGCATCATTAAATGTTTCAGGTGGTGATGGAGGAGGGGAACATTCTGTTTGGACAGGTTCTCCTTGCTTGAGACATACTGTAACAGTGGATACCACTAAAACCTGAAGAAACTGGTAACCTAGAAAGTCTCTTCAAACCTTCCTCTGTACAGCACTCTGGAAAGATAGCCATTTAAACTGTAACCTATTTAACTTAAATAGGTTAGCTCATTTAAATAGTGTGTGACAAAATAAATGTTTGAATTCTTCTTTCAGCTTCTAGATGACCTTGGAGTGTCAGTGTGAATCCATGAAGATGACAGCAGGCTATATGCTGCAGAATGAACTGTTTGTTGCAACACGCCATTGTCAATAAGCCTGGTCAAAGCATATACCTGCTGTCATATGTCATACGACTGCTGCTCTTCGGAGCAGCATTATTGCCAGTCATTCATGTCTTTAAATCATGTCTCTGTACACTCTTTATTTGCCTTCACTGCCAGTGGCAATCATTCGGAAACACTTCACTGTGGCACCTCAGATCTACAGATTATTTCTGGTGCTACCTCATTCCCTTGAGTTCTCTCTCAAAACAAAGATTTTGTGTTGTGTGTTTGTGTTGCGTATCTCTCTCTTAGAGTGTGAAACACAGATGAATCCCTATTAAACAAGTAAACAGAAGTGTGAAATGCTAAAGGATTTTTACATCTGTCATGTCACCAGAAAGCTTTTCTTGCCCCCTGTAGAATTTTATACTAAATGCATTTAAACAAAGAGCAAATGCAGTTGCTGTACCTATTCCTGTACCTATATATCTGTACAGGTATCTACCCACGCAGATACCTGTTCTTAAAGGTGGCTCAGTAGACCTGAGCTTCACCGTGGAGTCAAAACCAGGCTAGTGAAATTCAACAAGAAAGCCATGCTGTGCACTCTAGCGATAGGCAACATTCCACTTCCCATCTTGTAACCACAAAAGCTAGACTGCAATCAGGGGACACTTCGCAGTCAACCTTCTTCAAAAGAAATGAGCACTAAAATCCCAAAGGACAGAGCACAGAGACTTTGATGGTGTCCTGCATAGGGAACATCAGAGGCAGGAGAAGGTGAAAGTAAAACTAGGCCAAAACCACCTATCATTCACGTACAATTCAAAATGCAGACAACATTCCCTAGCTACTGAAAGTTCCTTGGGCTTCATGATCCATGCAGTGACCTTGTACTACAGGGCCACGCTGTCCCTGTACGCTTACCAGGGGAAAGCTTAAGTGTAGATTTCACTTACCAGTCTGGCAGCTACAGAAGGGAATGGTGGGAAACATTGAAAAAATTGTCTGTAATTGCAGCCCAACCATGCAAGGCAATGAGTCTCTTCCACAGTGTGCTGAAAATTATCCTTGTTTTGCATGTCCTTTTCAAAGATCACCCTCCTTCTCTGCAAATTTAATGAACTATAACTAGCTTAGCTGAAGTATCTCACCTTGGATTTGGATTTATAGCCATTAGTAGAGATATGAGAGACTAGAGGTTTTCCCCTGCCAATATTCTTCTAATAGAAAATCCAAAATTTCCTTTCCACTGAAGCGAGGGATAACATAATCTAGGTCAAGGCAGTAGAATTTGTATACATGACCCAGAAATTGATAGACCTTATGGTGTTCAAATCAGACACATATATACTTACATTGACATCATTTCAATACATTCTGATTAAAAGTCTCAGACAGTATTTCCTTTCCAACTTTTCTCTCCTTCCAATGCACACATAATTTAAATAAGTTTATCTTAATTAGTTTCATGTTGATTTTTTTTTTTTTAATGGGTGAGTCAAGCAGCACAGAAGGAATCAAAATTGAGACTGGGAGAGACTTAGCATATCTTGTTTCAAAAAAGATCTCCAATTTACATAGGTCCTTATCACTCCAAAACACATTTGTTCAACAGCGTCATCAGTGATAACAGCAGAGTTCTGGAAGGAGTAGTGCTTGTTCATTAACGGTTCCTGCGGAATCATAGAAGGACAATACATAACGGACTGGGGGCCTAGGATCTGGATCTATGGAACTGATGGCCAATACCTTTTTCGTATTCATGTTCTTGCCAAACAAGAAATGGCTATTTTAAAGATATCTGTGGCAGACACAGAGCCAGGTTTCCAGGAGTGCTGAATATCCATCCCAGCAAGAATCAATAGGACCTGCAGGCATTTGGCCTCCCTAAAAACCAGAGTTATAAATTTTGGGAGATTTTCTCACTGTGCTATTACAACAAGCTAAAGTAGGTCACAATTTCTACTTAAATTGTCAGTGACTTTTTGTTATTATGTGATATTTTCAGTCTTGGCATAATGTGTTTTCTGAAAAGTTGAATTTACTGCAATTAACGTAGAGAACATGTATGTGTATAGTATGTTTATGTACCTATTGAATATATACACAAAATCATGAGAAACAACCATAAATATTAGCAATCCTTGCTAGAGTACAAATATGCCTCATGAAAAGCTTAATTATCATATACCCAAAGGTTTATGTGTTCTCAGCAAATATAGGAAACTGATAATGAACTAAACATAGATCCTGGCCAAAGCCAAGCTGGCTGTTTTCAAAACACAGTGCTTGTCCCTGCAGGTACGAATTGTGAGTAGTGACTGAGATATAGCTACTGTTAGTCAGTATACCCTGTTTGTCAGAGCACTTGCCACTGTGAAGCGTTGCTCTGTGTGGAGAGACATCAGTAAAAATGTCATGAACAAATTCATTCAAATGCTGCCTCACTCATGACTGAGGGATCAGAGATATTAAAATCCGATGCGAGTTTCTCACAAAAACATTGCCAAGCCTTGTTGCAGCAGACAGGTATCAGCCACCTATGCAGACAATAAGCAGCAGAATTGAAGCCAAGACTCTGAAGGTGGAACAAGATGTTAAATTCAATGGTAAATTTTCCTTCCACTCTTGACCAACAGAGAAAAGATTTCAGTTAGGAAGACCACAATTCTGCACCTAGTAGCACCTGACACTTAACTACCTGTCATGTACTTTGAAACCAGAGTTATATATTGTAGGTCAGATAAAATCTTCCATCCTCTCTGCAGAACTTCTACTTTGTCCTTCTTTTTCTGTTTATTGATATGATTAAAGGAGGAAAAATCCTGGTACGTGCATGAGCATATGTTTGTATGAAATCTATCTAATTAATTGCTTGAATAGCTGTAGGCAGAGTTGACAAGCAGCAGCAGGATAGATAGGAATTAAATTCAGGGGTGAGGAGATTATGTTCTGAGGAAATCGATGTTTTATATAGATATCTCTTTAAGCTTTGTAACTATTATTGGCAGAATCCATCCAAACCAGATCATTCACAATGTGGTCACATTTAATTCTCAAATACTTCATGAAAACATTTAACTCAGGAGACTGGGCAAGTTATAAGAGTCATTTCCATGCAGGCTACTATTGTGTATTAGACCCAGATAGACAGCGACCTTTGCCAGATCCATCACTATTGATACCTCTTATGAGATCAAAATGAAATGAAATCAGTTTTTCACGAATGTTGTTCTTTTCCTTCATGGCTGCTGCTGATGGTGCTCATAGAATGGTTAGATTTGGAAGGGACCTTAAAGATCTAGTTCGAAAACCCCTGCCATGTGCAGGGACAATTCCACTAGGAGACGTTCCTCAAAACCCCATCCAACCTGGCCTTCAACACTTCCAGGGATGGGGCATCCACAACTTCGCTGAGCAACCCGTTCCAGTTGTCTCACCACCCTCACAGTAAAGAATGTCTTTTTAGTATCTAATCTAAATCTCCCCTCTTTCAATTTAAAACTGTTACCCCTCATCCTATCACTACATTCTCTGACAAAGAGTCCCTCCCCACCTCTCCTGTAGGCCCCATTTAGGTACTGGAAAGCTATTATAATGTCTACCTGGAGCCTTCTCTTCTCCAGACTGAACAACCTCAACTCTCTCAGCCTGTCTTCCTAGGAGAGGTGCTCCACCCCTCTGATCATCTTTGTGGCCCTCTGCTGGACTTGTTCCAACAGGTCCATGTCTTTCCTGTGTTGAGGACTCCAAAGCTGGACACAGTACTCCAGGTGGGGTCTCACGAGCGTAGAGTAGAGGGGCAGAAACACCTCCCTCGACCTTCTGGCCACACTTCTTTTGATGCAGCCCAGGATGCTCTTGGTTTTTTAGACTGCCAGCACACATTGCCAGCTCATGTCAAGTTTTTCATCCACCAACACCCCCAAGTCCTTCGCCTCAGGGCTGCTTTCAATCCATGATGTGTGAAAAGACAGGCTGAGCACCATCCTGACCCTAAAGAACTAGCCTCTTCAGATAAGTTGTTTTGAAATGCAGCATCACCTTTCTTGAAGACGTGTTAGATTATCATAGCATGCTGCTGTCCCATCCCAGTAACAAGCTAAGCTAGCTTCTGCTCAGCTGGACTGGTAAGCAAGTGAGGAATGGACCTCAGAGTCATTATGTTGTCAACGCACTGACTACAGAGGTCATGGTGTGCCTGGCAATCCACAAAGAGAAATGAAGACTGTTCCTCAATTCCTCAACTCCTTTACTTTAGCAACATAGAACACTAGAGCATACTTACACAAAGACTGCGTACCAGCACAAGAGTTTCACCCAGAGAATGTGACTTTTTCCTGATGAACAGTGTTTTTCGTGTAAGTCCTTTATCTCACTGGTCTGAACACATTCTGTTATAGGGCAAATTAAGCAAAATCTTTTGTGATTTTGATATCCATCTGTTACAAACACACTTGTCAGAACAGTTTGCCATGTCCCAATTCTTGTGTCTTATATCTTCCTCTGGTGATTTATGGATTTTCTATTAAAACTGGCAACCAAGCATCTCATGGTATGTCCTGAAAGAGAGGGAGATTACTACAAATATCGTAGTAAATAGTCTGTGTTGAGTAGTAAGTATTATGGAGAATATATTAAAATAAAAAATCACAACTGCTGTACTCAGTTCTCTAGAAGGGGTCATATCTGCAAATAAGTTCTCAGCTACAGAAATGAAAATATCTTTACAAATGTCAGTAGTTAACTTTGTTTATTACAACTGGATTTAGGATAAATTCTGCAGTGAGACAATGTATAAAACCGTTACAGATAAATGAACAATAATTTATGATTTAATGGCAAGTCTCCCCACAGTAACAGCAAGAGTAACAGGCAACTAAAGAACTCTAATATGCCAGGAACATAGTAGAAAGGGAAAGCATCCAGAGAATGAGAAGAAATGAATTTCCAGGGAAGAGATATCTCTTCCTCCTTTTGCATTTTAATTCTAAGGTCTGAATAGCGAAGAATGCTAGTTTAATCCAGAATACTAATTCCTCTTAAAAGAAAATAAAAAATAAACTAATCAAGAAGGTGGATAGAGATGTAACAAGATGAAAAGAAAAATAAAAGAACTCTCTGTACTGTGGAGAGATAACGGAGAGCCCTGCAGGCTAGCTGAATCAACTGAGCAACAGAGGATGATTTTTTTGTCTTAAATTGTAACTATATTTCAGTTCTGTAAGTCAAGAATTTAACTGAAGAGGCTGAAAAAATTGAGGCAGTACTTGGAAAAATGACCTGGTTGTAACAGAGTCCACTTCATCAAAAAATAGATTATGAAAACTTACTGCAGAATTATTTGCTTTTAAATAGCCGGCCTAAGAATGAAGTGACTGGCAGGAAGTCCCCAGTCTGTGAGGATCCAGTCTGTGGGAGATACTGAATTCTGTAGTCAAACATTATGAGGATGGCAACATAGTCCAGAAAAACTTTACAGAGGTAAGTGAGCAAAAAGGTGACAGAATATCTTCAGCAAAGATAAATTTAAGATGATGCCTACAGGAAAAAGTAATCTATATCTTGTCTGAAGGATGTTGAAGTTTATTCTAACTTTTTATACCCTCAAAACTGCCATATAATAACCAGTAGTAAAAACTCGGTCTGCTACCAGATGTTTTTTTCTTCAAAGTACAGAATCGCCAATGACCTGCAGCATGACCTGAAAGAGTGACACATTTTCTAGGACTGAAAAAATGGAGTAACCCTAAAGTCAGCTGTTCTATGGCTTTGCAACAGTGGAAACCTGTGCCTTATACAGTAGCACTGAAAAAAG
Organism: Tringa tobata; assembly: GCA_033628505.1. Taxonomy (NCBI): domain Eukaryota; kingdom Metazoa; phylum Chordata; class Aves; order Charadriiformes; family Scolopacidae; genus Tringa; species Tringa tobata. The sequence continues at coordinate 10,410,299 of JAHREE010000495.1, forward strand.
AGATCAGAAGATTTCTGCGTCCAAGTGAAGCTCAACATTTAATTATTTACCAAAGGTAAAACAACAATCCTGACATTTAAAACGTTTACTTACTCTAATTATGAGAGGTAGTGGCCATCAAAATTATTGTTTTAATATCACAAGTGATATACAGCATAGGTACACATGGCCATCCATAAACAGTGAAAGATTATCATTCCAGACCACTGATAAAATTTTATAACTATATTTCATTTTTCTATAGACACAAATACAATACAGCAGGATTAATGTCTATCTATCCAGTTCCCTTACCTTTTGCTCTCTTTTACCTAATAGAATCTATTTAAATAGCAGCACCAACTAGCAGGCTGCTGACAACCACGTAGCATGTCTCAGATAAATAGCAGAAATCAGCTGCCAGGCAATGGCTCATTAAATCACACTTCAGTGGAAAGTCAAATAAAGGCAAATGCAATTTGAAAAATAATTCTAAAACCACATCAAGATATACCCCACAGATACAGAGAGGCCATTTTAAAATTACATGTATCCCTTTCCTTTTGTCAGTGTCAGTACTGCTAATCCTCTACATCAAGGAGATACTTTCATGAATATTCATGTTAATATATGCAACATGTAATACAATTTATTAGTCTGACAGAAATCCATGAGCAGCATGACTTATTTCTTATGTATGATCTTATCTCAATGCTAATTAGAAAACCTTATCTAAACCAATTTAATATCAAACCAAAATATGTATTTCAACATAGTGAGGGAAATACACTTTCAAATGGTTCTATAACCAATAATTTCCTAATATAATTTACAACCAATTTTTATTCTGTTACATACCTGCTTGGAAAAGTCTTCATTATTGCAAAATATTAAGAGCTTTATTTATTAGTATAGTATTTGTTAAGTTTGATAGAGTGTTTCTGTGTGGATGTAAGCTATAGAAAAACACAGCAATTATGCCCCAGTTTATGTCGTCACGCTAGTGTTTCCCAGGTAGGATGCTTTGAAGTATTTTGTCCTTTTGAGTTCTTTATTCCTTTACGTTTGCTCTCTTAACCTGAAATTTATTATTTTTATGGTGACTATGTTTACATAAAATGTAGACACTAGCTAGACATTTCTCCATTATATCTCAAAATGCATACAGCCCCCACTAGTGCAGGTCTCCTACATATTCATCAAATAGATAAGTTTAAGGTTTGACTTAACAATGTGCATAAGAGCTTTATTCTCCCAGCCCTATTTAAACCTCTGTATCTATCTTGGATCTTTCCATGACACATTTTATATTAACTGTTCAGATCTTTTTCATGATAACATTACCTGCTCAGTGGGAAGAAAATTCAGATGATAAGTACATGCACTCCTATTTATGTGCCTGAATTCTTGCCTCAGCAGTCAGGAGAGGTCTGTTTGTATGTCAAGTCTACATGCGCTGATCTCAATATTGGTGTGTTCCAGTACTCAGACCCCAGAGTAGGTGGCTAATGATAAGAAATCACCTCAGGGATGACCCAGATCATTGGGCCAGGAAGGCATCACATATCCATTCAATGATAGTGCAGCAATAAATTTCACATCCATTCAGGATGAAATAAATGCAACTACCTGAAAGGAGGTTGTAGTGAGGTAGGAAAAGAGACCGACACCCAAGTAATGAGTGATAGGACTAGAGGAAACAGTCTCAAATTGCACCAAGGGAGGTTTAGATTGGATACTAGGAAAAAATTCTTCATGAAAAGGTTTATCAAGCACTGGAACAGGCTGCCCAGGGAAGTAGTTGAGTCACCATCCTTGGAGGTATTTACCAGATATGTAGACGTGGGACTTAGGGATACAGTTTAGTGGTGGACTTGGCAGTGTTAAATTTGTGATTGGGCCTGATGATCTTAAAGGTCTTTTCCAACCAAATGATTCTATGATTCTAAATGCTGGGCACAAGACAACAGCCGTAGCTCTCAATCACACTGTGTGTGCTTAAAAGTGATAAAAGAATGGATACAACTTTTTGTGGGCTCTACACTCTTCTAGGTTCCTCATATAGACGTATCCCAGTCATTTCACCCTGGCTGAAGGGTTTGGAGTACATACATGCATCAACGGGAAAAACAAACATATTTAAGCCCAAAGCAAACATATTTAGTTGACGATTTTGGGTTTTCATTTTTTAAAATTTATTTTTAATATATATAACAGAAAGAATGCAACAAACTGATAATCTGAACACACGTATATGGCAGGGCTTGCTCTTAAGATTGTATTTCAACTCTTCATCTCATTAACTGCTCCTCTGGTATTTTATTTATATCAGATAGGAAAACTTCTGTTCTGGGGATCCTAATGGGAGCAGGCAATCCCTACCTAAACAGTTACAGGCCTAAAAGAGTGCTTAGCAAAAAGCTTTGCATTATTTTAACACCTTACCCCAAATCATAACAAATGTTCTACATTTTTTGAAACAAACCCGTAGACTAGACTTTCTGAAGATATGATTTTCAGCAGCTCCTGGCTTTCCACTTAAAGCCACTGCATGTCTCACCCTAGCTATACACATGGCATTCGTTATTATTTATCTTGCCATGGTTCTGCCTGTAGACCTACTCTCGCATGCCCTGCTTCTCCAGCCGTGATGTGAACGAGGCACCCGAGTGCTCTGTGCCCACTGAAAGCTCAGGTTCACTGCACGTCTCCAGCTTTGCCTTTTCCTCCTCTCTTGCAGATTCCCTATGAACCCTGCAGACAACTCCTTCTATTTTTGGAAATCCTCTGCAATTCTCATATGATGAGCTCCCTGTCTGGGTTCAAATTTGGGCCTCAAAGTGCTCTGTTATCCCAGTTTCAAAAACCACTATCCCCTACTCGACCTTCACCCCCATATACTTGTTCTTTCTTTTAAGCACTACTTACTCCTGCCCTGCTCACTTTTTTTTCCTGTTGCCAGGACTATATTTGTACCCTTCTTTCTATATTTTATTCACATACAGGTTGTCTGTGCTGACATTACATATCTAGTCCCGTGCCAAAGGTACTGTTTTCTCCCACGCCTCCCCTCTCACTGTTGCCACCCGTTTGGCTTCTGCCTGAGCAAGGGCTCCCTGGGAATGGGATACACATAAAAAGGTGCTTTATTTTTATGGCAGCGGCCTGGAGTAAATCAATATTTCACTGTGACCTTTTTCCTGCTTATCAGACACAACTACATCCTGGCCAAAAAAACCCCAACTTTCAGGCTCAATCCTGAGGTGTTTATTACCTGGGAAAGACACAATTATTAAAAATTTAACAGGAAACTCAAATTATAATTATACAGAGAATTCTAGTAATTACATCTTTGGAGATATAACTGGCCTAATAATAATGTTGATATTGTAGCTGGAAGAAATGCTAAATTGAAGCAGCCAAATTAGTTGTGGTCTTACAGATGATTAGTTGTGAGAGAAGGAGTAAATTTGAATATACCATTTTATGCAATGTACCCATAAAGGTGCTGTAACACTCTGAGTGAATTATTACACAGCAGTCTTAAGCAATAATGGATCAGGGAAATAATCTAAAAACTCAATGTGCCATGGCAGAAAGACTGACATCTATTACAAGATGATTCCTTTTGGCTACTTTTATTTTAACTCGCTGAATTTTTACTACACCGAGGATTTTAATTCTGTTCATCCCTGTATGTTCTGTTCATTCAAAAAGAGATCAAAAAAGTAGTGTCACAACTGAGAAGAGAAACCATTATTAGGAAGCTATTTAAAACAAAAAGTCTCATTTCTTTTTTCCAGATATCCAGACCAAAATACTTTTGGCTCTTCCAGGAAAACAACTTTTCTTCACATCTAATCAATCAAAATAAGCTTGATCTTACTTGTATGTTTCCTTAATGCTACTGATTTCTAGACTGAGCAGGTGGGAGAGAAAGTTGAGCAACCATTTCTGATATCTCAGTTGGAGAGTCAACCTCCTCCTGCCCAGCCAGGCCACGGCATCCAGCTTCCCCATCCCACCATAGTTTCGAGACCAGAAAAACGTCAGTATCGGGAGTTCTCCAGCCTTCACTAAATACACGGTATTCAACCCTCAGTTCCCAGGAAAAACATTTCAGCTGTTCATACCGGTGGTATGTTTCATAACCCCTCCACCGTTCCCAAGTCCTAACGGAACTTTCACTGTGTGTCAGATACGCTCGAGTCACAAGGGATGCGATTTTAAACTGCCTCATACTTAACCAATAGAGGTGTTTAAAGAAGACAGAGGAACAACTGCACTCTGTCGTTAAGTTTCATGCTGGTGTAGTGCAGGCACAAGACACTACTGTACCATATAATCCAGCTGAACCGCCTGCTGCCCCGTTTCCCTGCAGCTACAATTGCTGCGGGGCAGCGAGCTGTTCTGCTGGGCGCAGGCAGACAGAAGCTGCGGGGCTAAATCAACAGCAGGACGGTTTCACGCTGTGCCACACCTCCAGAGAGCATGTTTGGACTCTGGAAGTGAAAACAGAAAGTGTCGTATACTGGAGTATTTGAACTCATTTCACGTGAGAGGGCCTGAAAACTTCTAATCTGTAAAAATACATTTCAGCTTCTGGTCCCAAACACGGAGAAAAATAAACATCCAAGGACAGACACGTTGATATTTTTCCACCTCTGTTTAAAACAGTTATTTTAAAAAATGCTTGTTAGCAATTTTGAAATTAATTACCTATTTGTGTGAAAACACAGGCCAGCCACAGAAAATTCATATTTTGTTATTAAAAATAAATACATATCATTGTATCACTTCCTTTTCCCTTGCTTTATTTCATTTTTCTCCTCTTACTAATGAACCCACAATAATACTTAGCATATACTTTATGGTTGTACTTTATATTTTATTTAACCTGTATCAGTTAATTTCATTATATTGAAGTGCCTAAAGAAAAATATAATACTCGTTGCTATTATGTTATTTTTAGTTGGCATAACAATCCCCTGGCTATTGTATTGGCTCTTGCACCATTACACGCTGTTCTTTAATATTTGCAACAACCTGGTACCAGTTATTTGTTATACAGTATTGTTCATATTACCATAGCACTTTGGAGTAGTAGTAATGCATATTATATACAGTAATAACAGGAATATACTGTTCCTCTCCAGGTTTTCTTAAGCTAAGCTAAACATACCTTGCCTCTAAAAACTTTCTTCATAAGTTTTCAGTTCAACAATTCAACAGAATATTTTTCTTAGAATTCTAATAATTCTTCATTGTCCCATATATGAAACTTGGATGCATGCTACATCCAATACAGAGATTCGTTTATTTTCATTATTATACCACAGTGTTTTACCTGAACTTGATTCAGTTCAGAAATAACTATATTTCTATACAGTTATGCAGTTTTACATACGATTTTGATGTACAGCTCCTTTTTCTTTTGAAGCATGAACCCTATGGGTGTCATTCCACAAAGACAGCAGACAGCTATATCTCACTACAAGAGACATTTCTGACTGAGCTGTTTTTAAAAATAGATTCCCACAATAGCATTTTATTCTGCCATTTGGATGTTGGCTTTTTAGAGCACAAATGCAGAAGCCAAAATCCCTTTTCATTTAATGAGTGCAGATGTACAATGGTATACCTTGCCATTCTAGATGCCATCTCATTGCTTTTTTAAAGCTTTATCCTGCCTACATCTGTTCACATTTGCCCCATTAGAAATTCCTAGTACAGAAAAACCAGCAGGAGTTTACTTTGAAAAAAATAAAGTTCACTGAGATTTCTTAAAAAGTTCTCAAAATCCTATTAAAAAGGATTGCTACTAGCATTAAACCAATAAAATTTCAGATCTCTCTTTCCCTGTCCTCTCAACTGGTATTATTTCTCTCAAGCTGATTTCACCTTGGTACACCTCCTGTCTGTAGTTATTCTGCATTTTATCTTCAGAAAAAAAATCTATTATAGAGTTCAAGAACAAAAAATAATCTCTCCATATTAGTACTAATAATTAATGAAAGAATGTCATCAAGGTGGAAGACAGGATGCCTCTGGAAAAAACTAGGACCAGTGGTACATAAGAATGGATACAATCCTATGATTTTAGACAAATCAAAACAAGTAATACAGATCAATTTTTGAAAAAGTGACCTTGCTGAAACAAGTAAGTTCTGATAAAACTCTTTTACAGAGGGAATGTCTTTTTTTTTTCCCCTCAACAAAAAGCAAACATTTTATAAGGAAAACTGAATCTCGTATAAAGCAAACTAGATAAGATGCCAAAAGAACTCTTTCCCTTTGAATTACCAAGATTTTTCCTTCTTACTCACCACCCATAGTAATATCATGAGGTACCCAGAACATACATTGTTTAAATAACATTAAATAGTTACAAAATAAGACAAGTATTACAACCTATTTCTGAGCTGCATCCAGTTCTCTGTCCTCTACTCAGAAAGCTTACTTTCACCCAAAAAGGAAAAGTAATAAAATCTTCAATTTTCATTCTGAGTTCAGTTCTGCTAGAAATTCTAAGGAAGAGATAATTTTCTTTATTCTGTAAGGCATAGTTCCCTTTTCCTATGCCAGGGAGATTTTGTCCTGTCCTTAGAAGTACCCTAACCATCAAAAATGAGCATGCTGTATTTCTTACATAGAAAGAATGTCAAAACACACACACATAATCTCAGCCCAGGCTTAACTTTTCTAAGATGATTAGTTAATGACATCAGCTAAGAGGAAAACTGCAGACAAAAAAAAGAGCACAAATGGAATTAAATTAACTGGTCTGATTGTTTTTTTACTGCTCGTATTATCTCCAAGGGTCACAATATCTAGCAGCCTGCAAGAGAGGAGATGCTGTACCAACACGTCAAAAGAGATAAACGCTTTGACAAAAACAGAGGTTATAACTTAAGTGAAAAAGACCAAAGAGTAAAGGAGCAATAAAGCCAAGGAGTATGCGGGCAGATGAAAAGAGAAGGGAATTGGCTCTGCACACCCTTGCATGGACTAGATGTGCAATAAACACATGTGGTCTCACTCAGGCCCAGAAAAATAGCTGTGTTAACCAGCTATCTTAGCAGGACTTGTTATTTCAAGCCCAGAACTGGAATATCACAGTTAGGTTGCCCCCACGCTTGATGCAGATGTTATAGCAACCTCTCCATCATGCTTCTGTTTCACACCTAGTCTGCCAATAATTGGTAAGGTTTCTGAAAGATTACACAGGAGACAGGTTCATAGGTAGAAAAAGAATGCAGCTCTGCAGGATGCTTCCCAAAGTCATCGACAGCTTTAGAAATTCAAACGGTCACATTCACGCTCAGACCACACTTTGGCGGGGAGTATCAAAGAAAACTTATGATTACCTCTCTTCATTGTGAGCCTCTTCATCTGTTGTGCTGGCACCTAATTTCTCCAAGTACTCATTTTTAAAATCGCCTCAGCTGCTTCTCACTGATTTCAGATACACACAGAAACTCGATTTAAGAGCAATAGGTTTGGGGGGTGTGGGAGGTGTGTGTGCCATAATAAGCCTAATGAAGCTGTTCAGTAGCTTGAAAAAGTTAACTTTCATAACCAGGTATGTTTTGGCCTATCTAGCATCTAACAGAAATGTAAGTTTCACACCAATAAAGCAGGGAAATTATAAAAAAAAAATTCTAATTGACAGAAATCATGCCTGTGTTTTGTAGCTAACTCTAAGCATTACTTTCTCTTAATATCAAATTACAAATTTATTGGAAAAACTGAACACACAATCTGCAATAGGAAATGTTATCATAACTCTGTATCTTCTCAATAGGGTTTTGCCCCTAAAATGCTTTTTTATGTTAATTAAGCGTCAGTTCTGCTGGGTGATACATCAAGCAAGATGCTAGTTCTTTAATGTATTTATTTTAAAGAATTACCAGTGTCACTTAAATAAAGCACCGAGAATCAAATTCTGTCACGAAGAGTTGAAAATTCAGGCCCTGATCCTGCAAGATGACCTGTGCATGCAAACCCTATCTCTCTTAAGTAACAAAGTCAATGGGTGAAAATGGAGCACTTGTTCCTTCATTTTTATAAGACATCATTTTCAGTAATATTTTCCTTTAAAACTGTTGGGTAAATTCAGCCTGAACTCACAAATATTTTGGAGAATGGCTAAAGACCATTACCAGTTTGGTTCAGATCTTTCAAATAATTTTTGTTTACTTTACTTTCTCTTCAGAAGCCTGTTCTTTATTTTATAAACTACCATGCATAAAAGCAAGAGAAAGAATACTTCCAGTGAGTGGGGTTGGGGTCATCTGTATGTTTCCAAAACACGAGGAGGAATTGGGACTCCAACTCTGCTCTGAAAGAAGCAAAGTTGTTCATCTTAAGTCAATTATATTTTTCAGACATGAATGCCTAAAATCACCTTATTTGTACCTATGCTTTGTATTTCAACCTGCTGGCTTCAGTAGGAACAGCAGGTATTAATATTTTTAATTAAACATCATTCACATTGAGGAGTAATGACTAAATTCACATACATTTAAAATGCTGGTGCTTAGTTTAAAAGAGCTTTGTTTTTCATAGGATATGGGAAAAATGACTGAAAGGAAAGCAATTATTTCATTAATTATTTAAAGAGACTGTTGTGACATTTAATTTTCACATAAGTAGAACAAATTGCAATATCCTTCAAAACCAAGTAGGTTGGTTGCTAGGGGTGCACTGAAAATAGTAGGCTTTTTTAAGTTCCCTCCAAATTTATTTTAATCAAATAATAATTAAAAAAATGCTGGTTTGGCAATAAAATAATAACAAATAGCACATTTCTACCAGTCCTTGGTGAACACAATTTTTATTAAAAGGATCAGAAATAGATGTACCACTTTTAAGCAGAAGATTCTTGCAATAGTGCTTTAAAATTAATAGCAACCAAATGTCAAATAGAAGAAATCAAAAGCAAACTCATTGCATTGATTGTAGTCCTCTCCTTTTTTTTTTTTTTTACTATGAATAGGTGAAATACTGTATCCTTTCTACAGCTGCTAGTGCAAAAATCTATGAAATGGTTATGGTTTATTCTCTTTTTGCAAATGCTGTTCTTTTTTTGCTTTGGGTTCCTATGAAATCAAACCGTGAATTATAATAAGCAGCAAGATGACAGGGCTCAACATATTCCAGCTAATTTTATTCTGCTTAAAGCATTTCTGCTGTCAGCAGGAGTAAAATTTACTGCCACAGAAAAGCGTGGAATGTGCTCTTCTAAAATTGAACATAACTTGCATATAAATGAGGCCACACCTGTGAAGGCCTCTCTCTTTTTATTTGTTAAAGTAGGGGTCAAACACCCGTCATGCATTGCCACAAAAAAAGGGGTGGAAATAGACTGCCACTTATCATCCTTTTGTTCAGCAAGAAAAAAAAAAAAAAGAGAAGAAAGGAAGAAGGAAAGAAAAAACCCTCTGACTTGATAAAGACAAAATCTTATACTCAGCATTCACAAATAATGCTAGTTACCCTAGCAACTGCCACATCACATGAGGCTAAGTTTGCCTCCAGGCTCCACAGCATATTACAGAAACTTACTGGCTTTTGATCTTCAAAAATAGTTTACATTCACACAACACAGACACACATATACACCAGAAGATTAATACCCACGCAGGGAGCACATTTATATTTCTGAGTAATGCTTTGTGTACTTTCTAATTTTACTACTTAGTTCTGAAACCCTATTTGAGAGTTGATTGCACAATTTATTAACTCTGAATTTGAGATGAAGTTAGCGCTGTGTTGATGTAGAGAAACATAGCACTAATTGAGACCATTAGGGTAATGGGAAAACAAGATTTCCAAATAAACTATGTGAATAATATGTACAGGGCTCTTCCAGACCACAAGGATATGTGTGGCACTTAGTCCAAAAGAATTTATCCACAAACCCATTTTTTTCATAGTTCCACTTAATTACTGTGAGTAATAATGATTTTATGGTATAAAATCAGTATAATTTCTTTCACACTAACTTTTATCACTCCCTTTTATTTACAGTTTTGCTGTTATCAAACTTGTTGTACAGGATTCTTTACTTACACACCAACAGCTAAGACTATACAGATGTAACATTACATCTATCTCCTCCAGTCCTGCCCAGTAAAGCAAAACTTTGAAAAACCTGCTTTTACCAATCTCCTGTCACCCATTTCCACATTTGTCTTAGCTTTTGATACAGATGTATTGACAGCACTTTGAAATCATTAATTTATACTAGCGTATGTTCCATAGATCCTTTAAGATTTTATAGCATATATATAGCTGATAAGAGAGTATGAAGTATTAGTCTCTCCCTTCATCTAGATATAACTTAATTACAAAAGCTAATGAAATAAAAAGCAGAGCGACTGAAGAACTTTTCTAAAATTAGTTGACAGTGGCACTAAACTTGGAACATTTGTAAAATCAGTTTAATGCAGTACATTGCCTGTCCAGAATCTACACTGAAATTAAAGGAAATGGTGACAATGGTGAAATCCCCTATAATAAACTCACAAAACAATACTTAATTTAAATATAGATTTGAATAAATACAACATACATCTCAACCTCATTTGGCTTTTTATTCAGTATAATCACATGCATCAGTATTAATGCATTTTTTTTCCTCTGTGTGTTAAGGATAATATAATTAATTTATTTCATGATATGGGAGAAAATCTAGGGTGGGTTGCATTTACTGGCAGTCCAACACTAACCAAAACCCACTAGCATCTTTGCTACATCCATAACAAGGTTTTCTACCTCATTTCATAAACTGCTTCCAAATTATTTCTTCAGGGATTAAATATCAAAGCAAAAATAGCACTAAACCAGAAGAAAGGCCACCTGGCAAAATAAGTTACTGTATTCTATCACTCTCTCTCGCTCTAAAAATACATGCCTACGGGCACGCACATGCCTCCAAGGAAAGCCCTCTCTTAACACAACCATTTCCTTTTCCACATAACAAATAAACAGGCAATTCCAGCTTTTCAACACTGCAGCAGAACATCTGAGTGTGTGAACCGAGCAGCCGAGCCACGGCACCGCCTGGGGGGGTGTGAGCCCGACATGGGGACCCCTGCTCCCGAGATGCTGCCAGATGCCCTCAGCGCCTGGGATGGTGCTCCACCAGCCCTCTGGAAGACACAACGAGACACTCTTGGAGTAAGCGTTACGTGCCAAAATAAAACAACTTTTTGGCACCAGGCCGGCTGGATTTTGTTCCTCTTTTCTCCCCGACAGTCCCACGCAGCAAGGATGAGGTGATGAAGCCACGATGCATTAAAGGCAAAGGTTTTTAAGGGCATCAAAGCTAAGAGTCAAATGACAAACGAGATGCCAGGACTGCAGCTTGGCAATGCAGCAGCCAGATGTAGTGGCTGACCACGTTTCTCAGAATCTGGGGTTCCTGATAATAACTGCTGTTGAGAGGATGTGGACAGCTGGGCTGGCCTGACAACTCGCCGCTGCTGAAAGCTCCCACCTCCCCTTCCCAGCTCCCAGTAATCTTCATCATTTTGCACTTACTCTGGCTCCAGCTGGGCTCTGCTGTTAGCTGATTTAAGCACCAAAATAGCAGAAAATGTGCTATTTTTATCCCTGGATCTATTTTGTGGCATTCTAGCAAGATAAAGCAGCTTCTAGGTGACTGAGCAATGTGACAGCTTACACCGAGTAGTGGGAACATAATGGAAAAGGCAGTGAGTTAACAATTTTAATTCATGATACATACTAAACCAAAATAAATAGGGGTTTATAAATTCTCAAATTTCATGCGTTTGGTAGCATAGGACACCACAACTTCCATGTTTCGACAGATTTCTTTTTAAGCAGATGTGTGTTTAAAAAAAAAAAAAAGCCTTTTTGAATTATTACAGTCAGCAAAGCTGGTGTTGACTTTCATTTATAGGTATTCAGTCCAAAACTAAATTAGCCCAGAATACACCATGAAGCAATATTTAACACAAGAAATATTCTTTAAAATATAGCTGCCTCCCCACAGTAAGCAGCGTGTGAGCCTGGAAGTAATTATTACGTGAAAATTAACCGGAAGAGACTATCTTATATCTCAAAAGTCATCCTTAATTCTATGCTGTAACAGTCGTTTTCATATAATAGGAAGCTTTTGCACACGTGTGATATGGAAGCGTGCTTCTAGCTGTTTAGGATGCAAATTGCACTACTGCATAGCAAACTCTTGGCTGCATCCTGCTCTACATAAACATCAGCATGATGACTCAAAGAAAACTATTTAAGTGAACCAGACCATGTGCAGTCCCCTGTTCAGTCTATGGCTTCAGTTTGGGGCTTGAGAAAGATAGGAAACTTTTAATGAAGTTCAGTGTCTTGCTCAGGAAAATTTAAACCCTAACACTCTGCACTGCTGTCTAAAGAAGCCCTTGCAACTGGAAGTTTTAAAAATTTTGTTATAAAAAGCAAATTCCCATTTTAATCAATAAAATCAGAGGTTTCACTTGGAAAAATCAAACAAACAAATCAAAACAAAACAAAAAAAGCCATACCACTTCAAAATCTATGCTTTACTATGCCTAGTGACAGTGAAGTGAAATAAGGCAGCACAGGGCACAATGGCTAAAGATGTCCTTCAGTTGGACACGCAGTTCAACCAGAAGTTATGGATCTGATACAAATATTACTGGATGACATATGAAGATCAGACTGAACACTATAGTGGTCTCTCAGTCTAAAATGTTTTAACCTGAGAATTGGGAAACAGCAAATGTGTTCTTAAACGTGCACTTTCTAGAATTTCTCAGAGCAATGGCACTGTAATACAAGGCTTCAGTCATCTCTCACCTCTTTATAAAAGCCTTCTCCTTTTTAGGATCATCCAACTGATTTCTAGGTTTTGCTAATTCTTTACATATTGTTACAATCAAAAAAACCTGTGCAGTTTTTTTGCAGGAGAAAGTATTAACTTTCAAAAAGCTAGCCATAGACTTTGCTTTCTATCAGATATGTAAAAAAGCCTATGTTTACACTTAGCAGCCAAGTCTCATACACCCTTCATGGATAGCTACTGAAAAAAGTATTTGTTTCTAAGAAGTAGAGCTGAGAATGGCCAAATTTAGCTCAAAGTTTCCAATCGTAATTACTTTTAGACTGGTAACAGAACAAGATGAATTGCAGTACAAGAGAGAAACAATCTAATTAGGAAAGGAAGAAAGAGAAGAATATAGAAATTTAATCTTCACTACAAAAGGTGTCACCAATCCAAGCTTCAAGACAACAGAAAACAAATTTCAATCTGCAGATATATCTTTATAGGCAATCAAGAACATTTTAAACTATTATAAATCATGGATCTACTTTCAACAGGGCTGCTTGAATTAAGATGTTTCATCCAATGTGCGTAACAGCATTTATGAATTGCACTCCCAAGAATATTTCCTGTATCTTCACCCATTATCACAGTTCCAGGTGGTAAGTCCAAATAAAACCTCAGGATGTTGGAAATAATTTAAGTCTGATGGGAGACAAAAGGTACAGAGTAAGGAGGTTTATTTGTCATTTACCATAATAACTTCCGAAGAAGATGGTGGCTAATATTAATAATCACCTCTTTCTCACAAACTGTTATCATATTATTACAAAAATCCATGAGGATAACAACCAGATTTCTCAGTATGTGACAACTCCCAAAACACAGCTCCTCTGGGTCACTGATTAGTGAAAGGTTTCTTACACCCAAGTTTACTTTTTTAAAAAATCACCTATGAACAAATGGGACTTCCTTTCATCTTCCACCACAAAGAAAGGTTTCTGTTCTGCATTTTGGCCTGAGGGCAGCCACCAGAACCCAACCAGCTTCCAAAACCTTCCTCACTTTCCAAGGTCCACTTCTGCCTCCCATGCACTGATCGCCTCTCCTCCAACTCATCTGCTTTAAGAACCTCAGGTGCACAGCCTCATCAAAGGCTTTCTGAAAACCTGCGAGACACCTGCATCCGTATCCTTTGTGACCCACCCAGGGAACACCCACAGGTCAGTCCTCCCTTCAGAGAAGCCACGCTGCCCCAACAGACCACGCTTACGTGTGTGCTTAAGTCCCTCAGGTGAATGCTTATTTGCGTTGCATTCCCACGTGGTTCAATGCCTGCGTGGGTTTCCTTCAAATCAAGCTGGTTCCTCTGCCTTACCTGTTACCAAGAGGATGCTGGAGATTACTTGGTCAAGCAACAGCCAGAAGCCAGCGTGTTACGTAGACTTACCCTACAAGTGTGCTGGCTGCAGACAGGTATTTCTGCACCATTTAGCTCTGCTTTAACAGCTGCTGCTTGACCTATCTGCACTTCTTACATACATCTTCTTAATACTATCTGCACACTTCCTAAACACATTCCCAAGCAAGAGGTCAAAGAGACAGCGCAAGACAGCACAGTCTGGCACCACATCAGCTGCGGTGGGAAGCCTCCTCATCCACCTCTGCTCCGAGCACAGCAACTTGTGCACTGCTGGAACATGGTTTTTTTGAAAGGGATTCTACCCCCATCCGAAAATGGGACAACAACTCCCTAAATAATCTGGGTTTGCAACCAATTAGTTGATTCAGTGAGTTAAGGGGGGGGGGGGAAATATATTTTCAATCAGATTTCTTTGGACTGATCTTTCATGCAGTTTTTCTNGGATTCTACCCCCATCCGAAAATGGGACAACAACTCCCTAAATAATCTGGGTTTGCAACCAATTAGTTGATTCAGTGAGTTAAGGGGGGGGGGGGAAATATATTTTCAATCAGATTTCTTTGGACTGATCTTTCATGCAGTTTTTCTCCCATTTCTAAATTGAAGACCCTTTTAAATCCTCTCTATTTTCAATTATTTATAAGCAAATCATTCTTCACTGTGTTGATAACCTGCCTTTTGACCCCTCCGGTACAAAAAGTTTCTTGTGTGCATGAAACTTTCCCCAACATCTTCAGCAGTAAAAACTTTATACAAAGAATTTACTGAGTTTCTCTGTGACGGTCTCATCACCCCAACACCCCTGCAACACCTTTTCCTCACGTGGTCTCACTGGTTCCCAAGATGACTTTCTACTTTCAATGCATTTAGAGAGCTTTCCACTACCACCTTTATTTCCTTAGCAAAGCAATTTTTCAAACCACCTCGCGCTCCTGTTTCCAGTCCATCACATATTGGCCACCTTTTCATTTGCATTTAAGGCTTTTAGTTTCTTAACATCAGCCTTTTCCCTGTGATACCTACCCAAACTCTTCTGAGTCAGACATGGTTTTATTGGATCACTTTGTAGGCTTCTTGCTTTTTGAACTGCCTCATTTTTATATAATTAAAATACTTACTGTATTTCTATGGATAAATTCTGAATGTGTGATTTATCTGTCCTTCTCTCCTACTATAATTAGAAATCTATAAACCTAACTGCAGAGGTATCCCAGTAGTAAGTCTTGACGTGAGTCTTCAGTGTTGCCTGTGACCAACTGCAGAAGACCATCTTTCCATAAATCATGCAAGAATAGTTCTTTGAGAATGTAGTTAACTACTAAGTCCAAAAAAATTCTCACTATATTTAGCGCACATTCTAATACAGACTTTTCTCTTCAGCTATAATAGCTAGTTATGGTTCCTGTTAACTAATGGTGATTACAGAACTACAAAAGGCAGCCTTTTGGTTTTCCAACTTCAGGATTAAATTTGCATTTGATAGTGGGCATTTAATCTTTCAGACAGTTTATAGCATCCTGGTAATATCATCTTAACTGGATGATTAAGGATAGATTTAGTCTTCCAATCAGAAAAAACATTCAGTATCAACAGGAGCTTTAATCGGAATGATTACTTACTGTGTTGAAATTCCCCCAATAAACAGCATTGCTGACCTTCCCTCTGCAGCTTCTGTCAATTGATCAGTCAGGATTATTAACATTTCACCCCAGATCAGGATGAAGCATGGACTTCCCAGATCAAAGGTACAAGAAAACTTCTCATTTGTGCAAACAGAATACTATAGATACCTATTCTTTGGGGTTTGTTTCCTAAGTTGTCTTTAAAAGACACCTTGGGTACGTCTTGTGGTTCCATTTACTGTCTGAAGTCATTGCCATCTCTCCTCTGGCTAATCACATATACAATTACTTGGGTTTTCTTCTGCCAGGATTTTTATAATTTAGTATTAAGCCTTAAAAGTGCTGTCAGATTAAGGTTTCTGCCTTCTTCCCAGGGCTCACTGTCAAATAAAAATAAAAAGCCACCAGCTCCCCCAAAATTATTTCCCCTGAGACAGGCAAGTCTCAACTGAGAACACTTTTCAGACACATAAGGCAAATAAGATTTTTCCTCTTGAAAATTGCCCACGGAGACAAACTCTTCATTGCAAAAATGTCTTGCCTTCTGGCTGAAGCTCTCCTAAATTAATCAATGAAAACTCCACAAAACAGGCAGCTGATTGAAGGTTTGACACCAAAATAGATTGTTACAGCTTTGCTTTTTTGAAATCTGATCTTCTGATCTTCTACCATCAAAACAAATGGCCCATTGACTTGAAGACTAAATTATACAAGTAGAGAACATGCCATCATTTGCACGCACTTAAAAAAAATCTTTTTTTGATGCCAGATACAAAAGTTACTAATGACTGCAACAGCCATTTTAATACTGATTAACATCTTGGATCACTCTGCACTTGGTGATATAAAGCATATATTGTATTTCGAGAATATGTAAGAATAAGAAAGATTTTGTCCCTCTAAGTTTTTTAAAATCTAGATCTAAGGAGACAGAAAATTAGTCATATCAAGTGCATCATTGATCTTCAAAAACCAGAAGACAGATAAAAACATTCAAATATTGTAAAAATGAGACTAATATTTTAATGATGGTTTAAATTGAGTACTTAGGTTTTCTCAGACAGTTTCTACCTTAGCCACATAATCAAGTACAACGTGTCACCTTGAAAGATACAGCACAAGGACCCAAGTGTGCTTTTCCTTTGACTTGCTAGTAGCAGTTTAGGTGCCAATATCACCACTCAAGGGTGTAACTAATCTCAATGGAAACAGTTGTTTGCTTCTCCATCAACACTATTCCCTACAAGACTTTGGCCTTCTCTGGAAGCCCAGACTGAAAAAGGAGGATTTGGTTAATTTTAAGAAAGAATAAATTCAGGCCCTTGGCTTTAGCTTTTTTCATCCCATTATGATTTTGAACATTCATGCTGTAAAGTCACCTTCGAAGATAAAGCATCCTAAAATTCATGCCTCTGAGTAGTTGTTACAAATCCCATAATTCACCATGAAAATTCCTAACCTGTTATGCTCCCTTCCTTTCACAGCCAGCCATTTAGCCTTTGAAGATGTTTTAAAGAGGGATACGGCTGCTGAAATGCCCCAGGTACCATCAGACTACCTTGAGATGCAAGCATGTGGAAACTGATCTAGTTGATGATTTCATTCTTTAGGAAGGAAATATTCAAGGCACAGGCCATCCCTATGGGTCTAGAGAAAAAGTCCTACGAGGAGAGGCTGAGGGAGCTGGGGTTGTTCAGCCTGAAGAAAAGGAGGCTGAGGGGAGACCTTACCGCTCTCTCCAACTCCCTGAAAGGAGGCTGTAGAGAGGTGGGGGTCGGTCTCTTCTCCCAAGTTGCAAGTGATAGGACAAGAGGAAATGGCCTCGAGTTGCACCACAGGAGGTTTAGATTGGATATTAGGAAAAATTTCTTCATCAAAAGCGTTACCAAGCATTGGAAGAGGCTGCCCAGGGAAGTGATTGAGTCACCATCCCTGGAGGTGTTCACCAGATGTGTAGATGTGGGACTTAGGGACATGGTTTAGTGGACTTGGCAGGGTTAGGTTTACGGTTGGACTTGATCTTAAAAGTCTTTTCCAATTATTTTTTTGCTGTGTTTGCAGTTCCACTTCAAAGATATTAAATAAATAGGATTGCCACCCTTTACATGAAAGTTCATCTACCATTTTAGTTGATACTCCCATCAGCATTTCTTCCTGTATTTTTCCAATTATATCTTTACCAAAACTAATTCTGAAATAATATCAGCTGAACCTTGAAACACTGATGAAAATTAGATAACTAAATTCTACAGAAGACATTAATATAGATGGATAGGTAGAAATCTTGCATACTGTCAGTTGCTTGGAGCTGTGGCTGTTCATAGAAGCATAGAATGGCTTGGGGTGGAAGGCACCTTAAAGATCATCTAGTTCCAGCCCCCCTGCCATGGGACACCTCCCACTAGGTTACTCAAAGCCCCATCTGGGAAGTGGGGCATTTCCAGTGACGGGGCATTTCTGAAAATCTTTCCATTTTTCTTCACAAAAATTTGAAGATGTTTGCCCCAATTAAAATAAAAAGCATTAAATCACTGAGCTAAGGCACAAAAATTGCATCTTACATTTAATGCGTTTTTCTCCCCACTCCATCTCATTCATCTAGCTTAAAATGTTGGTGCTCCCCCATGCAATGTTCCAGCACACTATGACATTATCTCTCCTTCTGTAGTTTTATCCATCTGTAGACTATAGTTCACACTGTGAAGCTCTATGCTGCAACATTCCTGGCCTGAAATAGACTTCTAAAAGCATCTCAGTAGCTAACACTTTTCTTGAACATTTTTTGAGTTTCTGAAAAATAGGTTAATGTGAAGCACTACAGCGAATCATGGCTTGCTCCATTTTTCATAGGGTTCAAGCTGTTAATGCTGTTCTCAAAGTTCTTGTGTATTTTAGCACTTCTGTCTCCTTCACCTTCACAGAAAGAACAGGTCACCAGAGATTCAGCAGTCAAGCGTCTAGCAAAACGGCAACATGAAATGGAGCAATAATCCTACTGGACATCATAGTTGGTATTTATAACGGAATACGTAGAGAAGCTTGAAGCTTTTTTTTAAGGAGGATGTAAGACAGATTGGGTATTGAAACACTATGGTAATGTTCCCTCCCTTCAGCCATCCCACAAAGACACACAAGATGAGGTTTAGCGCTTACACCACTGCAGCAGCCGGATCTCAACTACTGCCACCCAGAAGCAGCCAAATACAGCAACCAAAGGCAGCTTCTGAGGGAGTAGCATCATTAAGAATGATCCCTGTTGTTATACAAAGGGGGAGAATAAAGTGGTTGTTGACTGGTGGAAGTCATCGCTCTGATGCAATGAAAAAAGGCTGAAGAATTGCTTAAGAATGATCCCCGAGACACAAGACACTTACTTTTTTTAATGAATCTGTGATGCTTCATAGGTCAGTTATCAGCATCTTGTATCAGCCTACGGTTAAGAGTCAGAAAAAAAAACCACCTACAAAAGCAGCTCACAGAGAGATTTATATGCTTAAGTATCACATATTTAACAACGATACCCAGTTTTTTACAAGATCAGAAGCAAGTACTGCAGACAACTAGGGATCACCCTTGCTCCTTCCAAAAAAGGAAGTTTTCTGTATTCTATAGACCTGAAGATAGAGCTTGATCTTCCTTTAATGCTTTTATGATGGAATAAAGAGGAAAAAGTAAAAAAAAAATAAAAATTTCACTAGCAAAATCACTGGGGCAAAAAAACCCCACCATAATCGGTCTGAAAGTTCTTATAGACTCGGCAAGTTGGAATTAACCTCTGGCTTAAAAAAATGTGGCATGATACAGCCAAAAAAAAACCCCAAAAAACCCACCCACCAAAACCAATAATCCAAACATCATTAAGTGTGCTCTTCTGAGGATCTATCAGACACATGTTTTTGCCACTCTTACAGTGTTCAGTGTAATCAGCCATCGTGGAAACTGATGTCTCAATTAACAAATCAAATAACTGAAAACCACTCATGCAAATAGTCCCAAAAAGAATCACTACCAAAACTGTATTTGACAAATACTCAGACAACACGCAAAGAAATAGGCACTGTTAGCTGCCAAGCTTTACATTGTGTTTAAAGCTATTAGCAGCAATCTACATTTTTCAGCTTTAGATCTGCATTTTCCCTACAACAGCTTAACAACTTAGTTACATTTCTGTAATTAGTCTTCCTTGGCTTATTTTTTCTAGTTTTCTTCTGCTTATATTCCCTTTTTTTTCTCGTGTTTCTTTTGAGCACACATTCCTCCTTAAGATATTTAGCATTAATAACTGACTTCAGCCAGACCACCCTGACAGATATCCAGAACAGCAAAGTTTGGTTATGTTGGAAAATTTCTGTTTGATTCCTTGGTACTAGTGAAAGAGCTAAAAACAACAGTTATGTTATCCATTAACAATTCTTCGGCTTAGTCTACATTATAGGTAGTACCTGCTATAGTACTTCCTTTCCTACACTCATTTTATCCATAAAACCTGACATTAGCTTAGTATTCACCTCAGGACTTTTTTTTTTTTTTAACTGATGCCTGTCTTTTACCAAATGAAAACATACTTAGAAGCCACTTAGGTTCTTTCAGACCATAGTTTTGTGTTCTGGATGTCGTTTTCTTTTTTTTTCAAAAGCAAATTATACAGCCTGAAATCACCTAGCTTTACTGCAACTAATCAGGTGATAATTCTGCAGATATTGTAGGCTTTGGAAGTTTTTTTTGCAGCTTATAGACTTTCTGCTCTTCTCCTGTAATTTTTCTTTAAAATTACGCTTGTCCTCTTATTTGTACACAAAATAATGAAATTATTTATGCAAAAAACCCAAAACCCTAACACCACATCCAGGAGAGGAGCTTTAGAAAATTCTAAAAGTTTGTCTGTTACTTATTTTGCAATACTGTTGAGTAGCCCTAGTCTGCAATTAAGAATCCTCACTACAGTAAACATGCTCAGCAGGAGAGAGATCATCCCCCAAGAGAACTGAGTATAAATCAGAATACAATGGATGGACAAAGAGAAGGTAAAGGAAATCATACGGTCAGTTAGGTACTGTGTACAGCTGTAAATAAAAACCACAACACAGCAGGACAGGAATAGTCAAGAGTTCCTACCTGAAATGAAAGAAAACACTGAAATAAAGAATGGATTTCATACCAATCCGGTTTTGGTATGTTTTTCAAAAATGCCAGCAGCATGCATGAATTTCAGATCTGTCTCAATAACCCAGCTTAGACATTTGTACTTGATTCCACATCTGCCGTTAATGTTGATTCCAGACCATCTGTTAATGGTCTGTTAAACTGATGATTTGTGTTACTACTGTATGATTTCTCCCTTTACTCCTTAAATTCTTTTAATCCTCTGGAAGACACCAAAAGCCAACAAGGAACCATCATTTTTCCCCCCTTTTTTTTTTTCCTTTGAATTTATCACAAGAACAGTGAGAACTTACTTCGAAAAGTCACTCGCTTCGAATTGTGCATATTTGGTTTCATTTTAGCAGTCTCAAGAATCATCTGATCTTCGATTTCAACAGACTTATATAACGGAAGCCATTATAACCAGAAAAATAAGATCAAAAGCCTTCATTTGGCTGAGGTTTTGCTTAATTTAGAGGTAAAATCAGGAACGCCTCACAGATACAAGAGTTCTCACAAAGAACATTACAAACCAAACTTGGAAAGCACTGGGCTTCCAGTAAGAATATGCTATGAGAGCTGCAAGCGCGTATGAGTTAAGCAAACAATATTACCGTGTGTAAAGCACTTTCACAAGCAAATCACCAAACGGATAAAGTGCTAACACATTTTTTATATTTGAGCTTGGCGAGATAGTCAATCTCTCTATTAGTGTAGCTATACAATTATGGCACAGGATGACACTGGAAACAAGCACAAAATATTAATAATGGCATGGCCCATTTCCTGAAACAAAGTAACAGACCTAAGCGTCTATTTCACAGAAGTCCAAGATTTAAAGTTGTTCTTAAATGATCCCTCGTCTAAAATTGTATTTTTAAAATGTCCTCTTTCCTACACAGCAAAAGACTCCACAACAATAGGCGTTTATATCACCCTTTTTTTATTTTTCAGCCAGAAATACAGTTTCATAGGGTATTTCAATAAACAGTGGTGTTTATTCCTTAAACAAAATCCCCATCTCTTTGGCATCTAACCATATTCTGTTTTTAAAACTAAAGACTATTTGATTTTACTTTCAAGGTCATTGTTCAATACATCAAATTTACACAGGTGTAGTTAACTTTTAAAAATACACATTGGTTTGTTCCAAAGATCCTAATAAAACTAAAAAAAGATAACCAAACCAGAAAAAATGCAGACTACTGGGCTGCCTTCATTTACAACTGTGGAGTAAGTGACAGAATGAGAACTCCATTTTCCACAGTGCATGCACTAACTAGTGCTTCCTGTTCATTATGAATGATACACAAACAAAATATTAATTCTACCAGAAACAACTGATCAAATAATTTATGTTTTAAAACAATGTAATCTTATTTTTAACTACTTCTGCAGAGGTCATCAGCTAAAAACTAAGTTACACACTGCTTCAGTAAAAGATTGCAATTAATAAAAAAAAAAAGTCTGAAAACTATTATTCATTTGTAAACATAAGTTACTAAAATGTTTTGACTACAGCCAGGAATACAGCTGTCAAAACTGCATTCGATGCCACGTTCGGATAAAAAATTCGTAAGTAACAAAAGTAAGCCAGTGTATCCAATCTACTTTGTTGAATAATCCAGGATCATCTCTTCAATGCTGATACAGAAATACTTCACTTGCACTCGATCAAAAAAAAAAAAAAAAAAAAAATCCAAATCTCAAGTGTTCAGTGCCTCAAATCAACTAAACTTCCAAAGCAATACTACAGTTATTTTACACCTTCTGTTACCATACATACAGAAATAATGAATTAAAATCAAAAACATTACTGACATACCAATGCACACATCCCAGTCTATTTATTGGAATCTGCAGTGAATCCTTGTTTGTGTCAAGACAATGTAAAAAACAAATCCCACTAACAAAAAATATCTTCACTCCCAAAAAGATTCGTTTTTAATAACCCAAATACTTATCCTGAACAAGTTTTACAGAACAGTGGAGGCAAAGCAATTAATTCCATGCAGAAACTAAAAAATAATTTAGTAGGATTCAAGTAGAAAAAGTTTTATGAGTGAGTCTCACCCTCATCACCAGTGCAAGCACAATTTGAAAATGTTAAATAAACTTAGGGTTAATAAAACCCTAAATAGCAAGTGATCCAATTTAGCCAAGCCCACATTCCTCTCCATGATGTAAAAAAATAATATACATTTTACTGTAGAATACAGAAACAAAAAATAAAACCAAAAAACCTCCTAAACTTGAATACTTATCCAAGAGCAGTTTCTAACATCAAGCCAAAATTAGCAACAAACAAGCAGACATCACCAATTTTTCAGTGTTAAAATACTGTAAATACTAGATCTAACTGTACAAAAAAAAAAAAACCAAACCCAAAAATCAAAAGCTTCTTTTTTTGTTATAAGGTGTCCAAAGAAATATCCGCCAGTTGCAGCCAAATTTGCATCAGAAGCTGCTTGCCCAGGAAAGATTTCTCCCTCCAAGTATTTGTACCACATTGCATTGCGAAAATTCTATTCAAATAAATTACCTTCCAATATCATTTAGGTGATACAACCACCTACAATGTGGACGGCCATGTAGACAGTACAACAGTGGATTTTTGCAGCAACAGAGGAATAATCAGAAATCTGTTCTAAAATTGAGATGCTAATTCATGTGTTATTTCTTGCAAACATACGGTCCCCTCTAAGGGTAAGGTGTTGGAGTTGGTATTGTAGCACTTCTGTGTCAGCAGGTTCCTTAATGCTCATCTTGTCTAAATTGAGGTAGTCCAGGGATTTCGAATGAGCCCTTTTACCTTTTAAAAGGCAAAGAGGCAGGGGACCATGAAGTGCTTTATAAGGTTCATATGGTAAAGCCTTAGTGCATTTATCCCCTGAGCTGGGCATCCGTCTCCTCCTCCTTCCATTTACTGCTGGGATCTCGTATGGCTGATAGTACCTACTTCTAGTCTTGTACAAACGGGAGGAACGTGTAAGTCCTGAATCAACCTGTTTGGAGTGCAAGTTTGGCCCAGATTCCCCTTTATTCTCTTCACTTCCTGTACACTTCTGGGCTAATTTTAGCAGCTCCTCTCCAGTCGTGAAGCCAACCAGGTAGTTAGAATCCATGTGAAGGATCTGATAGCCCGCAACTGTCCGTCGCATTGGTGAGCAGGGGGTACTGGAACAGCGCGGCTTCTCTGCTTCCATCCTGCCCGCAGGACTCACCTCGGCAAGAGGCACAGGGAGGGTGGACAGGGTAGTTCTGGACTCTCCATTGATGTCAACTTCCATTTTAAACACAACGCTATCTTCCTAAAAATAAAACAGAGCTTAATCAGAAATAGAGCCTTTACGCAACAGAAGGAGTTGAGAGAAGACTGCAGAAACGAGATTTTTGTATCCCCCAGAAGTCATGACTGGTACTTCTCTGTTCAGCCTTGTCTTACACTCTGCAGGGTGTCACATAACAAAATGATCACCAACGCCTGCCTTTTAGAATTATCCTAGGTGATTTTTTTAAATAAAAGATACCATAAATATACTCCTGATGTTCTTAAGCATTAAAAGCATTATTCAGCATTGCACACAAAAAAAGAAGCATCTTTCCAGTCCATTTTTTCATCCTGTTAATCCATGTGATTCCTTACAGCCCGTTGCCTCTGAGGCCATCTACATCCACTAGCATATTCACAGCAATTTCTCCCATATTCAGCTGTGTATTTGACAATTATATCAGTACACAAAGCTTTTAAAAAGATGCATCTAACAGCTACTACCTTAGTCAGGCACAACGATGAACCAGACCTGATCTATTGAGGATACTGCAATGCTTTCCTCTTCCAGAAGTGAAGACAGCTTGCTTTAGATTCAAAGAATGGCATCCTGGCTGTTCAACAGCTCTCTTTGCAGGTCATCAGCAAATCCTCACATCGTATTCACAATCAACCTAATAAACTCACACTATTTTATCCTAATGTCTTTCTAACAAAGGAAACAGTATACTAGCATTTAATGAATATAGCATAAGACTCTTAAAAGCATCTTAAGAATAACCAATATTCTGAATTCTATGTTTATTTGGTTTTCTATTTCTTTTGGAAACAGGCTATTTTGCTGTGACCTTTTATCCCTCACAACTATTCCAAATACATCGTTTGGTACCTTTACAGATACAACTGTCTGCCATAAGCTATTACTGTCTCTAACATGGAAAGATAAGGTCAAGATCGCAGCGAGTATACACCAGTGGATGCCAGAACAGAGAGAAGTCTTCACTCTTTTCACTTTGTTTTCAGGATCATCACACCATTATGGTGACACAATTACTTCACAAAAAAGAAAGGACACATCTGTTGCCAAATCCATGTCAGCCTTCACTGTCAGCCTCACCTCTGCTCTAAACAGAGGCTAATGCCTCTCTAGCCAATACAGTTGACAAAAAATTCTGCATAGATTTGTAATCTTTAAAAGCAAAGAGACTCAAAGTAGAAAGGAAAGTTAGTATGCAAATGTCAAGCAGGAATGCAATTCCAAATTTCATTACAGGTGACTGTAAACCACATTCAGTAATGTTTCACAAATGAGAGTGACTTAAAACATGCTCTTGTATGTTTGCGAATTTTTAAAGCTGCTACTTGCTGCCATTCTGAGGCTTAGGAGGTCACAGGCTGAGTAGCAAAGATGCAACAAACAAGGGAATACTTTATTCAAACTTCTGCAATTAGACACCCCCAAAAATCCCATCAAGATGCATCTCTATTAATTTGTCTGAAAATAAGAGGGGAAGCTGTCTGCAGATCCCACTTGCAGAAGAAAATCATCTAGCCTCATGCAAAATTTAAGCCTACCTTGTTTCTGTCCATGGACTGGATAAACAATGTTCCCATCTCTGCTTTCCTGCTTAGTCTCAAATCAACCTATTGCTCGCTATGCTAATAAACCAGGAGTAAACAAAATCCCCACTGTTTTGATGAAGAGGATTTTATTTACCATTGACAGACTTCTATTATGACAGGCTATTACTAATGGTCCTTGAGCCTTAAAAGTCCTTTTTCAGGTCTCACAATCATGGTCTACTTAGGATTCTCTGTTATCAGTTTTGCGTAGCATAACTTTTACAGATACACTTTATCTAGTCAGCTTTTAAGCATTCTGAATTTAACAATACAGGTAGCACAGCAAAAGCTAAATAAAGAATTCAAATACTGAAGCAAATGAAACACCAAAATTTTTCACTGAAAAAACCATCCACATAAAACTCAAGAATGTTGTCCATTATACTTAATTGACTTTAAAATATAATTATGCAGTCAATTAAAACTTTCAGAATAGCAGAAGCAGGTGTTGTTTCCTACTTTAGCACCACATCTAGCAGTGAGACAATAACTACGGTAGGTTCCAGCCACTGAGTTGAAGGTATTCATGACAATTCTTTAAATAGAGATTAAGTCCCTTCACCATCAGGACCCATGGTAACTGAAGGCATCACACAGAAAAATTTTGGATTACACCTTTTGTCTCCCCTGCTGTCTTAGCCAAGAAACCTAAATTTACTTAGCTGTTACCGTTCTTTTAATTCCTGATTTTCACCCTGCAGTCCAGTAATCTTCCAAAACAACAACCCGTTCTGCTAGAAAGCTGAAGTGATGCTAGAAAAAGTACGAGCAAGTACTAGAAAAAAGTATGTATAAATAGTCATGCAGCAAGGTTAGAAATGAATCATTATCTAGTCACATATAAACAGCAACAACAAAAAAAACCCCACCAAACCCAACAATCACTTGCCAGAGCAACACGTGGAAATGGAGGAAGAGATGTTTTTATGCACTTTTTGAGTTAAAAAAGCCGTGAGAACTTGAAAGCAACACAAAGGCTCTTCCCAGAACACATATTTTAGAATTAATTTACTTCTGTTTGAAACGAGTGTGTGCCCTGGTGACAAAAAGCAATCGACTTTGAAGAGCAACTGCAAGCAGGAGGGAAGGAGGCAGGAGTTCACTCCTATACAATTACCCCTCACTGGCCGAAAACAGTACAAAGGAAAATCAGAACAGAGAAGCCTTCAAGTCAGCAAGCTCCAGCCTACTACTTCAGCCTGAAACTGCAGAACTTCCATTTCTGTGCTGCAGTGTGAAGAACAGCCCTAAAACCAAGAAATCCGACAGACACTCGAAAGCAACAGTAGCATCAGAAGCTGGTGCCATAAACATCAGAAGCTCAAAGGAAGAGCACTGCTAGCTGGTGAGAGGAATGACTGGCCAGCTCCACAGGCAGAGGTCCAAAACTCAGCATGTATGTGTTCAGCTGTTCTTTTCCAAGACTTTTAATGTGAGTTAGTCAAGCTGCCATATGGCTTCAACATGCTTTGTCTCCTTATCTGCTAAAAAAAGATAGAGAAACATTATTTAGATGACTTCTATAAAAGAAAATCTTTTGAGAGACTCATAGTATCTGTGAGTGTAGATACCATTACCTACAAACACATAGTTAAAAATTTTAGACTGCATTTTCAGGCCATTTCTGCCGTTATAAGGCATAAGATGACCACTACCATGGTCACTGCTGTGTAGGGGTGTAAGCCCATCAGTAATTCTCAGCATCAACTACAATACTAAAAAAAACCAACAGTATTTCAGTTTAAATGTAGTGATCTTACTTCAGATCACAGCTTCCTTGTCTTCTTGCTTCTCAACCAGAATGACAACAGTGATGCCAATTCAAGACAATTTACAGTTAAAGATTTACTACAGAATCAAAACAAGAAGAGAAAGGAGACGGCTTTGTTTGTTTGTTTTGCTGTTGCTGCTTCACATTAAAAAAAAAAAAAAAGTATGGCACATTAAAAAGTATGGAAAATAATTGAAAATAACAGTTACAAGAGGATTCACTTGACCAATACACACCAGAAGTGCTTCCGGAACAAAAGTCACTCCATTAAGATTTTATCGATCCTCTTTATATTATAAAGCAGGCTCTGCACATAAACTAATCGGACGCAATCCAGCTAAATATTGAGAAACTTGTCTAAAACACAGAGAAAAAGAACAATGAATAGAAATACTAGGTAACTGCTATAAATTGTTGTATTACTTCAAAGAACATATTAATATGCTTGGGATAGCTCTTAGAGGACACACAAACATCAAAACCTTCACATTTTGCAAATATAAAGGCTCTCCAAATACTGAATGTTTCTCAAAGGTGTTAGATACCACTCAAACATAAGCATGGGACAAATGAAAAACAGACATATATGACACAATGATGTCTAACATCACACCATGCTACTATACACACTGTAAATCATTGGTTATTGGAATGACCTCTCCCATATGCTGTTACTGGACCCAATAACATCTTTTTGCTTGGGTTTTTTTTTCCCGATCATTTTTTAAATGTATTACTGTCTTCCTAAGAAGAAAAACGTGACTGAAAAAAATATCACCTTTAATTACTCAATATTCAAAGAAGACAAAGTTAAGAGGGGTTTCCCTTGACACTCCTATGCTTTGTAGAAAGTCTGCATTATTTCGAAACCATCACAACAAGTTGCTCTTGGCAAAAGAGCTGGTTCTCTGTGAACTGGTATTTCCATTGTTACCCATCTTCTCAATGAGAATATGAACTGATTTGAGAAGATGCCTTTCTTTTAGGATAAGCATTAAATCTGTCCATCCAACTACCGCCTGCAAGTAGGAGCATTTGTTAAGAAACACAAAGATGTGCCTCATTGGCAAAATGCTCGTAATTGCAATACACAGATAGCAGAATGGAAAGATGGCAGAAGACTCAGTGATACCAACTCTGTACAGAGTCAGACATATTGCACAGGGTTAACAAGCCAGTTTTGTTGATTCTCCTTCTCTGTGTTGCCATTACTTAATATATACAATGCTCTTAAAGGATGTAATGGTTGTCTATCAAACACCAGGAGTAAGTAAAGTCACCCAGCACACATGAAGTACATGTGAGGCCAGCACACATTTTTAATTATTTTAATTGCCTCTCTTTGTGAAGGGTAAGAGTAAGGTTTACATCTTCCCCCTTGCAGTCTGAAAAGAAAATTCACATACATGTAGTATGCACTCCTGGAAATTTCATCTTGTTTCTTCTCTGTCACTAAAATACACTGTTGGAATTATGTACTTATAAAGTTTTCTAAAAATAATTACTTCAAATCTAAAACTAAAGTAAGTGAAATATTTAGTTGAAAGGGAAAGATCAAGGTAAAACTCAGCTATACATGAGTATGCACAAAGGTGCCACCGTTTTTTTTTTTCCTCTAGAGCTGGAGCAGCTAGGCCATAGGCTTTGAGATGTATACAGCTGGTGGGTTCTTCCACCACAAGCTGGTGATAGTGCTGCACGTATTGCCAGAGCCAGAGGGTTGCTTTTAGCCATACCCTTTACCTTCAGCTGAAGGGACTTAGACTAATGTTGCTTCACCACGCTCTTGACGGTCCCCTATGATAGCTGTGTTATGCTTTACAGACTGACACTGTGTTTGTAGAGACAAGAAAGCAGGATTAAAAAAAGAAAATTAAAAATCACAGAGAACATGAAAGGTATCAATAAACTACACACGTTCTTCACCCACTCTTGCTGTTCCTTAGAAGAAATTACAAACTACTCTAAGCTAAAGAGAAAGGAGGTAATATTAAATTGTTGCATCACATTAAACAACATTCAGATGGAGTAAGAGCGAAGTTTAACACAGACTTTTCTCAAAATTACATGCAAGAAAATGAAATTACGCATAAAGCCTACGTTAAGCCTTAAGAAAACAGATTAATGGATATTACTGAATTAATAAAGCCAGTGCAGTAACTTCAGGATGTGATGCAAAACAACAGTCCACAAAACCACCGGCAAAAATCACAACTACAGAATAGTGTGGTGGTGGTGGGAGATTCCTTTAAGCAGGTGAAGTATTAAGCCCTTCAGCAATCAGTATACTGGACAATAAATACCACATGGTTTATACAGAACAAGAAATTACTAAATGTTTTGCAAAAGAAGATTAACTAAATTTCTAATACTATGCTCCTACTGCAAGAAGCAAGAACTATTTAACCAGTTTGTTAATTATTGCTATTAATGCAGCTTTAAACAGACAACAATTACAATCCAGGAAACTACCTTTTAGAAATGAGGAGAATCACAAATGAGTTACTGAGGAGACAACTGGCAACTCCAGCGACTAGCTCAGACCAGATCAGCATGACAGAGCGTACAATTTACACAGAAAAAGAGACAGATGGAATTTCAAGAGTCGGTCCAGGCTAATGAATTTTGTATGAGCAGACTTAGCAAACAGGGAAACTAAAAGAAAATGGTGGGAAAGAAGGCCATTTAACTTCTAACATCTCTTTGCCCAGCAAGATTAGATGGAAGGGTTTAACAGAGACTAACTTTTCTGAAATATTTAGAGACCTTTTAAATAAACAATGTTACTTCCTTGCTGGATGGAATCACAGATGAACATTTCCCCCTCACTCCATCAGTAAACTGATGCTCCTGGACAGCATAAAGATAGCTGTTTACCAACATTACCCATCAAAAGATGAAACAGTGAGACACATGTAAAAAAGCTGATGCAACTTGTAAAACAAATTTTTATTCTTTTGCTAGTTAGTAAGTTAAAAGGAATGTTTTCTTTATAATTGCATTCTATTTCTCTGCATTTTTGATTTTCATCTTTTTGCCAAGCAAAATCTAAGTTTCATTTTCAAAGTTCTCTCCAGTTTCAGGTTGGCCCACTTGGACAAAAACAAGTAAAACAACAGACCACAACCTGACTTGTCAACAAAAACTAGCATGTCTTTTTAAAAACATAGGGGGAAAAAAAAGCAGAGTTTTTAAATTATGACAGATTTGCTGAATAAATACTGATTTTTGTCTTTAAAAACCAACATGCTAATGGGAATAAGGGTTTACCATTGCTTTTGTGTCAGACAAGAAATGCATGCTTGGTAGTATCCTATATCACCAGGTCTGAAAATACAGCTCTGCAAATATTATTTTGAAACTATCAACCTAAACCATAACAATATTATATTCAGCCTTTGACTAGGAACAGCTATTCAAAGAAAGGTACTAGTTAAAACCAAGACTGCTCAAAGGTATCAGGAAAAATATGTTTAATCAATGCACTTTAATCAATGACTGGTTCTTTGTCTTAAATTGATGCAACCTGCAGCAGGTATTACGTGTTTGTTGGAAAGGTGTCTCATTCACTTATACCATCCACAAATCCTAAAGGTCACTTCCTCAATCTTACTAGAGTTATGTATATAATGGCTTTAAAGTTTTGTCCTCTGCCTTCTTCCAAATGCTCCTTCCCACACTAAGATGCTACCTGAAAACAAGTGTTTGAGTGCAATGCAAGTATGGAATGAGAATTAATAAAACCCCAGCAGCACAGAAAGGTACAGTAAATTTGTATTACACTTACAGCTACTGCAAACAGAAAACTTTGTCCTGGAATACTCAGTTCATCTGACTTCACCATAACAAACTGCATTTGCATGTGATTATGTATGTCTGGTCATCAAGCTAGCAGCATAAGGCTGAAGAAGAGGAGATTATGAAGAAAGCCACGCTACAATGTCAGTACTGTTACACAAGAATTTAATTTCAGTGACAGCACTGAGCCATTGCCTCGCTTCCCTCCATTTCAAAGTCACAGTGACAACCACCCTCCTCCATCTTCATTATTCTAACAAGTACTCTTCCTCGAGGGGGGAGGAAATAAATAAAGCAATACCACCACGTAAGACAGAACACGGTTCAAAATACACCACCAGCAGCAGGGTGGTGGGAGGAGAAGCTTTCAGTAAGGGAGATGACTGGGAAAAAGCAGGAAGAAGAATCGGTGCTGCACACTTCTGCTCCCCATGGCAAAACAAAGCAGCGGTTCTGCAGTCCTAACTACACCCCTCCTGGAAAAGGACTCTTACTGTATTCAGGATAAGCTGTGTCAGAAGTTGGCCAGCTACTGGTACGAGCAGCAAGTCCTTCAGCCCACGACAGACCCTCTCCATCACTCACACCGAGATCTGTGTTAACTGCAGGCTTCTGCCACCTATTCATCTCCACGTGCAGCTGTGCAACATCATGGATGCACCTATGTACAGTGACGCACTGCCCCACTCTACAGAGCACACTAACCAAAGCCACGTTCATAGAAAACACCTACCAATGCACATCATTTGCTGTCTTCTTGATAATAGGTACATATACACTCACATTTATGCCAGCTAAAACTCCTGTGTAAAACAGCATGTAAATTAAACACACAAAAAAAAGTTAAGACCCGAGACAATTTTCCTACTTATCTGTAGACCACTCAAAACAGCACCTCAACTGTGCAGAGATGGTCTCCCCCATATCTTATTATGCAAGACAGAATTGGCAAAGCACGCCTGCCAACAAACCAAAGCAGCTTAGCAAGCTTCTCACTCTCTAAAACAACATTTTACTGCACCTTAGAGTGCACAGATAGAGCCAATGAGTGCCACGGATGGTACAATCTACATTTACACAGAGCTTTGAGCCTCTGTTTACCCTTCCCCAAGCAAGACTTCTTACAGAGAAACATAAAGCTACCCACAGAAAGCTGGGCACTTTCTGACTGAACGGTAAGGTGACGTTCAGGCTTAGCACCTGCCTAGGAGCAGGAAGAATGGTACGGGGACGGCTCACGGCTGCAGGCTGCACCTGAAGGAGCTATAACTGCTCGTGAACACGGGGCCGCTGCTCAGAGATGAACTCTCGGCTTCTCCACCCTTTACCGGCACAGAGAGGGCACCTGAGCAGCCTCACTGCAGGCCCGACACCACAATCCGATCCTCGGGGATTCCTTCCGCAGGCCGGGACCCGCACCCCGCCTTCCTCCCAGCCCAGCCCGGGCCGCTCCGCGGACGCTCGCCCTCCGGTGCCCGCCCGGTCCCACCGCATCCCTCAAGCCGCCGCTGGGGAAAGCCAAGGGGCGCGGGCCGGGCAGCGCAGGGTGCTGGGGCCTGCGGGGAGCGCGGGGCCCGCCGCTCGGCTCAGGGAGGAGACGGGCGGGCGACGGGCGCCAGGATCTCCGCGCTGCGGAGGGAAAGCGCGTCCTGCGGATGCGGGGCCGGGGTCCCGCCGCCACGCGGCTCCCAGGACCCCTGGGAAAGGGCAAAGGCGCCACCGCCTGCGGGAGGGCCGGGGGC
>JAHREE010000495.1:10443681-10497689 GCA_033628505.1 Tringa tobata
TACTTTGAAGTGCTTTGTTTTCCTCACTTAAGATGTGGTTAACACTTTCTAGTGCTGCTTCAACACAGAGAAAACCACAGACCATTTTCTCTGCATCAAGAACATGAATTACCTACATCTTCGGGAATTGCCTTCTGCATGATGGCTGTGCTCATCAGTAGATTCCTGCATCAATGGCAGTCAATTAGAATGACAATATGACTGAATTTAAAAGAGTAAACAGTATGTTAAAGGTAAAACACACAGGAAAAGGGCTAAATTTCTTTTCTTCTCTGTACATTCTTCCTTGTTTATTATCCTTAGAGAGCTTTTATCAAAAGACTTTTTTCCTTGCTTTTGTGTATTCCAGTTTGTACATTGGAAACTGCTATGGTGATTTGAGCATTAATGAAGTTATTTAATCAGAAGGGCCGAAAGCTGAGCAACTGAAGGAGTATTTACTCAGTGTGTTTAATTCTTTGTTTTTGTACACATGGATTAAATTCCAAATCCTAATCAGACAAACATTTTTTATTAAATATTCGGTTTCTTTCCCCTTATTAGGGATTATAGCCATTATTCTGAAAATCTGGATTTTGCTGGAAATCCATAACCACATAATACAAAGTATGCATTTGGGGGAGAGGAGGAAAAAGTAAAGCAATTCCAAACAGGGTATGGCTGAAGTAGCAGCATAACTTTTACACTGAAAAATAGTATAATTTAAGCTGGAATCTTTTTGTATTAAAAGACAAAAAAAAAGAAATATTATCTATTGCCATACAACTTAGCAACTTTTGCCATCCAAAACCAAAAGCTTTGTAATTTTTAAACATATCTTAAAAGGCTATTGTTGTAGCTAAAGTAAGTTAGCTTATTAGCTAAGTTAAAAGAAACTATAGTGTAAATTTACTTAAAATCTAAACAAAATGTCTTAAGTGCACCATTTAATATAATCCGTTATTTTTTATATAGCAAGTTAAAAAAATTATTGTTAGTGCAAAAAGTATCTCTTGATATACTTCTTGAGCCAAATTCAGTTTTTGCCTAATCAAGCTGATGTCAGTAGGAATTATGGCTACGTAAGCGAGAGTGTATTTGTGTCCAGATGGAGGCATTAAGCACAGGAAAGAACGTGAAAAAGGTGGTGGTTTTGGAGCTTTGTGTTTTGCAGATGTTCAGTTAGTACCAACTCTGAATCAGACCACCTCAAAGCAATAATTAGAACCAACCAACATGAAAAGATGCACTTTGTCCTACACTGCAAGATTTAAAAGTTACAGGGAAAGGGAAGTGAAGTTTTGGGCCAGTCTTAGATGAATGATGCATTTAGTATGCACATGCATAGGAGAAGGCAAGTACTTGTTAATGTTGCTCTCACTCTGTTAAGTGGACCTAAGTAAGTTTATCAAAATCTAAGTCAATTAAATAAGCATGATAAAGACATGTGCATGATCCAATTGGGTTGCTCATAGAGGTTGTGCAGTCTCCATCCTTCAAGGTTCTCGGGCCCAAACTGGATGAAGTCCTAGGTGACCTGGTCTGGTCTCACAGATGACCCTGATTTGAGCAAGAAGTTGGACTAGAGACCTCCTCTGGCCTTTTCCAACCTTAATTATTGTGTGTTCCCAAGATCCTTGTTTAACCTTATTGTTTGTGGATTGAATGCATAGCATATGTTGAGGTCAAAATGTATATGGGGATTAATAATGGTTTAGAGTAGAATCACCCATGACATCCATTTTCATCCATCCTCCTTTTTTTTTAAATTATATTTTTTTAAGCAAGTACATATTAGAACTGTTTTTGCATCCATGCAGAGACTTTTAAGTTTCTTGTAAGGGTCTTTTCCGCACTAGCTTCTAGATTGCCCATGATATGGATGTTCTACCCGGTATTCAGTGCATACCCCTCCTCATAGGCCCACGTTTGATGCCACTTACACACACTCGGATCTCTCCAAGATTTTTCCATGGTGGGAATTGTAAATAGAATTTTTCTCCAAAGTGCAAGTCCAGAGGCCTCGCATTGTATTGTACTTCAGCTTGTTCATTGACAGAAGAAAGAGGAATCAGAGACAGAACTGCACGAGCTTTGAGCGCTGAACCAGACCACTGAGCTAGCTATTTTGCAGGGAACTTCTGAGCTGGAATACTGAGTCTTTGCTGTTTTTAGTGGAACTGTATTTCATTAGACCACAGGACTGTTAAATTTAAAAATGTAGAGGTAGAGAGCTGATGGAGATAATGCAGTATGTGGTCTGGAGTGTGCTGTGGTTTATTGCTTTGATAAGCAATAAAATAAGCTTAGATGTTTATTTTTTTATTCAGCATCTGTTTTCCACAGTAATACACTTCTGAGCTGCTTTGTTATTACACCAGTCTTTATACTGCAGAGCAGAAGATGGTTGTTTTTAAGGGCCAAGGGAGGGAGACAAGAAATTAGTATTTTAAAATACTCAATGGAATTTGTTCTCTCCAAAAAAACAAGCAAAATTAAAACCATTGTTTAAAAAGAAAAATAAACAATTACTAGAATGTACCCTGCTTTTCTTCTACCAGACCTTCCAGAACTGACTTTTTTGAAAAGTTTTTGCAATCTTTTCTTTAGCAAGTTACTTATAGGTCTATCAACAATGTAATTGCTGTAAAACTGATAAAGAAAAAATACAGGAAAAATAAAGGATCTGTATGCTTCTGTCTGTGTTAGATGATAGAAAACAGGAGTTAAATCCCTACATTCTGTCACTTGAATAATCTATTGCACTGAAATGGCAAGTCGTTACAGTGTCGTTACAGCTCTTCTGCCATCATCCTTCGAACTCTACTCATTTTGATGCTATTGATCACTGCATGATCATGATTTTTTGTATGCATAGGCTTGTTTATATGGATTCCTACAAAACTGAACTATGCAAGCACATCTGCTTTCTCTTAAGTAATTTTACTTGCTAGTGTAATTATACAGAGAACTCAAATTTATGTCTTTATTATAATGAAGAAACATAGATAAAACTATTTTAAAATTATTTTAGGAGTTTTTACAAACATTTTTGTGTTTTGGTC
This sequence comes from Tringa tobata, assembly GCA_033628505.1. Taxonomy (NCBI): domain Eukaryota; kingdom Metazoa; phylum Chordata; class Aves; order Charadriiformes; family Scolopacidae; genus Tringa; species Tringa tobata. The sequence continues at coordinate 10,446,726 of JAHREE010000495.1, forward strand.
TGATTGGTAATGATGCTTCATTTTTGAAGGAGATGCTAAATGTTTATTTAAACTATGTTTCAGCATGGTACTGTTTTGGGAGTTACAGCCATATTCAACCACTATTTTTCTGTGAACTTACACTTTGACCAAAAGTGTAAAGAAATTGTACCAAAATTAGGTTCCAATCAGCTCAGTACAGTCCATGTTCTGCCTTATTGCCAGAGCAGTAACAGGAAATAGAAGAGCACATTAAATTCAATGGTTCTGTATTTAGTATTACCATTCTGGAACACGAAGAAGCGCTGCACAATGTGTGACTACCGTATGACTACTGTTTACCTTCTTGAGGAGTGATTTCAGTATGAAATGATAAACCTTCATTCCTTGTAAGTCATGTCCTTCACTGCCAAGAGAAATGTTGCCTTATTTGTGAATCATTTTCCATCAAGATTATTGAGTCAACTACTCATTGTGCTTCACATACACTCTTTAAAGAAAACAAAATGGAGAGAAGTTGCCAGCGACCTTGTTTTTATTGAGAAGCACATTAAAAAAAGTTATGCCACAGCTTTGGTTGACTGGAATGATATGCATACTTAAATTTTAACTTTTTTTTTTTTTTTAAAAAAATGGTAAACAAGTGTACATTCAGTTGTGTGCAAGACCAACACTGTCAGTAATACAATTACACTGCAGAAAATGAAATGTTTTAAGTACATAGCTGTGATACCCTTCATATTTTTGGTTTTTAACCAGCATTTTTAGAATTAGTCTGCTGAAGCCATTTCATGTGTGGTAAACACTGAAAACAGACCCTGGGCAAAGTGAATGTGATTATAGTTGCACTGGCTCTGTAGACAATTAAGAGCCCTACTCAAAAGTATTACTCGAAGCTAAGTCTTCTGCAACTTAAATGTGAAAGAAGTTATCTAATTTGTAGTTTATGAAGTCTGTTATTAATAATCAGCCACTTAACTTACAAAAGTGGACAATATTTTCATATGGGATAGTTATAATAATTCAATAATTTTTCATGCCACAGATAAAATCACAAGAACTGCTGAGACTGGATGATCACTCTACATAACCCAGTAACTCAAAGTTCCACTGACTTACTAATGCTTCTCACAGCTCTCATAAAATCTTTAATTTTTTTGCTATTTGTTTTTAATGAGAGCTGTTGTCAACCATCTACACTGGAAGGACAGAGGTACGAAAATTTCCCAGGCTGTGATGAATCCTGAGTATTTTGCAACAGTAAGTACTGAGTTCTGGTCTCTACTCTGAAGGGATGATAATAAAGCACAGATGGAATATTTACAATTTCTAGGATAAATTCACTAGCAGACCAGCTGTAACCATTTCTCTTTTTACAAAACCTGCTTTTTAATATCACCTTTTTGTAGAAACATATTGTAAAGCAAGTAAAACTGTCTTTTTAAGTAAACAAAAAGAAGTTTTTGATAAAAACATATAAAAGACAGTTTTATCTGCTGGATGATATACAGGTACCCGTATACAAGCATGTATACTAAACAACAAAAGAGAAGGTGTATCTGAATGTTACAGGTCTGATGTAAACACAGAATAAAAATAGGAAGAGTCAAAAGTGACAATACATTAATTCACTCCGTCATGCCCAATTATTGCAGCATATATGATATAAAATAATTCAAATGCAGAAAACATCTGCTTATCTTCAAAACCAGGCAAAAGAGATCTCTTTGGAAACGTAGTTAAATTAAAAAAAAAAAAAAAGCTTCTAGCCAAGATGTGTGTTACATTTCAGCCCAGAAAAAAGAAATTCACAGGGAGATTATAAACTCCTGAAAATAGAAGTTTATAATGACAACAGACAATGCCTTCATTACAGTGACATCAGCAGAGCCACTGTAACACATACCACTGCATTGGTATTTTCTTTTCATACAAGTTTACAGTAAATATTTGAAGACACTGAAAAGGTTCATGTGCAGCTTTTCCATTAAAGGTGTGCAGTTCATCAGACTGATAAATAAAGATTTCCTGAAATGTTTTAGAAAGTGAGAAAAGACATTTGACCTAAATATGTAACGTGCATACTAGTTAACCATGTATAAACTAAAGATTCTGAAGTGCGCTATGAACTGCAGATATGAATGGCTTTTGAAAGCTCAGTAATTTAGTTGAATGCACACTAAAGAACTATTTAAGAAGTGGCTTCCAGTTTTGTCTTATCAACTTCATTTCTGTTCAGAAGGAGTTTCACCACTAAGTTCTACATCTAGCGCGGCCTCTTCAAGAGACAGCTTAACATCAGATTCACAAACAGAAGATCCAGGGGTAGCTGTACAGATAAAGAAAGAAAAAGTATTAGTTTTTACACTGAAGAATTCTTTTCCATGCTAGAAAGCAAGAAAAAATGTGAGTTACCTAGCACAGAAACACATGCAAAGCTACGCTGTATCTAGCGAAACCAGAAATGGAATGGGATTTTGTTCCAGAGGCTCTTTAACAGTAGTGGCATCCAAATGCGGTGTAGATGTGTTTATATCCAAACATATATATATTTATCTGAAACTATGAATATGCTGAAGACCAAATGCATCATCATGTTATTGGCAGCTTTGGTCAGAACCTGGTCACAGAGCTCTATGGTAGAGTGTTCAGAAAACATCTTAGAAACCCTGCCATTGAAATAAATAAATGTCCTTTGCTTCTCTTGCTTGGGAGATATAGCTGGAAATACTGTCAGACATAAAACAAAACCAAAACCCCATGAATTTTCAGCCCACAGAAATTCTTTCAAACTTCAGAGGATAAGGGAAAGCAACTACTAGTGCAATTTTACTGCTAAAACTATTTGTGCAATGCTGTTGAGCCATTGCTGACCTGTAAAATGATCCCACATACAGAGACAGGGAATTTTAAGAAATAGCTGCCCTAAGAAATTATGTAATACATAAGAAAGAACCCTACTGCTGGAAATAATACAATCAAGTGAGCCATTCTGCCTCTGACAGCAGTTACTTACATAAGGTTGGTTTCTCTATTGCTAGCCTCTCAGGCAAAGTTTCAAGTGGTGTTGGTTGAATTTTTGCAGGGGTATATGTATTTAAAGGAATTTTTCTTCCTGACAGTGGAATCATGTAAGTTGGAGAAGCTGAAATGGGAAAAAAAAAGAAGATACAGATCATTAACTAAAAAATACTCTCACCTGAGCAAAACATATCTCTCCAGCAATATAAGCAATATAGATGCCACAGTTACACAACCTGCAGCTCAGCTACCAATTTTTGACTCTAGTGTCAAAACTTCAAAGCATGAGAGAGAAATATAAAAATCTCCTTTTTACCTCAAAAAGCAACATGATATTTTCATGCTGCTAAGGCAGTCAAGGTGAATTTTAGTAACAGTTGCCTTTCCAGAAGACTGGCAAAAACATCAGAGCTACTTCTCATAGGTTATGAAGATTGCACTGAACAGGCATTTAGTCCAAAATGCCTAAGAAAAGTGCGTACAACACGTTATTCTCTAGGCAAATATCAGAGGAAATCAGAAGGAGAGGAAACAATGTATGGCCTTAATTCTATCAGGTCTAATTTCCAACCACGCTTTGTAGAAAGGTGACAACCAGACCACCACAGATGTATGACAGTTTTTTTAATTATTTTTTTTTCATCTTGTGTATTCTGAATTCTAAACTGATTTTGGAGAGTCAAGAACTTCCTAATCAGGGTAACAAAGCATTTTAAATAGATGAGAACTTTAGAATACCTGTAAGCCTCCCTGAGTTCTTTTTCAGTAACATCAGTTTTCTTAAATTGCTTATCTTCCTTCTCAGATGTAGGAGGCCTACCCTATCTAATTAGCTGGTTAAAATCTAAACTGTATAAAACTAAAATAACAGGAAAAAAAAGGAAAAATCCTGTAACAAAAAAAAAAAAGGAAGACCCCCAACATCTAGGTAACTTTTGTATTAGTACAAATTTTCTGATCAAAGCATAAGTCTATAGACATCCTCAAGAAAAATGATTTTCAATCACCTGACATGTGAATTATAAGCATCCTAATATATGGTAAACCCGACCTAACTGAAACCATTTCCAAACAGAGCACTAAAATCACAACGGGAAGGCATCTTCCCAGAGAGGTGCACATGGGTAGAACTCGGTTTGCAGTTCACTTCAAGGTCACTTAAACATGGAACACAAGCCACTGAAAAAAAAAAGTAACTGCAAGGCACTCCACAGGTGAAACCCCAAGTAATATTGAAAGAAACAGAAAATAACACACTTTTACAGTGTAAAAGGCTTGTAAAAGGCAAAAGTCCTCTGCTGAGGGTACTGCCAGTACAACAGTACAGTATAAAGCTGGAAATACTGCAGGTGCACTAAAAAGCGTTCCTTGTAATTCAGCTAGCAGTGTGCATAGTACAGAGGGGTTCCTAATGTGAGGAAATAAACGAATTACAATTTCATTCAATCCTTAATTTACTACCCCAGTCAACAGAGACATTATGTCAATGAATTATGCCAGTGTTCATACTGCAAAAGCATACTGCAAAAATTAAAATTATGGTTTATGTATGTATTTCATTTTTTTAAAAAGCAGTATTCTTAGTTTGCTTGTTAGCTGTAAAATCCCAGAAAGATTAACTAGACAGTATTTAACATTTTAAAACAAACAATTACAAAGTAAAATCAGTACATGTCTCCTGTAGATTTTCCCTTGATGGAGCAGCAACAGAGGCAAGAAATTCATCCACCTGCTTCAGAGACAAGGAGTTGTGTAGAGTTTCCAAAGGGCAAATAGAAGGCACCATGGAATATAGTTCAAAACCTGAAAGAAAAATAGTAAAAAAAAAAGCGATTTCCAAACATAAGACAGGATTTAAGCTATTGTGTGGGCAAGTATTAATACATGATAAAAGGTACTTATTTTAAGTCAGCACATGCAGACATAGTACTCGTGAAATCATGGACACTAACTATTATAGGAGTTGGAACAAGATGTGCCCATTTTCAGAGTGTACTAAACTAAAGGTACCATGTAACATACCATGGGATAACAAATCCCATGTACACATAAAACGGTCTGTAAACATTACAACTGTGCTCTACTCCCAAATCAGTTTGTGAAAGGGAACTTTCCTCCAAGACAAACTTAGTAAATCACTAAAAAGAAAACAGTCAGGACTTGGTAGTATTTTTCCTACTCACTCTTATTAAATAGATAACTCATTCATGCAAGTAAAACAGGATGGCTATATTGTCAACTGTTAGCAGACAAGAGCTAAAAATGCTACAACTTCCAAGAAATACATTTGCAGAATTCACGTTCTATCATCTTCAGTATTCTGTGAAAACAAACTGTTGCCTTCAGTGTCAAGGAAAACCATTGTTAGCACTTTTGTATCTTGAGGTTACATGTTTTAACTTTGTAAGACAGTCTAAACCTACCTTTATGCGTTTAAAAACAGTACATAACAGACTGAAAGTTTCATGTATTCAAACAGGTAAGCATAGGAACCCAAAATCTAAAAATGTATTGAACTTTCCTTTTCTACATTAGTACTGATTATACACCAGCCATGCATATTCATATTGCTAACATCCAACACCTTGGCAAAAAACCAATTGCAGTTCTCTAAAGTGATGCAAGTTTGATAACTCAATGAACAGCTTTTCATCCAATTGCATTTCAGAAGAGGAAAACATGTCCATTAGTGTTTTCAACATACAGCTGTAACATTACAACTTTGCAATTCAATATTATAAATTTACAGTTGCTACATTTCTTTTAAGATATTTAAATGAAGAAACAATAGTGAATGAAATAATGTTTAGAATTTCAGTTCAAGGTACATTTATTAGAGATAGCATTATGACTGTGAACTGTTCCCTCCTCTAAAATAATAAACATCAATATTGCCGTGATATCCAGTGTTCCCCATTCATTCCCCATTTAGTGCTTTCCACAGAGAAGTAATTAAATAAAATTTCCACCCCCAAATGTCTGTATTTATATCCAGATCCACCTTGGCCGTACTCAAATTTGAGGGACAGTCAATTCAAATATACAATCAACTGAAATGTACTTATGTCAGTTTCACCTGTATTACAAATAACATGTTGCATTTCATGGAAATTTGATTTTCACATACAAAAGAAACACCACCTACTTAATTCCTGTTTTCCTATAAAGGCAGTAGCTAGGCTTCAGTGTAAGCACTAAGATGTTTGGCATACATATTAATATCCTAAATAACTATGCATGCAAAGCGCAAACCCTTTCTTTGCATTACAGTAAAATACAAGATTTCCCTCTTTACCCTGACAGAAAAGTCACTATCACTTGAATGAGAATTTATTTTTTTAATTTTGCAAAGAATGTAGCGGGATAATGTCAAGTTAACTTTTTAATAACTATTACTGCTATAGTGCAGTGTTACAGAGAACCAGAAGGAATTTCAAAATACACCCATGCCCTTTAAAAAAAGAAAACAAGAAGTTGTCTTCTTTCAGGAATTTCTCCACCATAGGTTTTTGTTCAGTTTTGACAATTCTGCTATCAGATAGCCATATCCCAGCATGTTGCTGTAGTATCTTTGCGCCGAAGGGATATGACTTAAAAGATACCCTGGAAATCTATCTGCAGTGTTTTATTTGAATACTTTATGATAACTATTTTAAAATGTTATAAGAGAGAAATTTGAATTTTAATGATGAAGAAGCCTGACAGTATCCCTTTAAAAAAGTAATTTCCTGTAAACTAATAGCCTTTGAGCTTTGGCTCTATTTATTCTTAAAGCACTGTCCCCACCAAAAGGCAAGACAATGAAAGGGTTAACGCAGCACCTCAAAAAGTCACCCTGATGTCTTACATTTAAAAGCTATAGAGACATACCACTGGAGCCTAGAAATTCCACAGAGGAAATGGAACAGCACCTAAAAAGGTGCGGGTGTTCTGCACAGAGGCCCAGAAAATAAGGTAAAGCACTGTCAGAAGATACTTGTTTCACCATGTTCCTTGAACTAAAGATGGGGGGAAGTCTGAAATGAGTTAAGAGGGTGTGATAACAACATAAAAATAAGAAAAAACAGAGTGAAAGGGACAAGGAGAATCAAAATGATAGTCCAGAGGACAGACAAAACAACATCAATATGGTCTTATGTTAGTAGAGAACCCTTGGAAACCTGCAACATACTTAGGTTTCATAGGAGCTCATACAGCATGCATCAATCTTGTAAAAGATGTGTGGTAGAACTGCTGTATTAAATGAATCAGAACAATCAATGCATTCATTAAAAGCAATTTAGATCCTTTTTTAAAGGATGCAGTCATGAAAAGATGTGCTAAATGGAACAGGCATTAATCATATTATTAGACATGATACTCAAATGTAGTTTTTACTTTCTGACCTTGCATGTTTTAGAAATATTATTTTGTTTGAGTCTAAAGATAAAAAATGGACTCCTGACTTTTTTATTTGAAACAGGACACTAGATTGGGTCTGTCAGATCAAGCCTTAATGGTATTAATTCAGCCTTACTACAGCAGTTTCCCTTCAAGAAGCACTGCAGTGCAAAAGGTCATTATGGATTCTAAATGAATAATAAAGGAGACTACTTTGCTTGTCAGCAAAGCCAAACAAAAACTCAGTCTTTTTTTTCAAACCATGTTTCTAAGCAAATATATTTTGAATCTAAGAGAAAATGCTGATGATTTCCACTAAGCTTCAATAATATCCCCATCACTGTACTCAGCCAGCGTAAACCGCACATTTTAAAACTGTAATTAAGAAATCTGGAAAACCTATGTTAAGATCTGGTGGATGCTGAAGACCGAGTCTGTTTTTCATGAACAGGATATATTTTGGGCCTATTTAATCACATAGAAAGGCAGGCATGAAATATTTTGCTGAGGAAGAGAAAGACGTACCTCTGTCCTGTGTGTTAAATCAGACTTTTTTTGTAACTATGGTAGACTGAAGACAAGTTAACTCTCACTCTTGAAGCTCAAGAGGTCAATGTAAGCAACAGGCAGCTCTCTTGCTGTGATTTTTAGTGCAATATTTAAGTAATTTGCACATCTGATGAACAGAGAAGTATGATAAGGTAAAATAAATTTTTGTCCGATGATAAATATATCAATTTAGCAGGAATGGAACCAAAGTTTCTGCATTAGTTTTTTAATTTAGCATCACTTCAAGAAGATAGTCATAAACTCCAGTTGTCAATTCGGTGATTTATTTTAGAATCAGGAGGCTCAGGGAAACAGCTCAGCAGGAGAAAGACAAAGAAGAAGCAGCAGCTATCAAGAGGTGTATGCCCAATAAAGATCAGATTTAATTCTGTTTTTATCTTGTACCGTACGGTCTGATCACACAAGAAATGGGGGGAAAATATTTATTACAGAGATCATGATTAATAGTAGGACTTCAATTTTTTCAAGGATTTTTCTAAGGAATGAGTTTTGATGTTGTATTTATATTAATGAATGGTAAAGAAGGGATTTAGGATATCTAATGATTACAAATATATTTGGAGTTGTGCTTGAAGTTAGGAACGACAGACGGCTGGATGATACTGTACACCCCATATTTGAAATAAAAATAAAAGGGATGAAGCAAGGAACCTTTGTTTTCGTTTTTGTTTTTAAAATAAAAGCAAAACGTACCATTGGTTGGGTGTCGAGCAAATGAGATAGAAAACCTTTTAACAGCAGAACCGCGTGTGGTGTCTGAGAAAGAGAAAAACAGGTACCTGAAATTTGTAACAGCTACCAAAAGAGGGACATTTTTAAAAACGGTAAGGAAGAAGGAAGGAAAAAAGAAAAGATGAGAAGGAATTAGAACTGAGTGGCATGCAAAAGGGACCAAGGAAAAGGGCTAAAATCTAAATAGAGGTTAAAAAGAAGAAAATTTGGATTGTTGGTAACTACAAGATGTGTAATGAAGTGTATGAAAACAAGCAGAATGAGCTGGTGATTCTGGCATACAAAGTTATATCAGGTTAGAGTCGAACACTGAGTAGTGAACTGGGGGGAAACTGGCATGAATACTATTTCACCTCAGAGTTATAAAGGTGTGCTTTGGCACCTTTACATTCTGAAATCCATTGAGAGAGTTTCTTCTCTGCCCCCGATTATCCAAAACTGAAAACCTCCTGCTCCTTTGAAATCCAAACCCCACTGAAAAAAGGTCAGGAATCCTAAAATTTTCACCATCAGTATTTAGCTTACTAGCTTATCATTTCTTTCATTCCTTGTATATGCTCCAAGTAATTTATTTCATTTCAAGATTAATAGGTAATGCTAAAACCTGAAGTTTAAAATGAGAAAAGAATTTCAAATATAAAATTTTAGCATACTTAAAAAATGCACTTGCTGCAATCTCCTGGCACGCATTACAAATCTGTGAGCTAGTGTTCAATTCAAGACAGGAACAAGAATTAACTATGCTATTAAGTTAAACATAAGCAAGCTATGGGAAATAAAGAAGCCATAGAAACTCATTCAATTAATACTAAGGCAAAGGATTCTAGGATTCCATTAAAATCAGTAACCTAGGATTTATCTTTAGAAGTTTAATGTGGCACATGGGTTTGTGCGTGCATGTGCGAGAGTGTGCACATACCATCTATGAAGCCAGAAGAAGTCAGCTTTTTACGATGAGTACGAGCATAATCCTGTAGGTTAGGTGCACTTGAAGAACCCCCGAGCACTGAGGTGCTAAACAGGCCCGCACAGTGAGACCCTGATGGGAGTTAGAGAAAATACATACAACAACCAGGTGTTCGTCCATTCACATTGGGGATGCATGCAGCATGCAAGCACATGGCTCTTACCACACAAAAGGCAGCTTTTGGCAGTGCCTTGGACAGGTTCACAATATGCTTGTAATGTCAGAGTGGTACTTGTAGGCTGAAACTATCATAATTTATTGTGCTTCTACTCATGGCACAGCACCCTCTGCTATATATGCAAAAAGAGGACTGGCTTTAACAAAGTGAGTTCTTGTCCTGCTTTCACTTTTGGTAAAGAAAAGTTACCAGTTAGCATCAATGTAAACACAACCAAAACAACAAAACAAAAACAAGATGGTGATGATGTGAAAGTTTTGTGTTTTAAAACCTGCAGTTCTGAAACAAATATAAACTGGGAAAAAACTCCTTATTGCTTACATCCAAATCAACCTTTGAGATGACAGGCTGCAATGGAGTACTCGTGCATTTCCACAGACTTAATATGGAAATATTTCCCTTCTAACCTCCATAAAATGTTACCTCCAAACTGTAAATACTCTATTCATATTTCAGCTACCATCACTGACAATGTCACAAACTGACAATACCCAGAAGTTCCATCAAGTTTACCTTGACTTCCTTTCCTTAGAAGACTTTTGTACATCTCCATGCAAGAGACAGTACTTTTGTTACAACTTACACATTCCTGCCATTAGTATGGGAGCTTTAACAAATCACTCAAAGCCACAGACAGAAATATAAAAATAATTTTCATAATCATCCACTGTAAATGAAATTTACATACAACAATGAACAAAATGGAAAAAAAATGTTGCCATTTTTTTCCTTTGGTTTTTACTACTGGCTGAAAGGAGAAGTGGTTTTCCACTCAGAACTTATCTTTTGCATTTTAGATAAGCAGCAGCAGATTTTTTCTGAAAACCAACTATCTAACCAGTGATACTTCCTTTCATTACTTCTAATGACCCAGTGAGGGGAAACATTACTAGCACATGTGACCAATCACAGCCAAAATAAATTGGTGCCTGGTCTGTGGCAAAAGCCTTTCACACCAAATGTAATACCTTAATCTACGCACAGAAATACATCAACTTCCACAAGCCATATTGTGTCACACATTGGCAAAAGAAAAGTTGTTTAACTTTAGCAAGCACACAATAAAAAACATGACTTTGATAAACAAGAGCACCTGATGTATGCATTTTACTAAGGGAAAAATATAATAGGGAGAAAAGTATCACAGAAAGATTAGACATACAAAAAATACAGATCTTTACAAAGAAAGGAAAAGCTCCTTCTAAGTTTATGCATATAGCTTATGCATTTTCTACACTTCATTTTTGCCAGGAAAAGACACACTTACAGAAAAAAATGCAGTATTGATTTACAGTAGTGCAAGATTTCATATTTTTGCATATGAGTCATATGTATGCCTGTTTCAAAGAAGCAACAGAAAAGCACCACTTGAATTAAAAGAATTTGAAACAACTCATTGAATTATAGCGTGATTCATTCTAATGCTGAAAGGAAGAAATTGATTTTAGGAGAGGGAATGTGTGCAAAAACCCTAATATTACCAAGAAACTTGAGGTTTGCTCCCCATCCCCCCTTTTCTCAGTAAAACACGTTCAATTCTATCAATTGCCCACAGCAGAAATGTTAACTTTCAAGAAAAGTGTTTTAACAGTTTCCAGTGCAGGCCATTTCAATCCAAAAGATTCTTGCAACACCCAAAACCTCAGTCATGAACTACATTATCTTAAAAATCTACTACATTATCTTAAAAATCTACTTGATGTTAAAAATAATCCTGTGTACCTGTTGTGAGCTGTACAGAGTCAGTAGTGTGAACAGTCTCAAACAATTTGCTCTTTTCACTTAAAGTTTATTTAAAAACTATTGCTGCAGAAAAATTGTCCAGTTCATAAGCAGACACTCAGCATATATTATTGATAACAACTACTATTGGGTGCTGTTAACATAAAAGCTATTAAAAGAATGTACAACTGTACAGAACAACGGGCAGATGAAAAGCTGCAAACATCAAACAAAATTTCAATTGTAGGCACATACCTAAACCGCTCTGCTTCTGCTCCAGAATAGTTCTCGGTGTTCGTAAGTTACTATTGCTTTCTGATAGGACCTGGATATAAAAAACAGAAACATAAGGGAAAGTAGAACAGCAGCATGAAACGTCCATTTAACTTGATACAGCAGCCTGTTTCAGACAGACAAGTGTTAATAAGCTGTATGATAAGTGTTAGTAAAAATATGTAAAGGAAACATGAAAGATCATGCAATATCCCCTTCTGAAGGGAGTCCATTTCACATATGAGTTCCTTGCAATGAAGTGGTGCAAAGCAAGCATTCAGAATGAGAAAGGACACAGACCAAGACCGATATGAGAACAGACATTTGAGACATTTTATTTCATTTTACCAAATGCACTCTCCTAAACTGCGCCTGTATTGAAAAAAGGAGGGGAGGGAAGGAAAGACAGACAAGCTATTCAGGACACCATACAATCACTGATCCATGCACGGGCTCAATCAGTGTAATCTTCAGATGCTCACAGCCTTTACTGATATAAACTTCTCCTATGTAGTTTTAGAATTTTCCACAATAAAAAGAAATCATTAAATTTTTCAAAGAAAAAGGATACGGTTAACAGAACACCATCCATTGCCATACATGTAAGCAATATCTTGACACACTAAACAATCTTTAGATCTTCACTGGTACTTCAGAAAAATTTGCTGTTTTTTTTTTTTCTTCTACCTTTACCCCCCAGTATTCAGAAAAATCTTCAAAATATTGTACAAGTCAATGGATGATGTACTGTGTTGGGAGTTTCAGATACCTCCGGATACAGAAGGCGAGAATTATTAGTGCTAGAATTTTTTCCCTGCAATAGTTAATACCAGGCCACTGAAAATACGATATATGCAAAACAAGTTTTGAATAGCACTATGAAGTACCAAATAAATTATTTTAAATGGTATTGGTTGCAATTATTATAAAAAAAGTTTTTCAATTTACCTACCACCAAATTAAGCAATGCTGTTTTTGAAGTCTTAAAGGACAACTAAACCAAAGCAGAAATCTCTTTCATTAGGCAGTAGACTAAGTCTTTTTTACTGTTGTAACATTTGCAATTCCTATAAAGAAATCAAATTTTTAGGAAAACGTGTAACACATTCAGTGGAAAAACATGCACTTGCTCTTTTTCCCCCAAACATTCTCGGGAAGTAATTTTAAGAGGTGGAAGAATTTGCTTCAAACATAATCCGTGACAAGGGATTAGATGTCCTTAAAGACAGTTGGTTGTTGCTTGGAATGCATAATAATGTTTAATGAAGTAAAGTTTAAAAACCTGTTGCCATGAGCCAAAAATACTGGATGTGAAAGCCAATGATTTAGGGGAGACAGGGGAAGAAGTGATTTGTTCCCCTGATCTGCGTCTTCGACGCCCAGTACCCACACCACTGGTGTAATGCAGCCAGGTACCAATACACTCTGGGCTAGACACACTCAGGGGGCTCTCTTCCTGGAAGTGAGAAAGGGGGCAAAAAACAGCAAAGCATGCAAAGTTAGATTCAACAGAGCCAAATGAACAGAAAAGAAAAAAAACCCAATCTGCTTGCACCCTTTTATATACTGCTTTTAAAACTATTAAACAGCGAATAGGGAAGAGTAATATTACAACATTAGGAAGTTATCAGTTCCACTTATATATTTTCATTCAACTGTATCTTTTAATGCAACACTTTAACCAAATTTCTGGTAGACTAATTATTAGATATGAGAGAAAAGTAATTGTTATCAATTAATTCATTCATAATTTTAAGAATTTCCCACACGTTGGAAACAGATCTGTTATCCTTGGCATACTGTTTAATAGTTTCCCCCCTCTAAATACATTAACTTTCCTGTTTATTACTTAATAGTTTTCATTTTTAGCCTGTAACTTTATCTAAAAGATTCTCATTTTTGGAATTGCCTTTGAGACTTTACAACTGACTCACTGGTAGTAGCACCAACCTGACTGTTAGTAGTTTTCCAACCTTAAAAAAGCCCTAAAAATTATCTGATGCTGGACACCTATTAAGACTTCAAAGGAGGACAGTGTCAAGCTACGAGTCCCCCATGCCATCTATCATTATGTTTCATTAGAAATCAACATTTTTAGCTATATAGAATTTGATTTCCAATACTGATAAGCCTTACTTTCTTCTGCTACTGTTAGAACTCTACTTTTTTTTTTTTATTTTCATGACTCAATCACAGTTGCAATCCTTCTGTAAATACTGCTGGCTATACCCCAGATTAAAACTTCCGCAAAATCTCACACCTGACAGTGTCCTTTCAAGTTAACAGACACAGGTGAAGAGATAATTAATTGCCTTACAGGGAAAAAAAAAAAAAAAGAAGAAAAAAAAAGGTTCAAGGCAGTTGCAGTTTAAGTTGCAATGACTTTTTTTAAAACACTTCAAAATACCATTTGGTTTAAGTATTCCAAATACTGGTTTTGCAGATTTCAGTAGGCCAGATGAAACTTCCAATTTTACTTTCTCCAAAAAAGTTTCATAGTATATGTTTTCCTTAAATTGGCTATTTTCTTCCAGCAAATAAACAAGCACTGAACGCTGAAACACGTTCCATCTGAACATATATTATCTGCACAGTCAAAATTTAGCAATTTATGTTATTGATACTTTTGGAAAGTAACTTCTGCATAACTTAAGAAAATGGTTAAGAGTTTGAGGTAATAGACTGTTAAGTTGTGTGTATGTGAACTCTTAACTAGGAGGGGAGTTTGCATGATCATAGTGAAAACAGCTTTTAAAAATCCGAAATACTGATGTTGTGAGCATTTGTTTATGATAAAACTTGGAAATAGAAAATGTAAGACATTCACATTTATTATCTCTGTTAATTTATGCAAGTCATGTGAAGTTATACAGATATCCTCATAGAAGGGAACCATGCAACTTTTCCCTCCACACTACCAATAACCAAGTTACTTGCAAATCTGTAATACTTTCATTGCATACAAACAGCCCATTCCCAACACAAACATGAAAGGAAAAGCTTTTGGTGTGAATCTTCATTTCTGATGGTTTTAAGCAACTGAAAATGAGGCAATAAGAAGCTGTTAGTCTGCTTCTAGCATTAATATCACAGAAGTGTCACTATGCACTATCTGAAGCTTTGCTACTCAACTGTACAAACGGTATCAGTGATACTGCCGTGCATCCCCCACCTCTGTGACATTAAAGCCGTATGGGTGAAGCACACCTAGATGTCATGGCCTTCAAGACAGGAGACTAGACTGCTCAAGATGTTATCTAAAGAATTCATGAAACATAAACCCCACCCACTTGAAAATAAAAAGCTTCCAGTTTATTCTCTTACCTTCAAATGCTTGACAAGTGGAGTCACTTTCACCCCACGTGAAAGCAAATACAGCAGAAGACATGTCTCTCACCTCCTGTACCTCCCCTACCGCCCCCAAGCCCTCCAATCCCTCTCAGCATGATCACCCTGAAGGTTTGCTTAATTCCCAATAGCAGCTCTCTTGTAAGGATGAATACAAAAGCAATGTATGTTAGTCTGAAGATGTAGGTTTAGACTGAAAAAGTCTTCATTTTCAAATATCGGCTTTTCTAAAATGGCTTAAAAAGAAAAAAGTAAGTAAGTCTTATCGCAAAATAGTAATTCATTTAAAAAAAAAAATTAATTCCTTCAGACAAATTACCGCCATGGAGGATTTCCCATAGAATAAGAGCAACCCTTTTGTGAGACATAACATGCTGGTTCTTTGTAATGAAAAGCAAAAATACATTTATTTTTGTTTTTGTTAAAAGTAAGGAAAATTGATTTCTGTGAAAGACGTTATCTGGAACATAAACACTTACTTCAACAGAACCAATCTTCCTGGATCTTGGAAGGGGTGATTTTCTGTGTATATGAATTGGGTCTGATACCATTGGCTTGAACATCACTACTGACCGATCTGTTTCATCTCTTTTAGGAGCATGTGCCTCCTCATCACTGTCATTTCTGTGAGAGGTTTTCTTCGAGCCTTCATTCTACAAACAATAATATAAATAATTTTCAGTTTAGCTTCATACCTTGCAGCACATAAACAGAAGTGGCTGTTAAATAATTCTTCTACATAAACACAGAGCAAGCCAATTTTAAAAACACAAGATGGAAATCACATATTATTGAATGAATTGTTCTAAACTTTAATAATCTGTGTATTTGCTCCTAACCAGCCACTGCATATGACAGTGTGGTCCTAATTAACCACACTGTTCAGCCAACATATCTTAATCCAATTTTCTTTTGACATAGTAATAAAAACGTGGCTCCACAAGTCAACAGGCAAGTTTCGCTTTCATTCATTTCTCAAAAAGCAGGTGGTAGCTCCCCAGACTTGACCATGTATCTTTGAAAATATCAATCTTTCCTCAACAATCTGTATTCTTAAACATACCTTACTTCCTTAAGTATTTCTCTCATTTGCCAGAATATCATTGATGTGACACTGATGTTGTTACCACTTTTCTTAGAATATTTCAGATTTCTAGCAAAAATTCTGGCAAAGCCATAGAAGGTTCAAATTAGTTGTCCATTCAAAACGGAATAATACATTGGGACAGCCTATATTTTAGTACATCTTTTTCTACCAAAATAGAACCCACGCTTTTATTTTATGTATGTCTTCATTCATAAATTTACTTTTACTTTAAAGAAAGGTGCAATTATTACCTCTCTGGAGGCAGGTCTGTATCCATATCCAGCTGGTAAATTTTTATCTTCCTCACAGCCTTTGGCTCCTGGACTGAAGTGCAGCTCAACATGAAAACGTTCTTCTGAAGAGAGTTCCTGAAGAAAAATTATTAAACAGGTTTACACTTGAATATGTAGCTTAGCACTACTTGTTTCTGAAGATATTTATTCATTTTAAATACCTTGTTTGGATCCTCATAAAGCATGATAACAATCTGTGTCATGTAATTGAGTTCGTTGACAACATTTAAATAATCCATAGCTCGTTTCCATTGCTCATCTTTTGACTCCTTATGAAGTAAAAGAAAAAAAAAAACAACAAATAAACCCCAGCTATTTTATTTAAGAACACTGGTGATTTCCCTTTTTCCCCATTTACATGGATTTTACATCCCTAGCACAAGTACAAAGCTTTTGACAGCTAAGGAAAAAACAGAGATACAACCAGAAAAGTCACTCAAAATTACTTATCAAATGAATGAAAAGTGGAGATAAGAACTCTTCGTATTTTATTTCAGTGCACCTTACATGTCCTTTTGCCAACGATGATATATGTCTTGTAAACAGAGGCACAATTTTAAACTCCCCTGATATTGTTAATTTTGCATTAAACTCATTTTAACTAGTATATTGTGGAAAATGTTTCTAGGTATCGCTCTACCAGTCAGAGTAAATGAAGGTGTCTAGTATATAGAGGAAATATAACTATCACATGCCAAACTATTTAAAATGAATATTCACCTTTTTTCATGCTTCAGAAAACATTCACTTAGTAATCCACCTCAAAGGAAACTTAAAAGTTTATCAGCTTAAGACTAGGAGTGCATCTGCTGTAGCATATGTCACAGAGGTCTAGAAATAAAAATGCTTTTGCTGTCACTGAGTTTACTCATCCATTACCAGAAGCAAGTATGTCAATACAACCATTTCAAAAGTTAGTATATTCATCAAGCTCTGTCTTAGAAGCAGCCACGTTAGCTTTGCGGTGCTGCATTTATCCCCTCAAAGAGCTCAGCTAGGTCATTTCTCAGTCTGGAGCCCTTGTCTTTTTTAGCATTTGGTTTCAAAGTCAATCAGATGGAGAGTAATGCACCACCTTCAAGGTATTCTACAACAGTACAGGAAAGTAAGACAATCCACCAAACAGGATAAGCTTTGTACCACGTAAGCAGTCTTGGAAGTCAGGTAGGGAGGTCTGGACAATATGCCAACGGTCAAAACTAATAAGCCAGTCCAAATTTCAAGAGAACCCCAAATGATAACTTGAAGGAAAAAGAGTTGGAAAAATTACAGGTTACAACGTAAGACAAAAAAATGGATTATCTGCCATTTTCAAATCTCTTGTGAGATTGTAACGTATAGAGCTGGACACACCAATGGAACTCAGCATTACTTTAAAGGGCATGCTGATTTCCACCAATGAGGACACCAGCAATTTGAAATATGTCTCAGCATATATAATAGGAAATCAAATGTTTGAAAAAGTGTGATAAATTTCAAAGCCATTTAGGAAAATTAAGCTTACAATTGATACATTTACTAAGATCGAGTGCTTTTGGTTCCTCTCAAAGTTTGGTTCCTCTCAGAGCTCTAATGGAAAAAAGTGTTCAACTTACATCACATAAGGCACCATAACGAAGGGTGGATAACAGGGAATGGACATGACTCTCGCTGGTGAAATAGAGCCGTGTACGAACATGGCGTTCAGGGGACATAACACCCCTAGAGTAACTTGAAAGAAAAAAAGTCTTATTAGACCATATTGAGATGTGTCCCTATTTTAGAAATAGCTGTCAACAAATAAATAAATCGTATATTTAAAATTCCTATGAGCTAGTAAGATATTTCAAATATGAAATCTATGGACTATCTCCATTAAGTCATATGGAAATTAATGTAACCATGTAAAAACGTAAAAGACTTACAGAGGGTGAAGCTTATTTACAGTATCATCATCTTGAGTCCTCTGAAGGTCAGAGCGGATTTTCCTAACTAGAGGAGTGCAGTAACCTTTGGCAATCTCTAGTTTCTCAGCCTTAGAAATACCATATTCCTGTGTAAGAAGAAACTGACTTTTAGAACTCAGTTAAAGATTAAAATGCCTTCCAATGCAAAGCTTGTATATTAAAGCCAACTCATCATCTATTAGTTTGATCTGACTGCAAACTGCTTTAACATTTTTATTACATTTAATGACTGACATCCCTTCAAGTAACAAGTGGTTTGCCTTTTTGCTGTTTGATTTGACAATGAGAAATAGTTTTTCATTTACAAGATAATCACAAAAGTGGATTCACTTTTCTGGTATAATGAAGCTTTTTTCTTAAGCAAAATATCTAGGGAATTATTCCTTCTCTTCTCCCCTCCCCAGATTTAGACATCTATGATGCATTTCATGTCACCTGATTTCAAGTAACTTTTTTTTTTTTTCCAAACAGTCAATAAAGACATAGGCACGTTACCTATTTAATATCTCTGTCCTAGCTTCGGGGTACAACACCTGCCAGATGATCACCTATTCACCTCAATTAACACTGAAAATGGTAGTTTAATACAACTGGAAAATACTGTATCTGTTACGCTACTTACGATGTTTAAAAATCTGTTCTTCCAGAAGCTTCATGCACTGTGCCGCAGATGATATGAAAGGTCCATAAGATGGACCTTGTAGTTACTCTAAAAAGCAATGTAAGTAATTTTCCTTTGCATTGTGTATGCTTATCAAGTTTTCTTTGTTTTTCTTCCTTCCGTATGTGTCCTCATTTCTACCTGCTCTAACACTCTATTCAAAATGTAAGATTAACATGTCCACATGACACAACACACACTTAGTATCACTGCTCTTTTTGTCCCTCTTGCTGTCAGGGAATCTGAGATATGGGGAGAGGAAGAAGTTCCCTCACTTGCTGCATGCAATATGGACAAGCCGTTCCTGCAACAGTGCTCTGTAACTGCAGGGACACTTGGGGAAAGCTTTAGTCTGTTCTGTCCTCTTACCACAAAACAGTTTCACGTCCTGCAGCCTACAGCATTTTAGAGCTAACCTGAGTTTAACAGCCTGAGTATATGGAGGTTAACTTGTCTGTTTCTGGCCTGAAATTCTGTGAAACTTAATGCAGTTGTTCATATGCACTCCACTTAAATCTATGATGAATGGCTGACATGAACCACTTGATTTTAATACACTGCAGTAAAGGAAGCAAACATGTTCACAGCTTAAATTGCTAAAAAAATCCACTTTGAACACAGCTTAATGAATTATGAATCAAATTTTTCCTGCAAAAAATAATCAGCTTGCTACCAGAAAATGAGAGGTAACATTAAAGGCTTCTATTACTGCAAAATACAGGAACCTTCAGTAGAAAAAACAGAGCAGACATTTTCATTACATGTGAAAAAGCATTTATTCTTCAATCTATTCTTTTTAATAACTAAAAATACTTACCTGAGGGATCACAATGTCAGCTAAAGCTTTTGAAAGCCTGTATAATTCCATTGTGTTTTCTAATTTTAAGGAGCCATTGTGTTGCACGTCATATTTTATACAGTCGTAAATATCAGGAATTTTGCTAATATCGTATCTTCCATTTTTTGTTTTAAAGTCTTTTTCCAGCTTGGCCCACCTGCGCAGCATCAGTTCTAGCGTTTCACTGTGGTACAGCTGAATATCTGGATAGACACATATGTCATATAAGTAAACAGAACCACTGAAGTAACAAAAGGAAAGTTTTAATTACATGGTAGTAACAGTTGAATACAGAGAGATAAAAGGGATCAAGTAAGTTAAGTGTATTACTTCTGATAGGAGGGAACAGATGTTCACATGGTTAGTTTTACTGCTGAAAACATCACAGCTATTTAGCTACATTGAGATAGCAGAAAAGCTTCACTGCAGAAGTGCACCACTGGCCCTTTAAGCAAAGCTACAGCACCAAAAGTAAAGTGTCCCACAGTACAGATCATATATAAATAAAAAAAAAAAACAAAAAAAAAAGCTGTAAGAAAATTCTAGGAAGGAGGCAGGAACAACATCTCTGTTTTAGAACAGACCACATATCCCATTTGTCTCTCTCACCTACAGGTGTCAACAACAAAAGCCAAGAAACTGGCAGAAAGGATGGATTATCCCCATCCCAGGACAGCAGATTAGCCCAAACAGACAAAACTCACTGATGCTATATCTACAGCTGACACTTACACTCCTCAACCTCAGAACAGAAGCTGTTTGCATACTACACATGGTAGAAAACACTGATAGCCAATATTCCAGTATTTAGCTAGTACCAAAAAAAGCACTGTGGTTACGTTTGGCTCTAGTTTTTCTCATGTCATTGGTTTACCACTATTAATACTAAATTACGCGTATGGATTCAGACTGTGAAAATTCCTAACCCATTGTGGATTAAAGTTCTGCTAAAAGCGAGTTTAATGATGAAAAGTTATGTTACAATTCTCTCTCAGGTGTAAAGAAGAGAAACTAAATACAACTACAAAAAATGTTTAAGTACCTGCAGACTTTGGATCTTCCATTCTTTGTCTGATCTGAGAAGTCAAGCTCTGGATCAAGGAATAGACCTTGTCACATGTCTTTACAGGATTTTTAATAACCTGCATTGATTTTATCAATGAGATGCTTCCAGATGGAGTAAGCTGCAATTTGAGATAAACACAAAATTATCTAAACAAATTGACTAGATTTGAAAGAACTGGGGAGATGAGATGGAATGTATGAAAGATTCCAAGTATTGGAGAAAAAGAATTCAAACAGGTTGTATTAATTTTTTAAACTATTTCTCAATGATCTATTTCCTTTGAAGCATTAAGAAAATATATCAAAAGGTACTAAGGTTACAAGGTTACAAGAAATTAATAGGGTAACTAATTCTATACAGTAAATATGAATAATTTCAGGAGTTCCTAAAACTCTTCTTTTGTTCCCACATAGGAAAATTGGAAAGACCTTTAAAACTTCTTATGTACTTAGCAACTTTCCATAACTTCCTTTCAAGTAATTATTGTATTCAAAAGCTCACAAAAAATGTTATCATTAGGCTACACATCTCACAAAATAATCTTTGTTCTATAGAAGTACCATCCTTAGCATAACTGGAAGAACCAGATTTGTAATAGTAACTGATACCTGAAAAAAAGTTTGTCTCTTCCTGTTATAGGTTTTTGTTTCTATAGGACTGCAGCACACAACCACAAACAAAAAGAAACCCTTTAAACGCATGTATATCAAGAATATACAAGATGTCCTTCAGAGCTGGCTTTACTATAGAAATTGTAGAAACTGCAAATTATCCCCATCAAGTTGAGCATCACTAAAACAATACAGTCAATATCCATGTATGTGAGGCCTAGCTTCATTTTTTTTTAGAGAAGTCTATGCAATCCAAAGTAAGTAAACAATGATATTAAACAATAATGTATATACTTAACATACACACATATTTGCACTTTCCCCGGTTTCCTCAAATGCACAGGATAATTTGGATATGGAAAACTCCTGCCCTCTACCTAATAGTAAGCAGTTCCCACATCCCTATTAAGACTAAGTAAATCAATAGGAAAGGTGCTTTGGCACAGAAAAAAAGATCTTATTGTTTTTCCAGAAAAAAACAACAAAACCAACCAAACTAAAAATCCCCCAAGTTAGTTAATTTCATTTACTCTTTGTCTTAGGTTTCAGCCAATTTTCAAATCCCATTATATCTATAGAGGAAAAAGAAGGGGGAAAATAAATTCTTGGGGCCTTTTACCCTTTCACTTTTTCCAAGTACTGCTGCTGTGGTCTGGATGATACTTTTCATCTGTATGTTAAACGAATTCACATAGAGTATACATACAGGGTAATAAAATTCTCTTTTTCAATAATTCTCTCTCAATACCTATTAGAAAATAGCAGTTTAATCTTAAATCTCATTTGAGGACTTGTATTTAGTTGTTATACCAGACAGAGTAAGGGCAATTGAAAAAGAAAGAAGTTTCTTAACAATAACAAACATTACTCACATTTAAAACCAGGAATAATCATGTGTACTCTGTACTAAATAAGCATAAAGTATATTAATATGCACTAATTTGGCATGTTAGAGAGTCATCTCCTTTCACTGATTAGAATGTATTCTGCTGGTTTTCAGCATCTTAGTATTCTTAGTTAAAAGAAAGGCCTTGTAGCAGATCAAGTACTGAAACAACTGCAGCAGGCAGGCAATACATTTCGTAACATTATACACTGTCCAAGTAAAGATTACAGGAAGTGTAAACAAGACAGTTCCATTTCTTGAATGATTAAAATATTTTTAATGGAACAGTGAAAAAGATGTATGAATGAGATCCCCATCTACTCCCACTCCAAAGGTTGTAGCTATTCTGACTACTCAAATTGCAAGACAGCTCACAACATCTGGTATCGCAATTTGGTACGGCTTCCTTTGTACTTCAAGCTATTTGCAAGCACACAAATAGTTTTTCAAAACAGATACATAAAACCACTGTTCATTACTTCTACACAAGAATTAGCGCTGCTGTTTACTTCATTTCACAGGAAACCAATCATATGCTAACCTTATCGTAGTCATCAGCCGTGAACTCTCTGTCTCTCTGGAGAATTTCGTGGAGTCTTGCTTTAACGCGGTGCTGACAGCTGCTTAGAGAATCGCTGTCGCTATCCAACAGACCGTTCATGTTAGCACTTTTCACCATCTGGACGAGAATAGGAGTCAGCTCTCCCTCTAAGGCCAGTAGTCCCTGAAGCAAATGATACAATTCATCAGGAAAACATAAAGAGAACATAAAAGAATCTTTAAAAAAAACAAGCACCCTCAACACTAATTTAAATTCAAGATTGTACCACTTGCTTATGGATTAGATAAACAGGGACTTTGCAGACAATGCAGACCTTTGCATAGAAATGGCCCCCAAAACACCGCCTTGCTGTGCAGGGTTGCTATGGTTGCTGCGAAAATGACGGTGCCATATCACAGAGCATGCTCCCCAGCACCAGCTGAAGTGACCCTAGCATCTCAATGGTGCTGTAATTGCTCCTGGGAAGCCACAGCTGTTCATGTCTTGGGTTGCAGGGAGTGCACAGTGCCTTCTCCTTGAGGCTGGGAACAACAGCAGCCTGACTTGTGGAGGACATGCTCTGCTCCAGGCACTGAGTTACCAGATAGTGCCTATGGGAAGAGTTAGCAAACCAAATAGCATTTGCAAAAACAAATAACAGAGATAGGGTCTCTGCAGAGACACTACAGGAACAAAAGCCCAAACCCTGTGTGGCACATCAAAGGCTACAGTTCAACAAGAGGTGAATGGAGGCTTCAAAAATGGAGAAGGTTGGAAACTTTTGTGACTTTTCTGGCAACAGAATGACTCTGGGATAAGCAAGGAAATGGGGTGGTGTCTCCTCAAGCCTGCTGATCAAGGAGAAAGCAGGACAGACAGCTGAAATACTTCTGCACCAAGACATACAGCATGGAAACAAGTAGCAAAAATAAAAAGTCTGAACACCTGCTGAGCTTCAAGTTTATTCAAATTACTAGACACAGAGCCTTTTGGAAGCCAGGAAGGTAAGGAGGCAGAGTTGGGTTCTAGATAAAGGAGTAGCTTGAACACCAGGACCCTTGCTTTCAAACCAGTAACAAGATCTTATTTGTAAGGATCGGAGGACAAATAAGCATAGGGCAACACCACAGTGGGCCTCTGCTACAGACCACCCAATTTAAAAGTGGAAATAGATGAAGCCTTCTTAACACAACTGGAGAAAGCCTCCCGATTGCAGGCCGTGTTTTCCATGGGTGCCCTTAGCCCTGGGTACCTCATGCACGGGGAATATTGCAATCCAGATCTCTGGAAAACACCCAAGACAGTTCTTTGATGCAGGTTCCTGATGAACTATTGAGCAGAGGCATTCCCCCGGACCTGTTACTCAGAAGTGCCAGGAATGTGGAGGTCAATGGCAGCCTGGGTAACTGAAATCTTGTATTATGATAGTTCCTTGGAGAAGGGAACAAGACAAATAATTGCATTAGAGCCCTGGCAGACTTTAGCTTGCTTGTGGAATCCTATGGAGGAGTGTCCTGAAAGACAAAACTGCCAGGAACAGCTGGATGATCTCCAAAGACAACCTCCTCAAAGCCCAAGAGCAGTCCACTGACGTATGGAAAGTCATGCAGAAGGTCAGCATGGATGAAAATGGAAAACATAGAAGGTGAAAGTAGGGATGGGCTACTTTGAAGGAACAGAGACACGACCTGAACATGGTGGGTGAAATTATGAACTGCAGACACTGCAGAATCTTCATTCCTGGAGATACTCAGAACTTGACTGGATATGATTCTGAGCAACCTCATCCAAACTGGCTCTGTGCTATGTAGAGTTAGACCAGATGACCTGCTGGGGCCCCTTGAAACCTAAACCTCTCTATCACTGGATTATTACTGAAACTCGTTCACCTAAGTAGTACTCATGTAACAACACACTGTCTGTGTCCTCTCGCACAATTAAAAGATCTGTATCACTGAAATGAGGAAAAGAAGTGAATAAATTATTAACAAGTGCAAGTATCATGCGTGCAAAGGGCTACTTGGGAGGAACAAAATGTAAGAAGCTCTGAATTCTGTGTATTATATTATAGTTCCTATAAATTCAGGTTTGCAATTAAAAAAAAACAAAGTATGTGCCTTTTAAACATCACCACAAAATTTTTATAATTTCATATCAATAAATATATGTAACAAATATTTTGATAAAGTGCCAAGATGTAGTACTGCTACCATGTCTGACTTATTAGGTACCCCTTTTGACAGCCAAAGTAAATCTCCTGCAACAACTTTAAGAAACTACTTCTATTAATTCCAAAAAAACCCATGAATGTACAGTCTGTACAGTTTCCATTAAAATATAGGCAAAGTGGTTTGTTAATTCCACATTTCTAATAGTTTCAAATCCTCCAATTTCCTCTATAAAGTTACAAATTCATGAATGAAAGACTGTTTCAATGAAAAGTGTTGCCTTTCGAACTCCAAATCTTCTGGTCCAAATCACTGAAGTGACTAAAAATTGCAGGTTTTGCTCATGTAAAATGAATACATTAACGTCAAATCAGTTCTAATGTCTGTGCTTTAACCAACACACACACACACATACACAATCTGTCACAGAAATCTGACAAAATTTGAGGAAAGTAAGCCCTAAACAAATAAGAAAGGTGCAAACTAAAAATGCTGCCAATCGCATCCTGGGCTGCACCAAAAGCGTGGCCAGCGGGTTAAGGGAGGTGATTCTCCCCCACCACTCCCCACCTGGAGTACTGCATCCAGCTCTGGAGCCTCTAGCATAAGAAAGACAAGGACCTGCGCAAGGGGGTCTAGAAAGGACCATGAAGATGATCAGGGAGATGGAACACCTCTCCTGTGAGGATAGGCTGAGAGACTTGCAGTTTTTTAGCCCAAAGAGAAGGGTCCAGGGGGATCATACAGCAGCAGTCTTCCAGTACTAAAGGGGACTCTTCATCAGGGAGTGTAGCGACAGGACAAGGGGTAATGGTTTTAAATTGAAAGAGGGGAGATTTATGTTAGAAATTAGGAAGAAATTCTTTACTGTGAGGGTGGTAAGACACAGGAACATGTTGCCCAGAGACGCTGTGAATGCTCTATTGCTAGAAGTGTTCAAGGTTGGATGGGGGATGAATAACCTGGTCTACTGGAAGGCATCCCTGCCTGTGGCAGGGGTATTGGAACTCGACGATCTTTAGGGTCCCTTCTAACTGAAACCCTTCTATGATTTTGGAGGCTGTTACTGAAAAGGACTAAGGTATATTGCTAGGGCTGTATAATTAACACCTGTGTGCATCTGCTCGAAGAACTTCAAATGCTTGGCACATTAATTGGACACTTTTTCCACGGTGAACTAAATACTCTTTGAAAACACATTTCTTTTAAAACACAGCCGCATTATACACTGTGGACTCTAATAAACCATAAACTTCCCCAGTCTTCAAAAGAAAAAACAAACTTGAGAACATCAGAATCTTATAAATTGTAAATACAATTTCACATTGTACCTTTGCAAAAGCTGCTGCAGTCATCTGAACTCGTCCCTCATCAGAAGCGTAGATTTTGAGATCGTGTCGGTAAGTGCTATGTAATCTAAGTAAACCACATCCAGGAAATCCAGCATAATCTCCTACCAAACAAATATTTTGCTCAAACTCTCAGTTTGTACTGGATTATCTTCAAAACGGATTAATGCTATTCAAAAATTTTTTCTTTTTTTTTTTATTTTTTTTTTTTTTTTACCTTGTCCACCTGGATACATACACCTGAAAGCCCTTCCAAGTTCCTCTGCTTGAACCCTGCCTGCAGGGGTCAATTCTCCTCCCCATTTTAGAACCAGAAGCAGGGATGGCTCATTTCTTCTATTATCTAATTGTACACAAAGAAAGAAGTTTAGTTGTCAAGTATTTGCAAATGAACAATATCTGGACTATTTGCAGGGCTTCAGTAAAGGATCTCTTCAACATTATGAATCTTTAATAGCATTCTAACATTAAGAAAATATCGAAATGGAGAACTAAACAGGCACTTAGAGAAACCTGAAGTAGTTAAATTACAGAGGAAATGTAAGTGAAAAATATCTAGCAAGAAATCTGAAGCAAAAAGTAAATTAAGACACAAAAATTAAGACAGTTTGGATGCTAAATACCCTAAAAGTATTTCTGTCAATAACCATGGGTCAAGGACCAGAAAAGCTTTCATAAAAAGTTTTAAAGCTAGCAGTAAATGTTGAGTGGGACTTCTCATCCTGGCCTCCAAACACCATTTTGACTGAATCTTCTTTTCACCCTACTTTTTTGTTACAAAAAACCAATGTTAGAATACAAATTTACTACATAGTTCTAAGTGTATGATTCAGCAGATTAAAAGACCAACAACGATACAAACATTCATTTTAAAGACATATTCTTTCTCTTAAGATCAAGACGTTATACCACTAGCCCGTGACTATTTAGGCACACATTAGATTAAGCAATTAGGTGCAAAAGTAATACAATACCTTCCTCTTCACTGGAAGTCTTTGGGCAACCATGAGGAAGGTATGTTAACTGAACTTTGCGATTTATGCCTGAAAAATGCCCGTACCTGAAGTAGGAATAGGGGAAAGTGAAAGGGAAAGAGGGAGAGAAATTTAAAAAATATTTTTCTCCAAACCTGCTGTGCAACTGTAACAGGATATAATAAATCTATGCTGGTCATTGACATTTGACCACCATTTGTTGAAGCAATGCTTAGAACAATCCTAACTCAACAAGCACAAAATGACTACAGAAATATCAACCATTCTACAGTGAAACATTTAAAAATACTATCTACTACCTTTTTTCCCACCAGTGAACATAAAACCGAGGAAAAAAAAAAAAGGCATTTTCAGATTGCACAAGTAATTAATCTATTTGGATCCATAACTATGGTGGCTATCAGTACTCAGAATCTGACCTGGCAGTGTAGATGACTACTATTTTGTTAGCCAATTAAGTTCTCAAGCAGAACTCAGTATTTCAAACTATTGTCATGAATTTCAATAATAACTGTCTTTACCCTGGTCTTTTGAAAATTAAAGTTGTGTACTAACATTTAGGTTCTCAGACCCCAGATCCTTGACAAACCTTGAAGCCTTGAACTTTCCTTTTTTTTTTTTTAAATAAAGTATTAAATATTTCAGTCTTAATATACAAAGCCTTATTTATTTGGAATCCTCCAAGTTTGCTGTAAGCAGACAGTACACACAGTGAAAGTTCTTACTGGCTCCATCAGACTTCACTATATCACACACTGCCAGAAGAACATCCTGCACTAAAATACTTCCATTTTAAAAACATGCAAGACGATAAAAGTTGAGATCAAGGAAAGTACCTTTTGATGTAGAAAGTATACTGAGAAACTAGATAAAGCAATAAGTTCAATTAAAAAGATAAGGAGAAAAAACACAGAGATGGCCCAGTTCTCCCCCATAATGTCAAATATGACGTCCTTTCTCTTGATAATCTCAGTACTTGAATTAATATAATGATAACTATTTGATAGCCATTGCAATCCAAGAAGTAACTGGTCAAACAGGTCAAAATAGCAGATATAACTTTGTTGCTATGAAGCCTGAAAGTTAGACACTTACATTTCTAACACAGTCTTTAGCTGTTCAAGTTTTGCTTTACTTTCTTCAATTTCAGAATCATTGTTTTGCCCAAGTTCTACAAGGAGTTGCCTTGCTATATCAAGCACTTCCTATAGAAAGGAAACAGGATTTACTCAAATAAATAATTTTCTACTTATAAAATACTACAGCAAGAAAATGAAGACAAACTTGCCTGCAACTGTTTTGGTTTTTTCAGTTTTAGTTTTCCAGATTTATATCCATCACATTTTTCAAAGAGATCAAAAAACCTTTAAAAGAAAGAATAATGATTAAAAACCATGGTTCCTAAGTTAAAATATTACTTGAACAAGTGGCTCAGGAAGTTAAAGCTGTCTGACTTAGCACCTTTGCACTATTTGAAAAACATGTTAAAACCTGTACTACAAAGGTCAAACTAACCTTTACTCAAATCCTATTTCCCAAGAAAGTCTTCAATACATTAGAGAAACAAGAGCATTAAAAACATTCTCTTACTGCCTTACTAAGTCTTAAAAAAACAAAAAAGGAAGATATCCTATATATCAAATGAAGTAATATTCGAATATACAGCTGTGTCAATTCTTACTCTTCAAGACTGATTCTGAACAAAAGTAGGGATCAAAAATACCAAATGAGTAGTCCTACGCTTTTATAGCATGTATCTCTGAATGCAAGAACCTAGTCCTAAAACAATTACTTTTTACTGAAACTGCACTGAATTCCAGGCCAATTATGTAAGGCACATTACGAACGCTAACATAAAGATGGTATCTACCAGGAATTCAGAGGCAAATTTTGACCAAAGTTAAAGACAAAAAGGTGAGGTGCAGTGAGATGACAGCTCATATACGAACAGTGAATGATAAAAAGAGAAAGACGGAAGTCATGGTCAAATCATGAACCAGAAATATTCTCTGTTGAACTATTTTGAATAAAGACATCTATAGAGCCAAATGCATTTTCATTAAGATCAAGCTGGAATGCTCAAAAGGCACAGCACACGATGAAGGAAGACTGCAGAAGCAATTTGACAGTCCTGTTAGGGAGAGAGAGGTGCTTAAAAGAAAATAGAACAAAACAAAAAAGCAATTCCTGCTCAATTCATTTCTTGCAAGTCTCCAAGAACTGAGCTCGGCTCTAAAGCATCCAAGCTAGCTTATACCAAGATTCTACTTACCTCTGGTGTTTTACTTCCATTTTCATTTTTTGTTTTGGTGTTCGGTCCCCATGGCGTATTACAGCTATAACACATCTAAGCTCCATCCTGAAATTTCAAGAGTTATATTTCTCAATTCTATACACAAGAGTCTTTTATTTAATATGAAAACCACCACAAATAAAGACAGTTGTCAAAGCCATAGTTATCTGACATAACTATAGAAGTGATGGAAGGATATGCAAGAATATAAGGTTAACTGAAAATGATGTAAAGCATAAAATAGAAATACTGATTTTAAGACTTGGATAACTACAGAATATCTATTTTAAGTAGTTTTTAAAACAATGATTTTGAGGTTCATTAAATGAGAGAGCATGTTTATTAGAAGTGCATATTAAATTGGTGCTAGAACAATGATTAGCAGTGAAGGAAGCTATGCATAAAAGATGCTACACTTGAAAATCTGCTGTTCTATACTCAGCTTGACTAAGGGTCAGAAACTCTGACTGCTGGCAATAGCAATTGTGATTCCTTCCTTGTTTTCATCACACAAAACAAGCGTTCATAGGCCAAAGTGGTCACACCTTGTGAAGAGAAAAAAAAATTCACACAAAAGTTACATTTAGAGTTTGCACAATTCAGGCATAGCTATTATTTTCTTACATCGTTCCAGAGGTGGTTGGCACAATAGGGATGTCTTCAGCTTCCAAAGGAATCGACCATGGTATCTGAAACTGGGGAGCAAGTTCTCTCATTATGATATTTCTAAAAAAGGGATTAAAAAGAAGAAAAGAAACACCAGTAAGTTTACAACACAGCTTATACAACATCTACAAACATAAAACCAAATAGATAATATATGTGTGCATTTTTATCAATGTGTTTTTAGAGTACTACCGGTCATGAATCTCTAAATGCATAGTTTTCTTTTAATTGTGTAATAAAAACCTACTTTAACAATTTAAAGCAACT
This sequence comes from Tringa tobata, assembly GCA_033628505.1. Taxonomy (NCBI): domain Eukaryota; kingdom Metazoa; phylum Chordata; class Aves; order Charadriiformes; family Scolopacidae; genus Tringa; species Tringa tobata. Next base: position 10,477,563 of record JAHREE010000495.1, read on the forward strand.
GCTAAAGAGATAACATTAGCTTAATGGCCCTGGATTTGTAAGAAACCTCCATTTTTCAACTCCAGTTCCTAAATGAGTTCCTTGGATATGATTTATTCTTGTTCATTTAAATATTCAGATACCTGACTCCACTGTCATAACTCAAAGTCTCTGATAATCAGCAAGCTATTCTTATCAAAGAGTAACTGGTACCTTTAGTGGTAATTCTCAAAAGTTACTGTGATAGAACTGGAAAAACAGGTAAAGCCTCTGTTCATAACTAAAAACTGATAACACAGCCTCCTCTTGCTAATCTTCTAATGTTCTGTTTCCAAAGCATTTCATCAAAACATTCCAAACTTCAGATCAGTATCTACATAAGAAGCAGTAACACGGAGGAAAAAAATCTGTGTATTTTGAAGTACCATGATCCAAAATTTAATTTCTAAATAGCTCAGAAAAAATCTGCTGTTACTTAACACTGCAATGTGTTACCTTAAGAAACAAACCATGAGGAAAAAATTATGAGATAACTTTTTCAGAAAATTCAACAGCTGCAACAATTTGGACAAAGAGAAATCAAAACGGGTCTGAGAATTGTAACTCTGACTCAGAAAGTGGTCTAAAACAAAAGGACCACGTTTTTTATCTAGTATTTCAGCTTAGTTCTTCCTCCATTTAAGAAGATCCCAGACCATTTATAATGCAGAAAGTCATGCTGGATCTCATCCGTTCAATCTTACTGTAAAGCCAGTTTAACTGGCCAAAAGGTTATCAGCCTGCTTCAACGGCAACATTTCGTGGGCACAGAGTTCACTACTCAATTCTGTATGATCCCTTGTTATACCTTTTTTTTGCTTCCACTAGCAGAGAGAAGACGGTATGACAGAAGACACCTTAATACTACATTGGTTTGGATATACAGTATGAAATCTACAAATCTGCAAGTATACACAGCTTCAGATCGAGGACAATGTACATTAATTTGGGGACATAGTAAACAGCAGCAAGCACAACCATCCAGTGGTGTTCCTCTACTTGAAAAACATCTCAACTACTTTTAAGAACTTGATCTGGCTTTCAAAATACTTTAGCCTCAAGTATTCACAAAACACTCAGACCCAGATGTTTGGGATGATTTTAGGAATAAGGAATTTATTTATGATTTATTAATTATTTTGGGATTCTTTTTAGCATTTTATTTATTTTACTTTACTTCATTTAAAATAATTAATTTAGGAATAAGAAATAAATTGTACATAAACTATAGTCACATACAACAGAGCGAAGAGGCAAAACTCCTGAGATAAAAATCAGTAAACTCTTACCCCAGTATCTTAGCACAATCATCATAGTATTTCATGGAGTTTTTCACAAAACTGAAGCCATTCACATCACAGACATAGGACTGTCCATTAGCACGCAGCAAATCAAAGCCACAAACTGTTTGCTGTTTTTAAGAATAAAAGTTCAAGTCATTCGTCACCTTCCTTAGGATTGCTTATTCTAAATACCATTTATGTTTTAACATGGTATTCATCTGAAAACATGACAAAAATACGACAGATTTTATACTTAGTACCTTTTGCCAGTTCCATGATAGGTTCACTCATGTCATGCAAACATCTTCCTATTTTCAACTTTGTATCCCCAACTTGATTTTACCCTTCCTAACAGGGACCCATAGCAGTACTAGTATCGAGTATCAGTACTGAAGGTTAAGTCCACATGCATACAAACTTAACCTTCAAGATTTACAGCATAAGCAATGATGGGCCTACAAATCCCCCGTTCTGACAATGGTTTCCCCTTACACGTGGTTTTTAAGGGTGGCAGACAAGAAATATCAATAAAAACATTCTTGTCCGAATTTAAACTTGATAGGATAGTTTTGACATTGACATAATAATTGACTTTACTGGTACAGGAACCAGATGCTATTTCAACAGATTACTGTTTTAGATCTCAAAGCTTACTTTGCTGAGTGTTAGAGGGATAGGCTGAGTGGCAGCCTACAGGCTCCAGAATGCCATCATAGCTACACACAGGTAATAAGACAGACTGAAAGACAGCCTTTCAATTAGACAGCTGAAAGGAGGGTAAGAGATTGACTGAAGTTTTGAACAAAGGAATCTTTAAACTATACAAAAAAGGAAACTATCAAACACTTCAAGTAAAGACCTAGTCATGTCAGTACCAAATTAACATTTAATTGGGCCCAATGTAAATACAAGGTAATAGAAATTACAAAAACGTAACTACTTAAATTGTGTTTCTCTAACTTCGAAACCATTAACAGAATGTGCAAACACATTATGCATAGAGCAGATAAACTGTGGAATAGTAAAGCACAATAGCAACATGTAAATTCAGAAAACTCATGTAACTTAGGCAACCGATCCAGAACTTTTCAGTGCATTAAAAGAAGAACACTTCTAAATTAAAAAAAAAAGATGTGGAAGTTTAACTTTACACCTTCTTAAGAGTTCTGCAGCTATTATCACTGCTGGCTCCATGAACCAAAATCCCACGGAAGCTTCATGTAATAAACAATTGATTAACACTAAATGTTTGATCAGATAGGAAAGTAATCAGCTTACTTTAAAGGCAAGGCATACTTTCCAAGCAATTAACTTCTCTCTTGCATTCAGGATGACTGGATACCTCACTTCTTTTCCTTCACTATCTCTTTCTACCTTGCCGTCCAGAGCTGGAGACTTCCGGGCTTCAGCATGAGCATAGTCTGGACCTACTGTGTACACCTTTATTGAAAAACAGGAACTCGTGATTCAGTGTCATTAAATTACATTACATATATGCATACATTTTGGTAAACTTACCTAAAATGTGGTAACAACTTCCAAAGATACTAACTGTTTTCATCACTGAAAAGGTCACTCTAAAGTACCTTCCTCAATAGCATTCTCTGCCCCCAGAGAACACCCACCATTTACTGACAATATAGGATAAAGCAAGAGGAGAAAAGAGTTGGAGCACAGGTAAAGAAAAATAGTCAATTGCCAATTTAGTCAAATCAGGCAAGAGGGTGAGTTGAGTGAAGCTGCTTAATATAAAGTTGACAGTCTTGTTACTTGAAAAAAATCCATTATTTATTTGGGGTGTTAAAAGTCCACAGCTGCCTCCTGATTTCAATTACAAGAAGTAGCCAAAATAGTCCCCACCCCTCAAGTCATTTGCATCTCTTCAGGTTGCAAGAAACTCTTCTTTTTGGAAACAGTCTGTAAAACTCTTACACAGATGCCTGTAAACTCAGATTAACCTATTGCAAAGTGTTGCACAGTATAACCAGCTGAAGAGTATAGCTCATGAAAACAGCTACTTGGAGAATAAGGAATTTGTTTGAGAATGTTCCCCTCGTATCACCAAATGGAAGAAGCTGACTGCGATTAATAAAAGGGCTCTTTGGCCTAAGACCAGGTTAAATATCACACACTCCAAACCTCCACTTTTTATCTAAATATGATAATCTCTCATGTATATTGTAAAATATTTCAAATTTTGTGACAGGCTTAATATAGCCAGAACTAACACGAAGGTAAAGAAGGCAATCTCCATGCAGCGCTGTCTTAATACCTATTCTGTTACTGCTCTATTTTAGCATTCTTTAATGATACCTAATCTTCATATCTGTTAAGAAAATAAATGAACAGAAGAGTGAAAATAGTTACAGATAAGGTCAATGCATTATTTTCTGCAATTTCATATAGTTTTATTCAGTAACTTTTGTTTGTTAATTAGAATACTAAAATAGCTGGTAAAATCTATTTCATTTGCAGACATCTTTGTAACCTTCAGCAGACAACTAGGCAGCATCTGTTTATACAGGAAAGTATATGCTGTTCTGGCACTAATACAATACAAATAAGAAAGACAATGCATTGGGTAATAAGCCTCTAGCACTTGATTCTAACATAAGCGAAGTTGCTCTATTTACAAGCACTGTGTTTCGCTAGAATAAGAATTACGTTCTTATGAACTGTATCAAAACTTTATTAAAATTAATCCTTGACACAAAGTTATACTTTCATCTTTAAAACTGACAAGCTGTTGGTGCACTTGATTGTTCTAAATATAAATAAGAACGCTCAGTTATCATACCTTGACATCAGTGCCATCTGTAGGCATGAATTCCTCATAAATATAGGAGCCTGTTTTTCTCACACTGCTTTCGGGGGAATAAACACTGCTTCTGCTGCCAATCTGAAAGGAATATTTTTCTATTAATAAACTCATAGGCATGAGTTAAATTTTGGAAGAATTTAAAATTCCTTAAAATAACACACTTGTACTGAGAAAACACTTCCTGTAGCACAGGAAACACACAGGTTCTGATTATTTCCTTAAGATTTTTATAAGACTCTTAAAGTGCACTGATAGCGTGTGCTTCTTTTATCTGTAAGAATCTGCAGCAGCTGACAATCTACTGCAAGGAACAAGGGTCTTCATTCAATCTACATGTTCTCCTGAACTTAATTTCTCCAAACCGCCCCTACACCTACACAAGCATGACATGACACAACAGGTCACAGCTAACATACGCATAGGCCAGAATTACTCTGCAGACATCTACAGCTTCTCAATAGCTTTAGTACAATACCCTCACCTTTCGAAAGAGCCTTTGGCTTCCACCCCCAGCAGATGTTGGATAATAAATGTAAACATTGTGGTCCTCAGCACTAACTGGCTTTTCTACAAAAGGCTTTTGGAAGATTTCTCCATTCACTTCCACATGATCTTCTCCTTCAATCAAGTTGCATTCTAAAGAAACAGTGAGAACAACAGAGATGCTATAATACATTCATGGAATGGAATGGTTAGAGACTCGCGGTAAGTTTGCACATTGAAATAAAAAGATTATGTCACATTTTTGTTTCACTGATTTGTTAGTGACTGCACAAAGAGTTAATAATGATCATGTGCTGAACATGTCTGCTGTAACACCTCTATATTATGCTACTTTATTAGGATGTTCAAGGACTTCTGTTGATTCCCTCAGTGTCAGACAAGAAACTGCCTCCTACGGATGCAAAAGCTTGCACGGATGGTGTAGTTTTGGAAGTGTTTCAAAGGGCTTTGGAAAGGCTGTTTGTCTCTTTCCTCAGTGCCTTTCTCTGAAGTATCAAGGGGATGGCAGACGGACGGTGAACATGGTGTGGTGTCAGATGCCAGAGTACATTTAATAGGGTGAGAACTGTCTCATACTGTTGACAGATGCACCCTGTACAGAGGATTAGGTCCTCCGGAATCAGGCATCAGGAATCTCTTCACTACTGGCTCGCTGCACGCAGCAGCTTTTATTTGACCTTTGTAGCATAAATGAGTCCTTTTTCCCTGAGATTATGCAGATGTTTTAACCTAAAATTTTGTAACTCTCAAGAGCTACGCCAGAGTAATATTTCAATTTTATTTTTTTCTTATCTCTTACACTTATGTCTTGACCTGTCATTGCAATCTCCTATTGTTGCTCTAAGTTTTCATTTTAGTAGAAAAAGCTGTTAAGTTTCTTTTTAGGTACAGAAAAAATTAATTTCAATTTATATTCAGAGTATGTCACCTGCAGATCTGTCTGGGCTAGATTTCCTTTACATAGTTGCTTATACTTAGAAGGAAATGTATTCAATGGCCTGACTTTTTTCTGTCAATATTAATTTCCTAAGTAAAATTACTAATTATTGTTAGTAATGTAACATCACAAATGTTGCTCTCTTTGGTGACATATCAGAATCTCAATTTCAGTTTGCAGGCCCTTATATTCCAGTTGTTCTATGATGGGTTTGAGAGGATTGTGACCCCAAGCTTCAGAACCATGCTTTTCAGATGCATGCATGTACTGCCTCTGGCTGGGATGGAGTTAATTTTCTTCACAGCAGCTGGTACTGTGCTATGTTTTAAATTTATGACCAAAATAGTCTTGATGTTTTAGTTACTGCTGAACACTGCTTACAGAGCCTCAATGCCTTTTCTGTTTCACATACTGTCCTCACAGCCAGTAGGGGTTAATCCACAACGATACTTTAAATATTGAGGGAGAAATCAACTTCTACACATATTAATTACTTGTCTAGCAAGAGAAATTTAGCTCTCCACTATGTATGTACTGTTCTCCAGTGGAAACAAAGAGATGCCAATGGCTGATATTTTAGTCATCAGTTTTTACCTTGGGGATTGTTCGGATCACGGTTCAGAACTGCATAGCGAGGAAGTAAAATGCCTTCAGATTTAAGAATACCATATACTTCTCTCCTAGAAGAACAGAAGTTGCACAGTAAGACAGCAAATCCTGCCAATATTTGTCTTTTACAGGCTGTGAGTCAAGGAGGAGAAAAATACATACTGGGTTGTTTGGTTTTTTTTAGTTACACAGGATAAGAATACATATAAAATACTCATTAATGTAATGATTTAAAGGTCACTGACACAGATGTACCTTTGCAGTGATCTCATCAATGTCAGTAAAAATGTAATTTGCTACGCCAGTCCTGTCCTCTCCACTCTGGCAGTGCAACAGCAATTTACGCAGAACAATTCTCTTGTTATAGGAAACTATTAACACGAAGAGTTGAAAAAGTTTGTATGGGACAGCAAGTGACGGCACCCAAAATAGCAAGTCTGCTCACTGTTTAGACGGCTCCAATGTTTATGTATTTTGCTGAATACTGTTTTGTTAATATTTGCTATGCATGATTGCAGCTCTGAAAGAAAATTCACTTTGAATAACCACACAATCTTTGAATACGAACAATGTCTGTTAAGTATCCACTTAACAGAAAAACAAAACCTTTAGTAAGTCACATGAATTCTATAATTACAGGAGGTTGTGCAGGTTGCTATATATACTTATGCTATACAGATTTTCAGAGCTTAAACTTTTTCACCTGCTAAGCTTCATACAAATGTATCACCAAATTTCTACCTTGGTAAGTCTTCAGATGTGTCAATATAATAGCAGTAAAAGAAAAAACACACTTAAAGACATATCCCAGAAAATTAGGGATACATTAACAAAGCATAACATTCACTGTAATTTTATTTAGACTACTGTACAATACACTGGAGCTGTTGCTATGCAATAACAAGATTCTCACAGTCTCTGACTTAAAAGTAGCTTGCTGCTTACAGGTAATTAGCATTACTTACCTGTCTTGTATGTGATACTGCATATTCAAGTCATTGATTATGAATGGATTCCTGAGTTTTGCATAGGCAACTGCTTTGTCCAGTGGAAATCCTAAAATATTTATTAAGGCAAATAAATTAAAACTACAAAACACAACACCAGTAAATAGTTTGGAACCTTCATATTCAAGCTTTAAAGTACAACCAGAGATATGGCTTAAGTGGGAGGATGCTCCCTGAACTATAGACACACATAACATAACTGTAAGATGATCATAAAACCACTGCCTAATTTCAGTACAGGCTGCCAAAAGTAGCGGTCCTGTCTCCAGTCCCCTCCTCCTCACTCCACATACCCCCCACTTCCACAGGACCAGAACTAAGGCTTTTATTGCCCCTGCCTGAAAATAGGATTTTTAACTTAAGCCTAACCATATCTGGTTCGCCGCCAGGCGCACAAAAAAACCCCTATATGTTGGCAGAGATACATGAACAAGTGGCCAGAGACCCAACACTCCCACTGAGAAAGTAGCATGCCTTCACAGTTCTTGGACCACATAAGCATTAGATCACCATTTCCACTGGCTCCACAAATATTTACTAATGGAATAGCTATTTTAAATACCATGTCAGACAGGACTTTCTCAAGCAATGAAAACAGTATAATTTAAAAAACTTGTATTTTATGAGTCAGTTGTATTATTTTAGATAAGACAGTTGTATTATTTTAGGTAAGACAAACTAATTGCTTCCTAGGAAAGAAAAGACAAAAAAACATACGACAACCCTCACACTGGTTAAGGTATTTAGAAGTCAAAAATATTTATGGTATTATTATTAGATTTACCTTTAGAATGAAAAGAAATGAGACAGTCACATAAAGGCCAGTTTTCTACTGGCTCATTCAAAATAACATCCTCTTCAAATATTACCACAGTTATGTACTTAAACATGGAGAGGCGTTCAAGAATTTCTTTCATTGGTTTGGACTTAGATTTCTTAGCCATTGAACAAATCCCAACTGCGATTTGTCTTTCTGGTGGCTGAAGAGGGGAGGAAAAAAGCAGTTATTATTTTTAAGTTTTCTCAGAACACAACAGAGTTTTAGCAGCACAATATTAGAGCAAATACTTTCTGTTAAAATTCACATACAACCTTTATCTTAGTGTTTAATCAGGTAAATTGCTAGCAGGTAACAAAATGCAGCACACCGCAGTGCATCCTTAGGAAAAATGCCTCAAAAAATGAAACTGTTCAATAGCTCTACACTACTTTTTGTGAGTACTGTATCAGGAACAAACACACAGGATAACCATCTCCAGTCAGAAATCTCAAATCTGAATTAAGTCATACGTCCAGCTTACTCTGAAACTAACAAGCAATTCATTTTTAAACTATTTAATTTTTCTACACCTACTTAGTAGTGACAAGGCTTCTCATCTTATTACCTAATACTGTAAGTGAATTGGGATTTCTGAGCTATTTTGTGCATAGACAGTTTCACTTTTCTTCTGTATATTCTATATTTTCTTTTATGTTATAAGCATTTAAAAAATTATTTCCCTAGTGGTATTCCTAAGTGCAACAGCTAACCTACTCCTCTGTTTAAAAAGAAACAAAAAAACCCCAACCATCCTTTGTTTCAACTTACTGTTCTTTTAAAACATACCCAATTACCTTCCCTTGCTAACATACACAGACTGAATTGAGCTGTATGAGCTGCTACTTTTGCACCACATTTGTGCATTTCCAAGTTACTTTTAATCACAGCGTTTTACTAACACTTCCTTGCATTTATATTTTTCAGACGTGCTTGCAATCAGTGAAAATTTAATCTGACTATTCCCTAAAGTGAAATGTTACACAGTAAAAGAACAGCAAAATGCAGCTTAAAAATAACACGACATGCATAATAAAATTAAGTTTGTCTTAAACAAACTAAAAATTTGTAAGCACAGTGCTAAAATACAATTCAGAACACTCTGCAAGGATAATAAACTAAGGTATAACTTAAGATTAATTTAGCATGCACTTTATATACACCAAGACAAGGAAGAAGAATGAAAACATGTCAGATCTTAATGAAAACAACAGTAAGATGAAAAAACACATGTTGAGTTTGTTCAAACTGAAAAATCAAAAATTAACTCCGCGGCAGTTGACAACTCACACAAAAGAAAAATTCTCAATCATTTTTTACTACTAATTATCCAAATAAATAAAATGATGCGTTATGCCATCAAGTTATACCTAAAATATAAATCAAGTCTGAAAAGCTGGCACATTAACCTCAGCTGTGCTGAAACTCTGCATTAAGGTCAAGCACACCTACTTCAAAGTTCAAAGTGTACTTACTTTCCAAGCGTGCTGCATTTCCAAACATAACTGACATCATTACCTGAATATGGACAATTCCCCAATTCACAACACCATTTCAGTATTAGACTTCTGTGATGTAATGCCATTTCAAAGTAAAATAATGCTAAAGAACATACAGAATAGTACACACATGCCCCTATGGTACATACAGAGTCATACTCTTCCTCCTCTTCTTCCCCATGGTCATAGAAGTGTTCGTAATCTGTAGATCTGGCTGCATCCAACAATTCTTCTCCATCTTCTCCACCCACGAAGAATCTAGGAGGATCATTCTCTGTTTCACTAACAGACATGGTTACAAGATCTGTAGAGATCTATGTAGAAACTGCAGCCACTTTGGCAGCTGAGATACTGGGCATGTTTCCCGCTGACTCGGGAACACAAAAGTCCCCTGCTCTTTGATATTGCTTGTGCAGTGTTGTCACTGTGCTGACGTTGTCTGCCAGACACTGTTTAACTGGTATCATCTGCTCATTATTGGTTCGAGCTGCTGCTCCAAGAAACTCACGACAGGCTACTGCTTCCCTGAGATGATCCGACAACTTTTTAACCTGAAAGAAATTCCAAAACAAACAACAAAGAGAAAAAACACATTTGATAAAGGCACATAAAAATAGATCTTCCTCATTTAGAAAACATATTTGGACATCTACAGACCTCTGAGCAAAGCATCAGAAATAAAACTGTGCACGCTACACGTAGTCTACACTTTCAGATGTTTAGAAAGGGGGGGATAATTTCAAGATATTTTCAAACTACTGATACAGACATTTTAAAAATAGGCAACAAAACTCACAAAAGTAAAAACTGACACATGGATTTTATTCCCAGCTTAAGAAGGGCAAAGTGCAGACTATATCTTTTATATGAAAAATAAACCAAAAAAATCTTCCCCAATATCTGTGATATTTCTCTCACCATTGCTGTAATCAGCTGTTTTTTCCCCAGTTTCCTAACCAAATGGCAATGGCAAACAGACAAAAATGCTAATGAGAACTATAAAGCCTCCACATTAGGACTATTCTTAAATAGTCAACTATTCTTTCAAAAACTGAGTGAATCTTCAGCGTATGTGCCAGCTTTATGTTTGCTTATAAATTTCTGAAGCAGCATTGTTTTACTTTTACACTAAAAATTAGTATTTACAATGTACACTAGCACTGCATTCTGTCAAAAGTACTTATAAGCATTAATCTACCAGTGAAGTGAACACACACTGGATCCTTTTAACCAGCCATGTGAAAATAAAATCTTGGCCAAATAACTTGTATACTGACACAGAGACTCAGAGCTCAGTGATCTGCTGTTTTAACTAGGTAGCTGTTCCTGCTGCAAGTTCTGCGTGGCTTTATACCGTTCTTATTACTTAGAAAATGAATAAGCAGTTAGTTGTTTAGAAGCTCATCTGATCAAACGCTTTAGGTTGTTTATTAGTCAAATCATTACGTAAGTGCCACTCAAAAACGATGTCTCAGCGGAACTGAATTTGTCCTTAAATATCTGACAAAAAGACTTTGGCTGTTCCATGAACAAAATGAAGCAATAGTAAATTCCCAATGGTGATCAACCATTCAGCTTCCCGTGAAAAAGGATGGTAAACAGAGCAAAAGTTACCCAGAAAGAATCTGTCCTATGTCTGGGAGCAATAGGTTAAGCGTGGGTAAACAATACAGCTGTTTCAGAAGCTGAAGTCCAAACAACAGACATGTAAAGATGCTGGAGTGACAGCAGGGGATTAAAAATGTTCATTTCTAAAACTTATATATCTGCTCTCCTTCAAATCCGCTAATGAAAAATTACTTTCCCTTGGAATGTGAAACTGTAGCCATTTGTCCTTCAAGCAACAAGAACAAAATTAAAATTTCAAAAACCTAATTCACCTTGCTCCCAGGAGAGTTAGAAATCAGGTATTGAGAAAAATCAATCCTGTTTATGAAAGAATGAAGAAAGTGAGCTTTCCAAATCCTGTTTCTACCAAACTTCAGAAAGGCAGAGGTTATTGCCAACATACACTGGCAACTAATGCAGAATTTCGAAATGGTATTAAAAACAAAAAAGGCTCCCAGAAGCTGGTAAAGCCTGAAAAGGAAGTTTAACAGTTCCTCTTGTATCAGCTTCCCCTCCCACTATCCTGACTCTGTAAATTGGAAAAAAGTGTCTTAACAGCTTTTCATAACCTAAGCTTTTCTCATAAAGAAGGAAAAGCAACCACTTGAAGCAGATAAGCAGGAGGTCATAAAAAGAGGGTTTTTAAGCTTTCTTTCCCCTGCCTATTCCTGTAGCACTTTGTGAGAGCAGCAGAAGTTGTGACGTTTGCGTGCAATTAATAACTAGTTATTTCATGAGGATCTCTGGCACTACCTAAGGCCCTCTAACCCAAAGGGATTACTTCTCAAAGAAAGCAGAAACCACACAAATAAAAATTGAAAGGAAAGCACAACATGTTTGTCTACAAATGACACAAAGATATAGCCCAACAAGCTTAATTCCCTATCAAACCTACCTGAAACTTTGTGTTTTTCTACATTCCTAACTCAAGAATCTGGAGAGTGCTGGTGTTACTCATGGCAAGTAGACCTGTCAAGTGGAGCTTCACTTGTGGAAAACAGACCTTGAACAGTCACGTAGACTACTTGGAGTTAACAGATTATTTTCTTCAAGACTTACTACGTTGTTCACCTGTCTGAAGGTGGATGAATTACTGCATTGCCACTCTATGCTATTCCCACCGGGCCCCAGAGTTTTCAGTCAGTATGTAAAAATAAGGCCACAGACATGGGATCAAGGAAAGATACTGACAATTTTCAGGCTTGTGAACTACTGCAGGAACATGCTGAATTGCATATAAATTGGTATTCTGACTGCTGATGGTTACCAGCTTATCTCCCAGCCAGCAGATGCTGTAAGCTACTGTCATTAGCATAAATTTGAATCAGGATATAATGAATAAATTATTTATTTTTTAGAATAAATGCTTTCAGAGATGGCAATTAAAATTCTTTCCCTCCGAATGCTCTGGCTACTATAAAAATTGAAGAATCCCCTTCTTTCTTGTGGTGTGTGAAATAAAAGGAGTCCAAGAAAAGAGACACGGAAAGAGAAATATGCAAGTAAGTGACTGCAACTACAGCGAATGGCTTAAAAAAAAGTCTCCTGAAAACATCTGCAGTTATCTGATGTCAAAAATGCAGTAAGACCATACTTGGATAAAAATGTGGTTCCCAGGTTGTACAGCAAGCAGAAATAATAAAGGGCAGAGCAAGAAGGTGGAGCTGCCTTCCCATTCCAGAAGTACTACCAATGCTGATGGGAGAAACTTATAACACACTGTACCCTAAGCAGAATTCCATCTTGCTGCCCCTGCAACAGGGAAGAGTCTTCCCAGTACCATTTTTCTGTATCAAGAGGTGAGCAGCTGCAGCAGCAGTATAGGGGCTAAGACGCTCCATGCTAGATCCTCTCGTACTTGGTGCAAGAGCACAAGCTTCATCAGACAGTGAAGGTCAGAAGATTACATGCATGCCTCAACCATGGAAGAGTGCAATGTAAGCATGACAAAACCCAAACTTTGTGTTGGAATAGACACTGACCCATTTCTAAAGAGATAGCATCAAGAATACCCACGCAACTATCTCCTACCATGCAACAACCTTTCCAGCTGAAATTAATTACATTATGTTTCCTTCACAGGGCTTCTGTTTTACAGCTCACAAATAAAAAAAATATCTCTACTAATTTTGAAAAAACCCCACAATTTAAACAACACTGCTGTTTCTCAAAAGGACTTCCAATCAAATGTATGGCCTGTTCATTCCACCTGTCCTAAAACCTCCTATTCATGACTACCATATGACACATCTTGGCCAAAAAAATAAAAAAGAAGGGAGAGAAAAAAAATATTTAAAGAAAATGTTTAATCTGTTAATTTTACATTCTCATCTTAAAATGAACTGATCTCAGTTTTTCCCTCAGAAGTTAGATTGCACTGAAATAGTGCACTGCACACAAGTAAAAATCCTTAAATTTAACTGATACTACTTACTAGTGGAAGGTATACAAAACAACATTCTAAATATATAAAATGACACATAGACAAACTTAGCATTAATGTACAAATAGGCCTGTATTTGAATCACAAATTTGGGTAGCCTGCTCAGCACTCCCAAGTCCACTGTTTGCTCCAGCGGCGCACTGCAGGCTTTTCTTCTAGCTGAACATTTCTACACTTCCACAAGTATATTCTAAAAGAATAAGCCAAAATGTAGTCCTCACCAAGTGTTAACAGATACTCCCACAGTTTTCCTGCCCTCCTTACACATTTTTCAGCAGCTCAGGAATTCAGCCCTGGTGTTTCCCATATTAACATTAAGATTAGCATTCCAGTAACTGTCAGCAACAAATCAGCTCGACATAGCAGCAGTGGTCTTAACAGCCATGTCAAATGGACTCAAAGTTTTAACACCCTTGCTCCAAATACTAATAAAAACATATATAACTCCTATATAAGCAGAAGCATTTTACCAGGTTTTCTTCTGTGTTGCTACAGCTATTAGAAGAACAAATACACGCTGCCTCTACTGCACTCTAATGGAAACTAATGGAACAAAACTAGAGTAAAAACACTTCTCATCTGCTGTCTCAAGAAAAAAAACGAACACATCATACATTAAATAGCTACAAAACACTTCACAATCACGAACCACTCAGAGAAACAACTTTTGGAAACGCCATTATAACAAAGTAATTATAGAACACTTTGTGGCATTTACACTGTGGAATTTAAGAAACAGCTAACTGTAGAAGACGCGTCAGTGGTGCTCAGCTGTTACATGATTCTGTACGTATACATACATAACAACAAAAAAGCCCACTCCCTTGCACCCTTGCTCCGCATCGCTCCTTTTAATGTTTCAGTTCTTACCACTGTAGGCTTATTCAAACAGCGTCCATTACCAGCTTCCTCCAATTAAGTACTTAAAACTCGAATGATTTTAATAGCAATTTCTCAGGCCATCTTGTCGAGATGAAAAAAGCTTTCCACATCTTCCTGCTAGAACTGCTATACCATTAACAATACGTTTAACAGCAAAAATATTTGCCTCCCTCCAGCTGGGGCATTTGACCTGTTTTAGAATTCCAATTCTGCAACACGATTTTTCGTATAATGCGTGACCAAAGAAAGCCAGTTTGTTGGGCTGCTGGTGGAGCAACAAGTGTGGGGAAGGAGCAAGGAAGAAGCAGAGGGGAGAGGGGAAAAAGAACGAACCCTCAGTCTGAACTCTGAGAGAGCTGACAGCAGTGACTACGATCCCAGGTGCTCTGTGTGGATGCGTAACAGCTTTCCACAGGTGATTCAAAGAAACTTATTAATAAATTAAATTAATAATAAACTATAATAATATAATAATTATGTGAGACTCTGGAATTACGTGCTCAAGGACAGCATTTCCTTCAGGTCTCACAGATGACCAGGAAGAGAAAGGAGGCAGGACAGGTAGAAAACAAAGAAAATGGGAAAGGACATCAAGACACAGAAGCTGCCAAAGGCAACACTGTGAGCAAACCATACATGATTTGTTTATTGCCATGATTTACTCAGCAGAAGACACATATGCTCTCCAATTTAAATATGTCTACTGTGTCACTAAGCCAGTAATACAAAACATTAAGATTTAAACACAGACGTCGTTCTATTCTACCACACATCCTGCGAGGTGCTGAGTAGCAGCTGTCAGCCCATTACTGAGATGGTCTAAATCTAAAAAGAGATGCAGAGCAGCTCTGTGCCAATATCCCTCAGCCATAAAGAACTGTGGAAATCTTTCCCCATCATAAGTAACCTACACATCAAACCAAGCTTTTCCAAAGTTTCTTTTTCATTCTCTAAGTATTTTCACAGGAAACCAAATGCAAGATTTAATCTGTTCTGCCTCCACCCCACAACCAACCCTCAGTCAAGACAGGTAATCTGCAAAGTATCAGAAGGCAGCAGGGCAGACCACTGCACATTCGTCTCTCCACTGGCAGGCAGTGTGGCATGGACAAAACGTGGCAGGCACCCATGGAGGGATTCAATAAAATAAAAACAGCCCTTTTCTTTCCCTCTACTCCATTCAAAAGCAGCTGACTTGATCTGCTCCAACCAGAAGGCTGCAGCCCACTCGCCCTTCTCCCAGACTCTCCCAGGATTGCACCACAACTTGCTCCACTGCATTCCAGCACAGGGACAGCCACATCTGTACTACCTTCCTCTCACCGCACCAAAAACCCTACACCTTTTTGTCCCATATAGACACGCAGCCCAAAGTGTCACCGCTGCTAGCTCCACCTGCCAGTCCCAATCTCCTCCACTACAGGCAATAGGGTAGGGCAGTCTCCAAAATCTGTCAGGAAGTGATGATGTGACAAGTATCTCCCAAAAGAGAAGACAAAGAGTAGCCTTTGCTGCTTTTAGCCAGCCACTTGGTTGTGCCTACAAGCCAAGCACAGCTCTCGGACTGTCAGATGAAGAGCCATAATCTATTCTAAATGACAACTGTGAACATGCTAATCTCTTTCTGTTTGCAGAAACACTGCAAATATTTTGTATGGTGTTCCAAAAGCATTACTATCTAGTACTTTATGCATTACTCTACCAGAAAAACTACAGCAGCTCCCCTTCCAAAAGAGACTACTCACCCTTCAGTTTCCCTTTACTGAGACCTAAAGAAACATTCTGAAGAACGAAGAGGAGCTGTGAGTCTTCCTTGCCAGGTAAGAGCTTGTATTCAGTTTACATGGCAAGGCTTTGGTAGCAGGGAGGCTGCAGGCTTCTGTGAGCAGACACCAGAAGCTGCCCCCATGTTGCATAGAGCCAGCTTCACCCAGCTCCCGCTGCTGCCCAAAGCTGAGCCCATCAGTGATGCTGGTGGTGCCTCTGCCAGAATATACTTAAGAAAGGGTAAAATCACTGCATAGCAGCTGCGAGAGAGTAGTGACAGAACATTAGAGAAACAACCCTGCAGACACCAAGGCCAGTGAAGAAGGAGAGGGAGGAGGTGCTCCAGGCACCAGAGATTACCACGGGAGAAGACCACGGTGAAGCAGGTTGTTCCCCTGCAGCCCATTGAGGTCCACAGCGGAGCAGATCTCCATGGGCTGCAGAGTGGTTGACTCCACACTGGAGCAGGCAATGTGCCCTGAAGGAAGCTGAGGCCTGTGGAAAGACCATAGTGGAGCTCCTGGTAGGAGCTGTAGCCATTGGTGAAGACCCCATGCAGAAGCAGGACCCATGACCCCATGGGAGACCCACGCTGGAGCAGTTCACTTGTAATGGTATGATGCAAAATTCCCATTCTTGTGACCTGGGTAGTGGAGGGGGAGGTGCTCATCTCTTCTGCCTGGGATCCAGCGATAGGATGCACAGGACTAGTTCAAAGTGACCTCAGGGGAAATGAAGACTTGATATTAGGAAACATTTCTTTACTGACAGGGAAGTCCAACACTGGGACAGGCTTCCTAGAGAGGCAGTCAATGCCCAGAGCCTGTCAGCGTTTAAGAGGCGTTGGGACAACACCCTTAATAAGACGCTTTAACTTTGGGAGAGCCCAGAGGAGGTCAGGCAGTTGGACCGTCATAGGCCTTTTCCAACTGAAACACTCCAGCCTGGTCTAGTCAGAACTGCGGCCTGCGGGAAGGACCCACGTCGGAGCAGTTCCTGAGGGACTGTCACCCATGGGAGAGAATCCACGCCGGAGCAGGGGAAGAGCGTGAGGAGAAAGGAGTGGCAGAGAGGAAGGATTACGCACTGACCGCAGCCCCCATGGCCCTGCGCTGCCTGCAGGGGGTGAGGTGGAAGAGTTGGGAGTCAAGTTGGGCCTGGGAAGAAAGGAGGGGTGGGGGAAAGGTATTTGTAGATAGGTTTTTTTCTTGTTTCTCCTTATCCTAGTCTGTTTAGCTGGCATTAAATTAAATTAACTTTCTGAAATCGAGTCTCTTTTGCTGGCGAAACAGTTGGTGAGTGATCTCTTTGTTCCTATCTCCACTGCCGAGCTTTTCGTCGTATTTTCTCCCCCTGCCCTGTTAATTGGCAGAGAAGTGACAGACTGGCTTGGTAGGCACCTGGTGGCCAGCCAAGGTCAACCCACCACATTGCTCCAAATGTATCTCCTGGGCAAAAAAACCTACTGCAGTGTTACCTGCACTCCATCTTCAGCAGTAAAGTATACGTACAGGTGCTTTTACCCACACTCTTTCAGCTTGGTGGTTAGGACATTTTTCTGATAAACAGAAAACAGGAACTTGAAACCACTGAGATCTGAGATCACAGAAACAGTATCTGTCCTGTCTCATTCAACTGTTCTAACCATTAGGCTACCATAATCCAATTTTGCTTTCCCTATGCACCACTAGCTTTCTTTAAAGGTGGCCACTGGATTTCTTTTTACAGGAGAGGGCTTGCTGCTCTTGATTCTAAGCAGAAGGCAGGTACCTAACGTGCAAAATCTTAACCAGTGAGACATCTACACTCTCAACCAACAGGAACCCAGAAATACCCCCCTTAGTGGCACTTCCTACTGAAACAACTCTTGTCAGTGCTGCTTACAGGGGCACTCACATTTCCTGAAATGCTGTGTAGCTACGCTAGCCAACTAGTAGTCACCTAAATCTTCTCACAGGGACTGGAATTATTTTCCAAGACCTGTGCCACTTAAATGTTTGTCCCGAAACTAAGATTTTTCTGACCCTCCGTATTATAGTAGCTTAGGCTAGGGGACCAAAAACTTAAAGAGCTGTACCGTGCCATGTGAACCAGGATTCTGCTAAGAAGTTAATTTTGCAGTGAGGGAAGACAATGCCTTTTAGGTTGTTGATGAATGACATTTCTAGTCTTAAAGCACAACTGTTATAGTTTTCAAACAATAATTACTTTGGCTGATTGCCCCATGTTTGCTTTCCTTCCTAGTAATTATACAGTTAGCTAAGCAAAATATTTCCAGACATTTAGAATTACCCAGCTTAAAGCGAAATAACTTTTCAATGCATCTTTCCCATACAAAATTCTTTGCTCATAGAACTTACTTTCCCCCCAATATCTCACCAGCAGAAATGTAACTTTTCAGCACATGTAATGACATCAACTAAAACTGAGTTCTAGCCCCAAAGACTGCATTATCGCAGGGCATCTTTCAACTCTTTAGCCACCACAGAGTATAAATTGCAAAATGAACCATTAGCATCCTTCAACAGAAGTGTCAGAACAGCCGTAAAAGTCTAGAAAAATCTGTCTGGTAAATATCACTGTCTTCCCTTCAAGATAAAAAGGCAGTATTTTTTTTAAACTGGCAAACACTACTAGAAACTGACATCTGGCATGTGTTACAAGTGTCTTCTGCACAGCCACGGAACAGATAACCTTCACATTCATTAACCTTCAAGTTCCTTTCTAAATCAAACCTTGTCAAACACATCACATAAAAACATTTGTATTTGTCACAAGCTTGAATGTTTCACGAAAGCCTGGCTTCTGAACTTTTAGATATCCCACTCAAAGATGTCAAAACAGCTTCTCCATATTCTCACAACTTATTACTTCAACTTTGTAGAGAAGCAAAAGTTTTTGCAAAAAATTCTGTACCAAAGTTCAGTATGTTCAGCCTCTGCAGGCGTGATCTGTTCTAACTACATATGCCAGGAGGATGAAACTCTTCCACAGAAAAGAATCAAGACAACCAAGACAAGCCAATCAGTATAAAAATGTGTATTTCTTACATGTCGAACCATAAAAGAGGCATTTTACATAAGTCAAATCTTTATGCCAAAGACCAATTTGACATAGCAACAATACTCTTATTATTGGTTGAATCAAACCTCGTTGAAAGCGATAGGTTTTGCTGCCTCTCATCATTTGCAATCATGCATAAAACAAAGGGAGATTCTACAGGAATTCTGATAGCCCAGGCCAAAAGGAAAAGTTTATCTTGCTAGCAGAGTAGAAGTGATGCAGAATGGATGCAGAAAAGATGGAAACGGAGCAGCTTAAATAGACGAGGGGAAACAACACTTAGAAAAAAAGGTGCAACATACAAACAAGTGTAAAGAGCAGCTTTTCAGCTTAGGGCGCTAGATAAAAGTGGTTTGGATCAGAAAGGAAACCACTTATTTCACTGCGGTTGCGATACTGATCTGCCCCAGTCTTCCTGCTTGTATAAGGAGTGGTCAACTACAAAAATCAACTACTATGGGGCAACAATAAAAGTGCCAAAACCCGACCATATTCAAAGCTTACCAATACTCAGTAAAGTCCCCAGGTTCAGGGAAACACCACTAAAACAAAGAGAAATGTCACACAGGCCACCCTATCTATACATCTCTCCCATCTCAGCCCCTGACAGGTTTATTTTCTGGCTACTCCGTGTGTAACCGAAACTCAGTTCTGGGGCTGCTGCTGTCTTTCTTTCCCGGCTTGATTGCAACGTAGTCAGCAGTCCCCCCGGCCCCGACTGATTTTACACGGAACTGATAATCCATTTTTTGGGGAGGTTAACAGACTGCCCCCCATCCCGCGGTTTAAGAGATGCCCCATCACCCTCCCTCGAGGAACACTGCCTTCCACCCCACGCACTGCTTTGTGCCGAAAGGCTTCGCCTGCCC
>JAHREE010000495.1:10497869-10617148 GCA_033628505.1 Tringa tobata
AGGCTTGAAAAAGCCAGGGAAGGATGTAGGTGGGTGTGTCCATCTCTTTTACAGGTTCCTGGAAGCGCTTTGGTTAGAAAAGATGTATTCAAGGCTCTGTGGAGAATTCCTGTTTCTGGTAGGAATTGCAGATAGAGGTAGGAGAAGTACTCGAAAGCTGGACTGAAAAAAGAAAACAGTTTTGTAGTTAGGATTGTGATTGTGTGTGGGGAAAAATGAGCATTAAAAAGTGTTAAGCGTTTGCAGGCATGACTTCTGGCTAAAACACTAAAGCAAAAAGAGCCCTGGTTATATGTGAGTTTCATTCTCTTTGCTTAGAAAGGAAATACTTTCCTTGGCTGTAAAGCACTGTATTCTTCTCCAGTTTCAAAGGTATTAAGAACTGATTACTGATTGTAAAACTGTTTGATTGTTATAGACTGCCAGGTGTGTTATGAGAAAAATAGCATATGAATTATCTGAAGTAGTATGGCTTATTCTAAATAGCAAACCCAGAAGGTTTTATAACTTGTTATTTTCAGTTTTGGTTTTGGTTTGTCTTGATTTTTTTTTTTCTTTAAGATTAGGCCAAACAAGGTAAATTAGCTATTGGGGGAAAAAATGAGTAGGGACATAGGAAAAGAAATACTCGGGAAGGAATGTTATTTAATATTGTCCTCTTAGGCAGCAATCCAGCAGACTATTGAAGCACTTAAGAGTTGCTGGGTCAGTATCCTACTAAACACATTAAATGTATATGGATACTATGTAATGCATTCTTTCTTTATTGCCTTATGTTTGTTCTTCCAGACCTTTATAGTAGAAACTACCATTGCAGAAATGAGGATGTGAATTCTGTTTAACTGAAGTATAAGCCGTGGTCCTGCTCAGATGTATTTTACTGCCGTGCCAACTTCATTTTGTTAGAATTGGTAACCATGTACTACATGGAGAGTATCCATTATTTCAGGCGAGAGTTTCATGAGCAAAAAGTACTGGAAGAATAAAGATTGTTCTGGAACATCTTTTCTTCTTGTGTGTGAAAGTCTGTGTCAAGCCAAAACGGTCCATCATCCTAGTGGCTAAGTGATAAATCATACCCAGCTAGTTTTGACTTTCTAGCCATGCTTGGATAATTGCAGGAAGGCCTTTGGGAGAGCTCTCAATGAAGCTTGAATGCATGTCCCTGGCAGATAGGATATATTAATTGCTCTTCACCAGTATGCTTTTACTGACAGAAATGCTAGTTAGTTGGCTTCTTTAAAACAACAGAAATGTGAATTTTGTCGTGGTAGCCTGACCTTCCTTTTTGCTAGTAGTTAGCCAGTTTACCAACTCAGTGGGTTGCTGTGGCTTGTGCTATTAGATGCAAATTTACACAAAACTGCTGTGCCAAGATGACTAGAAACAGTACTTTATTCTCGCTGCATTCCTTCCCTGTTCTGAAACACCCTCTTTCCTTGCTGTCAGGATTATAGTGGTGAAAAGTTTATCTGCACTAGTTCTCTCAGGTAGGAGAATTTTACTTTAAAACACTAATGCTGTGTGACAAGAGACTTGACTGGTTTTGAAAGCCAGCTCTAGGTTGTGCAAAATTAAGTATTCAGTGGGGCAAAGGTCTTGTCACTGTTTGAATGTGAAGTTCCTGGCGTGCTTTTAACACTGATAACACAGCAACGTTTAGCCCAGCTGTACATGCAGAATATGATATTCTGTAAATATCATACAGCATTTTATTTTCTGGGAGGAACAGAGTAAATAAAAGCAAGCATAATCACTCTTTAGAGCTCTTTACTCTCTTTACACCCTCAGTATAGTAAAGATAGGTGGAAAATAAAGATAAGTTGAAAACTAAACATCTGACTTATGCATTTGGCTTTCAAATAGCATCATGGTTCAATAAGATAACGTGGATTCCAGAGTGACTGGATGCTGTCACTTCCCCATAATTATATGCTACTGAGCAGATATGGCAGAAAAACTGATTACTCCTTTTAGCAGGCTATGTTGTCACGTTGTCTAGTCTTGAGACACTGGCAGGATGAGGAAGAAATTTGCTTAATGCTGTGGATAACCAGCATTCATTAAGAAATTATGACATGGCAGACCCCAACCCTGATCCTGCTCTTGTAGACATCAATTAGAGCAGGGTCAAACTGCCATTCCATCAACATCTTCATTGCTGCTGGAGCAGACTTGGAAAAAAAAAAACCTGCCAACACTGAAATCATACAGAGTCTGCATGAGTATTTCTGCCTGTGAATGTTTCTGCTGGTCATTAGTTCCTAATTGTTTTGATGCTATTCTTGCTAGACGCAAACTTTTCCTGTACCAATGACGCATTTTACTAATGACATTTTAGTTTATTAATGTAATCAGGGAAGTCAGCCCGTGTCAGGGAATGAATTGTTACCTTACATGTGGAGTCTGGTTTGGGACTTCAGAATCTAAATGTCAGACAAATTAATGAACAAAATAGATTTCTGTCAGTTTCTCTCTGGGGAGGTTTTTTATTCCTATTTGTCTATGTGGGCTTTTTCCAACTAGGGTGTCTCTCTGGACACATCTAATCTCCAGCATACCTGCATTTGAGACCTATCCAAATGTTTAAGAATGAGAACAGCAATTTCTTTCTCACTAGTCTCATTTTTCCCCCTGTCCAGTGGATATAGTGGAAGTCTCCATTGTTTGGAAGTTTTTAAAATAAGGTTGACAAAACCAACTTTATCCAGAACAAAATTAGTGTGTCAAGCAGTGTTCCCTATTGCTTAAGTTGATAGCATGGGGATACCAAGAGCAGTGCAGTGGATGGTGCAACATCCTCTTAGATGCCAAGTTATCAGGGAGCTGCTGAAATACAAAGAAAACAGTAAAAACTGAAGATGTGCTCCTCTGACAGTTTCTCTGTCTTAACAAATACTGTGTATTTGTTCAGGTTAACAATGGTCCGCAGTGGAAAAAATGGTGGGCTCCATCTGAAGCAGATCGCATACTACAAGCGAACGGGGGAGTATCATCCCACAACATTATCAAGTGAAAGAAGTGGAATCAGGAGAGCAGCCAAAAAATTTGTTTTCAAAGGTAAAAAGAGTCTCTCAAACTACTCTGAAAATAGATATTATTTTTTTTAGGTGAAGATTTGCTGATACAAAAAAAGAAAGTGATGTCTTCCTCTGCAGCAGGATGTGATTGTAATTTGTCTCTATGAAACAAACACTCTGCTTTAGCCGTGTTAATATATAACAGGATGTTTACAGAAATGGAAACTCAATCTGGTCTAGTTCTTTCCAGGAGGGATTTATGCATCTATCTAAAAGCCAAACCTTGTTCTAAATAGTGCGGAAATACATTGCCATTGCAATCCATAGTTCAAAGGACTTCAGAAAGGGGAAATTCTGATCTGCAGCTGCAGACAAGGAACGCTTGGTCCAGTCTGGAGGACGCTGTGGGTGTCTGGGCAGAAGTGCAGAGATGGCTTTGCCATCTGTCACCTTAGAACCTCACGGATCATCCCAGCTTTACTGCATCCCTGCGAGGAGGTACATGAGCCTCTGCTGTGCTCCCTCAGTCCCATCAGACCTGCCCAGTCTGTGTGGAGAGAAGGCAAGGAGGAGTTAAAGCTGCAAATAGCAATGTCACGTTGCTGGCAGGCGGACAATAAGTCTCATAACGTGTCCTACCTCTCTCTCCCACCCCCCTGCATCAGCTTGTGTTTCAGTCAGACTTCCTGTGGGAACATTGCCTTCTGACTTGCCCTCATATCCTTCATGTCCAGATTAATAAATACGGGTGACCAGTTGGCTCTTTGGAGGAAATAATGAAAGTATTTGTAAACAAAAAGGTACATTTGCACAGAAGTGAATTGATTTAATAAATTCTGTACTGAATCATGCCCAGTGGTTTAGTAAACTAAACAAAAGACAAAACACTTGCATGTACTTTTCTTCTTTCAGAAAATAAATTGTTCTATGTTGGAAAAGACAGAAAACAAATGCGCCTGGTAATTGTTTCAGATGAAGAGAAGAAAAAGGTGCTTGAGAAATGTCACGAAAATGCTGCTGGCACTCATCATGGCATATCAAGGACACTGACTTTAGTGGAATCTAATTACTACTGGACCTCTGTAACAAATGACGTCAAGCAGTGGGTACGGTCTCATAGCTACAGGATATTGTTTTAATGTAGTCTGTTACAAACACTTTGTAATCATGTGACTGATACAGCAAGCACCCGTGCTGCTTCATGAGGAGGAAATGTAAGCTTACAATCAAACTGCAAATGGTCTTCCTGGCAAAGCAGAACGTTCCCTTTTTTCTTTTGCTACTGGCCACGTGACTTTCATATTGCTGTAGGTTACCTGGTGGTGGGGAGCCATGTTGCCTGTAAGCTCGCAGGGCACGTCTGGTCTTTGAGAGGGATTTCTCTTGCAAGGGCTCTTACATATCTTTGTTGGGATGCAGTCTTGGGGATATGTGGCTAGAGTGGCTGCTGGCAGGTAAGAGTATGAAAATGGTGCCTCAGCCTTACAATTAGGCGTGTTCAGGAAGTAGTTAAACAAACCACTGCTTGGGAAAGTTCCTTCTTCACCCAAAGACACATGGACATGATCCCTAGGCAGAGTGTGAGCCTTGAGGAAACTGTATGTAAATGTCCTTTATGGCACAATTACTGTTGCTATCAGCTTGCTGCATCACCTGAATACTCTGGGTTCATGCAAAACTGTAACATGAACTACTGTTCCATGTTACACGTAGCATATTATGTATACTACCAATGCTTATCTACACAGTAGAACCAAAAGGGGAATGATTGGGACTTTCTTTCTGCTTAATGTTTCCTTTAGTATTTACAGATGGTAATGGCTATTAAAAATCTATACTGTGGACTTGAAAGAGCACAGTGCCTTCACAAAGGACAAAGTTCAGCTATGAATTCTTGCATATAGAATCATAGAATGGTTAGAGTTGGAAGGGACCTTAAAGATCATCGAGTTCCAACCCCCCTGCCACAGGCAGGGACACCTCCACTAGAGCAGGTTGCTCAAAGCCCCATCCAGCCTGGCCTTAAACACTTCCAGCGATGGGGCATCCACAGCTTCCCTGGGCAACCTGTTCCAGTGTCTCACCACCCTCCTCGTAAAGAATGTCTTTCTAGTATCTAATCTAAATCTCCCCTCTTCCAATTTAAAACCATTATCCCTTGTCCTGTCACTACGGTTCCTGACAAAGAGTCCCTCTCCAGCCCTCCTGTAGGCCCCCTTTGGATATTGGAAGGCTGCTATAAGGTCTCCCCAGAGCCTTCTCTTCTCCAGGCTGAACAACCCCAGCTGTCTCAGCTTGTCTTCATAGGGGAGGAACTCCACCCCTCTGATCATCTTCATGGCCCTCTGCTGGACCTGTTCCAACAGGTCCATGCCTTTCTATGTTGAGGACTCCAGAGCTGGACACAGTACTCGAGGTGGGGTCTCATGAGTGCAGAGTAGAGGGGGAGAATCACCTCCTGAGACCTGCTGGTCACGCTTCTTTTGGTACAGCCCAGGATGTGGTTGGCATGTCCTTCTCCTGGCCTTCACTGTTACTTGGTTTTGTTTCAGTTTTATGCTGGGGCTGAAAAGTCTAGGGGTAAAAAATGATGAGAGATGATAAAATTAATTTGTTTTGCATTGCCTGGACTGACCTGACCAACAGAGGAGTAGTGGAAACTTACAATCCTGCTGGTTGTCTTAAACCTTCACCATTGCTTTGCATTGATAGCATCTTCCTTGATGTTTGCACTAGGTGTATGCTTGCCAGCATTGTCAAGTGGCAAAGAATACAACCACCACTGCACCCAAAACACATCCTATCAAAGCTGAAGAGCCATGGGCAGCAGTCACTATAGACCTAATGGGACCTTTTAATATTACCAACAGAAGCCACAAGTACATCATAACAATGACAGATTTGTTTACAAGATGGACTGTTATCTTGCCACTGCATGACACTTCAGCATCTGAAATTGCTAAGGCAATCATAAATGTGTTTTTCATATATGGGCCACCTCAAAAAATGCCTATTGATCAAGGGAAGGAGCTGGTTTATCAGGTAAGTATTCACATGGCTGGGTTTTTTTTCTTCCCCAAGAAAAAAATACATTTTATCCTGTAATAAATCTGAATTTTAGGCCGTTCTTGAAAAATGCTGTATTTTTTCTTTAATTTAAAAGAGAAGTTAGCACATGTAGAAAATGACAAACCAATTATTTGCAATTGTAACATTATGCAGTGTTTCCCAGGGTTGTATTATTTGGATAAAGAGCAAAGCAAAATGATTTCCTGACAGTCATAGTGCAGGTTTTGTCACTCAGTTGAACTTTCACACTCCTGACACGCTGTATTTCATTCATCCATATTGTCCCAATGTAGCTGACAGCTAAGGATATTTTTGACACTGGTCTATAGTGATTATGGAGAACTTTTCACACTTTGATCCTCTTAGAGATGATGAAATCATGAGACATGACACGGAGGAAATGACAAATTGAGTTAGTGGCAGAAATGTGTTTAGAGGCCATCAATTACTGCCTCCTAAGCCACACTGATTCCTTTAGCTCTCTCAACCCTGGACTGTTTGGTGGGAATACGTATATAAGACTTTTGCGCAGTCACCATTGTAGCAGCAAAAGAGACGGAAAACTGAATTTGTTTACTTGAACTGTCATACAGAAGAGGGAAACCTTCAGTAACTGTGTTTTTTCTTTTTCTTTTGAAGATAAATGAAGAACTGTTTGCACTCTTTGGAATGAAACAAATTGTATTGTCTTATCCTCAGGCAGATGATGTAAATGAAAGAACATGCAAGACAATTAAAGCTGTCCTTAACAAATACTGCACTGACCATCCAAATGACTGGGATGAGCATTTGTCTGCTATTGCCTATGCTTTCAATTTGACAAATTTGGTATGTGAAGGTTCTTAGTCTTTTGACTGAAGTTTCCCAAAATAACTACAAAGCTGTATGCTAAATGTGCTTGCTTTTTGCTCCCCGTTTGAATAGGAGTCAGATCAAAACACCCCATATTTCCAAATGTTTAATCGTAACCCCCATGTTGTTGAGCCAATGAATGTATGTGTGGAAGGAGAATACAGTATGTTTGCCAAAATATTTGAAACAACTAAAAAAGCCAGTGAAGCACTGGAAGAAGGGAAGACCTCGGACTGCCAGGTAAATGCTTATGTATTCAAATTTTACTAGTAAGAAGACTGAAAAAAAAAAAAAAAAAAGATTGAAAGGCTTGAAGTGTAAAGTATAACTAACCTTTTAAAGCAATACGGGGTTTTGTGGGGGGCTTTTTTAGTTTGTTTGTTTGTTTGTTTTTTTTCCTGTGATTCCTAGATTCCAGTGTTGACAATTCTCAGGTATTTTGAGGGACTAAACTTAGTAGAGACCTGTTCCCAAGAGATTACTATCTGACTTAGAGGGCTATATACCCATGGAAGCTGAAAATCACTACTGATGGACTATTGATTAATGAAGATATCAGTTTCTTCAGAATTCTCCACCCCTACATATTATGAATTACATACATCAAAAACCACTTAATGTTATGCTTATGAATTATTAACCAATGTTATGAAAATAATTCATATGTATCTTTCTGCAGGTGGAGAAAAACACTTCAGATGAACAAAAAATCAGAAACAAAATCACTGTCAAAAGGAAGTCAAAGCAGTTAAATACTGTTCGACTTAAAGTTGGTCACGAAGTCCTCAGGCAAAGAAAAAATTGGTGGAAAGATGGTCGTTTCCAGTCGGAATGGGTTGGTCCTTGTATTATAGATTATATCACAGATAATGGCTGTGCAATATTAAGAGATGCCACAGGATCCAGGTTGAAAAGACCTATCAAGATGTCTCACCTCAAGCCATACATAAGAAGATCCAGTGAAAAAGGTGTGTATATATCTATGTGTGTATTTTACCTATCTACTTATCTATCTATCTGTAATTTTGGCTTTCTGTGTTTTTTTTTTTTTAATTTTTTTTTAACTTTCCTGTCATCTCTTGGTGCTAGTTTAGGTCATCAGAGTGAACAAGTATCATTCACTCACCAGCGTGAATTAAACTAATGCTAGATAATAATGTAATAATTGCAGTTTTCAGTGAGTGTGAGTGGCTTCAAACCTATGCGGAGCATTGAACAGAGCTAATGAATCATGTTTAAAGTCTGTTTAAAAATAGCTTCCATTAGAGTTGCTCCTAGTCTGTGGTTTGGCCCTGTTGATGCTGGCTGGTGAAAACATGCTAGAAGTATAAGGCTGAACTTTATTCACAGAGCATTTTTTTTTACTTAGTCTGACTAGTGCAGATGGTACATATTTAGACTTTTTCCTTTAACAACAAAAGAGCACCTTAAAATAGAAAGACTGCATCAGAGAACTGGTTAAATAATCTGAGTTTAGTTTAAATTGTGCTACTGAAGAAGTAAATGTGTTTCTTTTATCGGAGCAAATAAAATTGTCACGTTCTGCATTAGGAATGCTAGAAATTCCCGAAGACTTGGGTGATCAACTGCCACGCTTGCTCTTACACGTTCAGTGTGTCCTTTTGCAATGCTGCTGTGCTAATCAAATAGTGGCAGCTGTTTCTTTTCTGTTGATGCTGTCTCTGAGTCACTGCAGGCATTTTGAGGAAAATGAATACTCAGTGTTTAGAATGCTTCTGCCATAGAACAAGCTGCTTTTTGGTTCAGGGTTCTTGAATATTAGAACAATTCCAACCCTGTTGGCATGTGTGGTTAAGATTTGGTTCTTGAAAATGCATAAACTGTATTGAGATGGTAATTTCTTCCATCACCTCTTAAAGCTGAGGGATTTGCAAAGCTGAAACTAATTCTGGAATTTCATGTGAGAAGCTGATATTTATGCCAGTTGTCAGTTACAGATTTCATAACCAAGATACTGATTTCATGTCACGTCTCCAGGACACTGCTTTTGCTGTTGGATGATCACTCTGAGGCTTCCAGTTCCTCATTAAATTACTGATCCGTAAGGAAGAAGTCACGTGCATGTCAAGCATGCAGATAATTTCTAGCCATTACAATGACTTTGGAAGATTGTGTCACAGTTTAAGAAGTTAAAGGTGGTTGTCTTTGTAGGATCAAAGCCTAGTATTTTTACCACTAAATATTGCAGAAACAGTATGTGAATACAGAGTTTCTTCCCTTTCCCAGGAAGCGACTAAAGATTAGTTGCCTGACACAGGCAAAAAATTCAATGCGTTATGAATACTTACAAGTCTTAAAAATTATAGACCAATATTCACACATACTTACATTGTGTAGAGGGGTTAACCAGGCTTTGCCAAAATAATTGGCTGCCTTTATCAAACAGCCTAGCAGCAATCAACAAAGGGTATTATTTCAGTTGGATAAGAGCAGTGAAGCCAGGCAGTGAATGACATAGTAATGGCATCTTTTTCATCTGTAAAGAAACGCGCGTATCTTTGTAACAAAGGACTTCTCTTTATTAGCAGAGGTGGACTTTTTTTGTCTGCAAGTTATTTATTATTCCTACTACTGTGTTGTAAGTGGCAACAAAATATTTGCAGTGTTCTCTCTGAAATAAATCACAGAGAACACTGCAAAAAAAAAAAGTACATCTTAAGTGAGGCTACTTGTGGCCTCGCCTACCAACTTTGTAAGTGTTACTAAGTGTTCTGCTTATCTTGCTCCAAAATCTGAAGTGTGTCTTGTGTGTATCATGCTTTAGATGTGTGAGTTTGGGAGTTTTAAAAAGGAAAGGCAATTCCTGAAAATGGGAGTGTTCATTTTTCATGTGAGGAAAAAAATCTTTTGCAGGTAAGAATGGGCAATCAGAAGGAAGGTGTTTTTTCATAACCTTTTGTAACACTCTTGGTCGAAAGATGAATCCTGAGTTAGTGCATTGATAGAGCTCTTGTATGGACATCACAGGTTCACAGCTAGGGTGTACCTGGGTTACGTGATACCTGGGTGTCTCTACAGACAGGCAGAGGTTCCACGACTCCTTATGTATACATACTTTTACATATCTGAAACAATATTTTGTTTTCCTCAAACGTGAGTGTAGTTTGGTTTAAATATTAAACTCAAGAGACTGCCTCTGGGTCCAGTGCTCAAATGACCTAAGAGTTCAAATAGGCAGATCTAGAACACATCTGTTGAGAAATATGGCCAGAAAAGTGCAGTTTCACCTCCACAGTAGCTCCCACAAAGGTGCCTCTTTGGACCTACACCTCACAAAGGAATTTGTAGACCACTGTATAGAGATACTTGTCTGTTTGAATGACTCTTCTGATTTAACAGAACACTTAATTTCATACTAGGGTCCCTGTGTGAGCAAGAAGATAAGCCCTAAACTCACCTCCCAAAACAGAAGTATTGCACCATGTTGTCAATTACACTTCTAATTTGTCTGGTCAGACTGTTTTAATTTTATTTGAACTCATTTGGAAAAAAGTCAAAATACCGTAACCATATATTGGATAGAAGAAAACCTCAATAGTACTATACAATAGCAATCACCATTGTTGACTTTAAATTCTAAAGAACTGGTTTGTTTCTTTTCGTACATCTTCAAGAAGCCTGTTGTGCATTAAGATTTCCCAGCAAGAGCTTGGAGTAGCCCCCTGTCTGTATGCACAAAATGGAAGAACCTGTGTGTCCAATTATTTAAGGTATCAGTTCAGTAGGTGACTATGACACATGTCAAGCTAGTCATTGGCCTAGCAAAAAACAACTCTTAATGTGGAGCATCGCTGCAAGCATTATTTTGTGGATGTAATGAGATGCAGCCAAACGTTTGATGCTTGGTGGAATTGGGAAATTCACAGACTGCTGTCACTCAAACATTCTTGTCCTCTTATGGAAATTGTTTTGAAAAGTAAGTTAACACCTAACTAAATGTTAAATATGGCTTAAAGGAACTTAATGGCTACTTTTCTTTTGCAGATAACCATTACTTTTTACAAGGTGCAGTAGTTGTTGACCATGACTATATTGCCTTATCTGAAAGATCCTATAATCCAAGCCAACAAGACTCTGTTGCTGAAGGAGAAATAAATGCCTACACAAGTGATGTCATATCTTCTGTGCAAATGCCACCCACAGCCTGCAAAGACCAAGAATCAGCAGATGATGGTAAACCTGAGTCTGAGTTGACAGAAGATCATTGCATTGAATCAAACACTGCAAAGCTGGAGCGATGGCCTTCACCTTGTTGGACACTTCAGACCAAGATAGAGGATACTTAAGCACAGTGTCATGTCACAGTTCATTGCCAAACAGCTTGGAACTTTTGTGGCAGACCGAAAAAAAAAAAAAAAAAAAAAAAAAAAAGCTCTGAATTCCTTAACCAAATCTACTTTACTCCTTTTATAAGAGTACTGCAGGTATCGCTGGTTAGTTTGTATGGGTATTAAGAAGGAATTGCTCTGTTACCAAAAACGTATGTACAGCCTAGTAAAAGCACATGTTCTACTACTGTATGACATAAATTAACCACTGGACAGCTACAATGTTCTTAATGTGGGTGTTGAGAAGCACTTGCTCAGTGGCCAAAAGTACAGGCACACCCTAGTAAAAGCACATGTTCTCATCCTGCATTTGAATTTCACATTTTGTTAGTACAACCACAGTGTGGCTGTACCATACTATTATCCTCTCAGGACACAATGCATCATGTCACTGCAATGACCTTTACATTAATCCTTAGATGACTCATTCCTAATGGGCAGAGATACTGTGGGATGAATATAATCTGAGCAACTTGATGTGAATTTTGTCTCCAGAGAAGCTCCTTTTGCTGTTATAAAAGTTTCCTATTCTTTCTGAGAAGCTGCTAACTGACTTTTACAGCTTTTAATTTCTAGTCATTTAATGCTCTGAAAATATTTTGTGTCTTCTGGAAATCCAGCCCTACATGCATACTTTTTCTCCACCCAGACTGTTTCAGAAAGAAGGTACTGAGCAGTGTTTGGGGATGCTGGCTTAGCAGGCTGCTCCTCTGTCTCAGCCCCACAGAGCACTTGGAGAAGAAAGGGCTTTGTGATGGCATTGACAAACATACACAAGCTGAGAAGCTCAACTTTCTGGTAGCTGCTGTTACCCAAAAACTGTGCTGTCCCCTGAGGACAGCTGACCTTTATAGTTGTCAGTCTAGTGCATCAAGGAAGTAAAGAAAGTGGGCTTAGTAAAATAAAAAAAACTAGGGAATCCTGTCAAACTAGTTGCAGCAGGAAAAAAACCCACATGTAAATAGGACATAATCACTAATTGTGATCAGTGGACTGCCCTTGATTTGAATTTTTCCCCCAGTAGTGAGCACTGTAGTCCTACAGTATTTCTTCTCTGCGATAGTGGTTGTAGTTGAAATAGTTTTCCCCTGAATAGCAGTTGTTTGGGTGCTGTGGGCTACGGGTACTGGAGGTTCGTGTCATGATAGTGATGTGGCAGCCTAAATTATTCCTGTGCTAATCCTTAACAGAGGCCCAGGCTCTTTAAACCAACCGCTCCTCCTCCGTATGTACCTTTGTTTCTTCCACTATGATTATCGACTAAAGTGACATCTTCTACTAGGATGGATTTGTTATATTGTTAGATGTGGTATGTGTGTGTGCGCATGCAATATGTATAAATATATAGAGAGTGTGTGTGCAAAAAAAAAAAGAAATAAAAAAATATTAGCGTCAGGGATAAAATCGGAGAATAAAGGGCACTGTCTGCAAGATTTCTTTCTGCTTTGTTAGGTGCAAAAGAAATCTTACTTCACATGGTACAGCAGAGCTGTTTTCTGGGGAATCTTGGGCAGCACAAGTGCTGTGTACTTGTTACAGCTGCATTGGAGAGAAAGAAAATGCTACAGTGACAGAGGAATGGGAAAACCAGGAAACATTTAACATACTGTAATGCTGATTGTTCAGGGTTTCTGGTAGTTTTGGTCTACTGTATTACAAGCAGGCATTAGTGCTTCTTCAGTGCACCTAAATGGGTCCTTCTCTGCATGTGGGAGGTTCATTGAAATAAAACACAGGGGTTTCAAACTAATTGTGTGAAAAACAATCAATGGAAACTGTGAAAAGAAACTCACCAGGAAACCCGAGACACTGGAAGCGGCACACTGCGCTTGGGGAAGCTCAGAGAAACCCTTCGCACCCTTGCCATAGCGAAGCGTTGTTGAGTGTGTGCTTGTGGCTGCAGTCAGCTGTGACCTGCCTACTTGTGACTGCATTTTAACCAACTTGGATAAATACTCAGATGTCCGGCTGTATGCTTTTTCACTGGCACATGGGCTTGATTTGTGATAGGGAGATAGTAAAAGACTATTTCATAATGGAATTCTTAGAAATCTTGTTTTCTAATAGAGTTTGTGCCCCCTCATAGCAAGTTGTTTAGAGGAGAGGAGTACAAGGAAGTACATCGTGAAAGGAAAAGTGCAAATTTCCTCATACCTCCCAGCACAGAACTATGGACATTTATCCTGTGGGTTTGCTAGTAGAGCTACTAGCTCACAGTTTGGTGAAAAACACCATAAAAAATCATCTGCTAGAGAAAAGACTCTACAAACACTCAGAATGTTTTACTGTGTACTGAGAACCTTTTATCTCGTTGGAATACTTCCTGAACTTTCGTATAATGTTTGCCTATCCTCTGTTAAGGTGTTCTTGCTTTCCAGCTACAGACATTTTACAATTTTTTCCTCCTTCTCCCTAGAACTGAATGTTCCCTGCTGGAGGGCACCAATGAGTCATGATTTGCTTTTCACAGCAAGCTGTTAACAGTCCTCTGGAAATAACACTTTTGAGAACCAGATAAGTTTCCTTTACTCCTTTGCTTGGGTGCAACATCCATATCAATGACCTTTTGCAGCAGACATCATTACTCTAATGACCTAGCGTCAAAGTCTTTGCACAGTAACCTTCCTCGGTATTTTCAAAACATGTAATGGAACATTTTTTGGATTTGGAGTGGCGTGGATGCTCTCGGTTGAGGTATTGGACTAGATGAAAATGAAACACGTGAGCTCTAGAGTCTCACCAAGTGGTGGAAACTCAGCAAGGCACATCAGTAGCTGTCATCATCTGTTGGCCTGAGAGTGCGCTGCCCACCTGTGATTTCAACAGAAGGAAATGCTGTGTTGAAAGTCACCAAGACCAGACACTCTTTTGAATTAGATGGCTAAAATTGACACAAATAGTGGTGTCTTCAGGAAATGGGTATTACACTCTTCTACACATATTAGAAGACCTGTTGACCTACTGTGTAAATCTTGGTATTCAAACTCTGTAGACATTTGGAATGGAGAGCAGTACACAAAAAGCTTTAATTTGAAAAGGAAGGATAGAAGTAACCGGAGAGTAACTTAATTTTAAAACATTTAATTCAGGAGAGATGTATTCCCCAGTTCTTTCTCCTTTCCTCCTCTCTCTGCTTGTATCCAAAGCCCACATTTGCAAATCCGAGCGCACTCAGGTTTGCCTGAGCTACCTGCTTCTTTGGTGGGTGTTACTTCAGGCTCTGAGGAGGAGAAGTTCAGGTGTCCCGTGGAGCACCTGGCTGCAGTTGTGTGTGGTCCATCTTACCCTGGCGCTGTGCAGGGGGTTACGGGGATGCGTCAGGAAGCTGGCAGCAGGAACAGGTGTGCCCATATGCAAGAGAGGTTGTAAGAAATACAGCATTCCCAGGGGTGCTGCCCAGCTACAGATTGCTAGCGCGATGGTCCACAGGTCAGTCGGACACAACTTTCCATAATTTACCAGTCGTCACTCGCATGGTCCTTTTCTGGGTGCTCCACAACAATCTCTGAGCTTTCAGCAGCAGAGCTGGAGTGCTCAGAGCTGCAGCTGGTGGCAGGCAGCGGCGCCTTGAATAGATAAATTAATATCTGGCTGGGTTAGAAGGGAATTAATCATCTCACAAATTCACTACTTAAAATCAGTTGATGTTTTTTGACAATTTATGCCTTTAATCTCTCTACGCCTCATTTCCCCCTTCTGTACAAAGTGACTAGCACCGTGCCAGTTCCCAGGCAGACTGGAAAAAAACATTCATTGCTCCTCACAGAGCTGGCAGGCGCAGTGATGAAAGCCCCG
The DNA here is from genome assembly GCA_033628505.1 of Tringa tobata. NCBI lineage: Eukaryota > Metazoa > Chordata > Aves > Charadriiformes > Scolopacidae > Tringa > Tringa tobata. Next base: position 10,512,955 of record JAHREE010000495.1, read on the forward strand.
ACAGAAAAAAGTCCGTAAGAAAACGGAGTTCTATATTTTGTGCAGAATTTCAGTGATACGCAGTAAATAGTAATTGAGGTTCCTTCCCCACCAGACTGATCTTTGAGTGTTTATCTCATCAGACACCCCATCCATCACTCCCACAGATTAAAGACCTGGGAAAAGGAGAGCAGGCTAAATAGGAGCGGGGCAGGACTGAGCGTATGGTTATGGTATTGTGCTGCAAAAATGACTTATTTTTTTTTTTTAGGTTTTGGGGGTTTTTTTTGGTTTGTTTTTTTTTTTTTTTTTTTTTTTTTTTTTGTTAGGTTCTTCATTACCTTGCAGGTGCAGGTGCAAGGGTGTGGGGTTGAGCCCCGACTGTCCCTGCCTCCCCGCTGGCACGGTCACACGGTGGCAGCCTGTCCCCGCAGGAGCGCGCCGCTGCCCGACAGCTTGATTCTCCCAAGCCTTTCTTTCCCAAGCTACGTTCTCAGCACAGAGTTACCAGCAAAAAAAAAAATTTCAGTACTCCCCAAACCTCGCTTGCTGTGAGCAGGATCTCCCATGCAAGCGCCTGGAAAAAAGGCCACCCACCCTGTCCTTCCCCCCCGCCAAGTCCCTCACATGTGGCACAGTGTGCGACCTCAGACCCAGCCCAAGGAAAGGTGGCAGGTTTGTGGGAGCCAGTCCTTTTTAATGCAAGTAATTTTTTCTTGAGCTGCAGTTTTAGGATGTGCCTTGGCTGAAGAAAGCAGTAACAAACACTGGGGGCAGGGGGGGTGGTGGGATTAAAGCATCGAGGATCGCAGTGGCCAGGGCAGGGTTCTGTTTTTAAAACTGATAAGTAGCACCAACTTTAGTCTGTTATGGCTGGGTTTGTGGGTTGCCTTATCCCCATTCTGGCAAAATTCTTACATTCTAATAAAAAAAAACAAACACAAAACCAAAAAACACAAACCAGAAGATTTGAGTTTCTCGTATGTTTCAGTTTGAAAAATAAATGTCGTTAGTAATAAATAATAATTTCCCTAGTTTGCTGAGCTGTTACCAGTGACTATTTGCTAGGAACAAATTGCTCCACTGCATCTTTAAAATGGTACTTTTGGTACAGTTCTCTAGAAAAAAACCCTGCCTCTACAACATCTGTGTATTTCTTTAAAGAAGTCGTACAATGAAATCAGGCAGAGCTTCACTCGCAGGATGTTGTGCTTCGCGTGCGACTAATTAATAAGAAACACCAGCAGGAAGGAGCTAAAGCAAGGAGCAGTTCAGCAAACGCGTCTTCATGACCTGGAGTATTTAGAAAATTCCTAGTGCAGCTTCCAGGCTGACTCCCATGCAGCTCTTCCCTTGCAGCTCTCCAAACGTGTGTGTAACAAAGCCAGCTGGATGCTCCTTTCAGTTTTCCAGCCACCAAGTCCAAAAACAGCAAGGAGTTCACAGGTTTTGCTTGGATAAGTAGCTGCCACCAGAGATTTAAGATCCCCCCTCTATGCTGTTAGCTCCCCTCTTTCTTCTGCCAGTAATGTTTATCTATGCAGATTAATCTAATTTTTTTGACAGGCATTGGAGGGGAGATTGAGGAGCAGCTATAGTATAAATTTTGCTAACAAATTGTGATAATTGACAATGGAGAAAAAATATTTTCACATTTAAGAGCTGAAAAAAACAACAACAACAGGTAAAGCCAGATCAGGGTGCTAAAACTATAGGGTTTACTAGGATCTATTTAACGCAGAAAATACGATGGCCTGATTCCAGCTCTTAATTTTAATTGACCTAGACATTTGGTTCTGGTTCTTTATTTTTAGTAGTGATGTGAATCCACACAAACTGTGCATTATCTCATAACACAGCCTCTGAAATTCAAAAGTAAACACAGCCTTTGAATTTTACAAGTATGTCCCAACGTGCAACTAAATAATAAAGTTGCTTTTGAATTGCTCAGCAGTGATCTACTCCCCACAACTGGTGTTGCTGATACATACATAGTCTTTCAAACAGGTTCCCATGCGTGTCTGAGCGGCAAGATAGAAATCAACAAAGTCCCTTCTCTCCACCATGACCCACACTTAATCCTAATCCTCTGCAGCATAACACGTTACTGACCTAAGAGTTCTGATAAAACATAAATTAATCTAGTTTTGGCAAGCAAGCAAGCAGCTGTTGCAATTTACTGCATTGAGCTATAAATCCTCATTAACTACTACAGTGCACTGCTTAATTAGAAAACCCTACTTAATCAAGATGCTTCCCAAGGAATCAATTCACACCTAATGATACTCGTGGCAAGGACAGCTGCTTAATCGGGATGGTAATTTAATTTAATCGGGACACCTTCAGGTGACCTGGGTGACAACCTGCAGGCTGTGGTTGAGTGCATCCTCCTCCGGGACAAGGTTGCAGTTGCCCCTGTCTGCTCTCTGGCCCACAGCGAGCTGGCCCCACCGCTTGCCAGTGGCTAGCAGCCACCTTCCCACCGCTCTGAGGGACTCCCAGTACGTCAGACGCTTCATGACAGGGAGATGCTCAACAGGGTTCTACCACAGGGAAAGGCGCTTAGCTCCCTCACCAGACTGATCTTGATGAAAACGGTCAGCCCCTAGGGTAACAAAAGTTAGTGTTGTGTCTTTGAAGTCTCCAAAAATGGGCAGTTCCACGGTGCTGATTAAAAAGCACGGTCATAACTGGGACAATTGCTGATACTAAATAAAACACATGCACTCCAAATCCACTAGCCGAGATTCAATAACCAGATTCAACATTTAATACATAAATAACAATATTAGCACATAGAACCTGCTAGGATGGAAGATGGTCTGCTGGCTTATTAAAACGAGAGCTATGATTAGAGAAAGGTTGTGTCTACCATTTTACATGAATTTTCTATTGCAGTATGAAGTCTCTGGTACATTGTTTTCATAAGATGCAGCTTTAGTAAGAGATAGAGGACATTCAGTGCCTTCAAACGGGTTCACATTTTCTGCTCTTGTACCTGTATCAGGTGCTGAAGTTTGCTTGCTGTTGGCAAGTAGCTGGTTGCTTCTCAATGCAGTTATTGAGGAATCATGGAATGGATTGGGTTGGAAGGGACCTTAAAGATCATCTAGTTCCAACCCCCCTGCCATGGGCAGGGAGACTTCCCAGTAGACCAGGTTGCTCAAAGCCCCATCCAGCCTGGTCTTGAACACTTCCAGGGATGGGGCATCCATGACTGATCTAGGCAACCTGTTCCAGTGTCTCACCACCCCCAGAACGAAAAATTTCTTCCTAATAGCTAATCTTAAATCTACCCTCTTTCAGATTAAAACCGTTATCCCTCGACCTGTCCCTACAGGTCTTGGTAAAAAGTCTCTGTCTTTTTCATAAGCTTGTTTTAAGTACTGAAATAAGGTCTCAGGGAGCCTTCTCCAGGCTGAACAAACCAAACTCTCTCAGCCTCTCTCCACAGCAGAGGTGTTCCAGCCCTCAGATCATTTTTGTGGCCTTCCCCTGGACCCACTCCAACAGGCCTTTCTTGCACTGGGGACCCAGAGCTGGATGCAGTACTCCAGGTGGGATCTCGAGAGCAGAGCGGAGGGGGAGAACCGCCTCTCTTGCCCTGCTCCTCTTTACACAGCCCAGCCTTATTGTAGAGACCAACCTCTGAATTCCAGAGAGCAGAGATGATGACTAACGCTTTCACTGAATTTCACTGAATTTTTTTGGAGTTGGAAGGGACCATAGAGATCATCTAGTCCAACTCCTCTGCTGAAGCAGGATTGCCCAGAGCTAGAGCATGTTACTCAGGACTGCATCCAGGCGGGTCTTGAAAATCTCCAAAGAAGGGGACTCCACGACCTCCCTGGGCAGCCTGTTCCAGGGCTCTGGCACCCTCACTGTGAAGAAGTTTTTTCTCATGTTTGAGTGGAACCTCCTGTGTTCCAACTTACGCCCGTTACCCCTCGTCCTATCGCTGGCAACCGCTGAAAAGAGTCTGGCTCCCTCCTCCTTCAAACCACCCTTTAGATACTTGTAAGCATTGATAAGGTCTCCCCTCAGCCTTCTCTTCTCCAGACTAAAGAGCCCCGGTTCTCTCAGTCTTTCTTCGTAAGGGAGATGCTCCAATCCTTGAATCATCTTCATTGCTCTGTTTTAGCTTGCTCTGGCAATTAAACGGTCTTTGGCTACTCCTGCCTCAACAAAGCACTCTTAAAACTGAAGATAGGGGACAAATAAAGGAAAGGAGGAAGGAGGCAGCTGCATATTGTCTTCATCAACCCAGTACCATGGAAGCAGAGAACATCCAACCTCAGATGGATATGTGAGCTATTCAAATGTTAGAAAAACATACCCTTACTGATTGCCTTTGAGAAAAACCTGTAATATTTTAGAACTGATGCCATATACAGCACCTACAATAGCACTGCTGCCACAGCTTTAATTGCTCTCATTGAAAACTTCCTGTAAACTGGCCACTCATCTTTGCAGTCAGCTTTAGAAGAGCCTTCCTGGCTACCTTCTTTGTTTTTATTCATATACCAGGGATCAAGGCCACAGATAAAAATAACACTGCCTTGCTTTCAGAACCAAGACAGAAACAGGCCATTTTCTTTGTTAAATTGGGAAAACAGAAATTAGCAGGAGAGGAGGCAACTCAAGCCTATGCACTAAATACATATCACATGAAACAGAGCCTGAACTCCAGCACTTTAAAACGCTATCCTGGAGATTTTGCCACACTTGAGAAAAAAAAAAAAACAAACCACCTGTCAAGGATTTTAACTTTTTGTTCCAGAAAAAGGAGATTTATAAAATCTTGCTGGGGGAGGAAATCTTATCTTTTGCTCCACTATCATTACCTTTATTCCCTCAAAAAACACCTTGCAAAACCTGCAACCACAGGAAACTGAAAGCCTATTTTTCAAGCTCAAAACCAGCAATAGCCTATTACAACACCTGCAATGACGAGAATGAAAGCTGTTTCATAAAACCCTGCAGCAATTACAGCTGTGTACACTCTGCTCATAATACAGGCTTTAAAAGGAGATTAATCATGCTCTGATCCTCATACTAGACTGATAACTCACGATGACATCACACAATGATTCACACTTCAGATGACTCACACAGCCAGGATAATTATCTAGCAGGTCTGTTGCAAGTCTCCTGTTCAATAAGTGAGCACATTACAGGATTTAGGACTTCTGCTTTTTCAATGAAAAAGGAAGTGTGGAGAAACAAGAAAATCAGTACTACAAATCAGGTAGTATTAGATGCCTACCCTGACTAATTTGCGTATTTAATTTGAGACACAGGTTTCTTCTTAGCTGTGACCATGTTTTATTATAATAAACACCCTGCAGTTTTATTTTACAAGTAAAATTCCTCTTTAAATGCTTAAGCTTGGCTTTGTACATGTATGTAAATCACTGGTCTTAAAAAAAAATCCCTTGTGACATATCAAAATTTTCCAGCTTCCATACAAAATAGCACTTTTTCTTTGCTGGTGGAAAACATGAAGATTTCTACTGTATTAAGTGGTCTGTGTAACTTTTACAGAAGTTGTATATAAAAAACGTAGAAGTATGCAAAAATTCCAAAGTACACTCCAACAGCTAATGCTCTGCAAATACTTTATTACACAAATTACATTCAGCTTCTGAAAATAGTGTTCTAACAGTGATACCATCTAAAAATAAGACATCCCAGAAACACATCAAGTTAGGAAGAAGAAAAAAAATTAAATAGAGACTTTTTTCTTTCCTTCAATGCAATATAATGTTAGTGATTTTAAAAAAATAGAAGAAGATTTAGCAGCTTCATTTTCTTGTGGCACTGTATTTTCTCTGTACTGCAATAGGTTAAGGACATTGAAGAGGAAAGGCACAAAACAGAAATTGGCAAATGAATACTTATGGGAAAAATACTTTGATGAAGCAGATAGTAAGACTTATTTACAAGATCCCCAAGTTAAGATGAGCAAATACTACTGCTTTAAATCAGTGCTGCAATTAGAAGACTGTTTGCTTTATTAAGATGGTCACATAAAAAACAACGCACTGATATGGAACTTCATATACTCCTCCACTTAAAAAACAGAATTAAAACCAAACAAAAATTAAAGGAACCAGTGTACAGCCCCACACAGACTAGTACAGTTTACAATTAAATACACAAAATCTTAAACGTGCTTAAGGGAAAAGGAATCTGACATTCTGGGTTGAATCATATAATGGAGAACTCAAAGGCTGGTTTCAGGATGATGAAGGTGCTGGTGGGGGTGGAGGTGCTGAACACTCTTCCTCTGAATCTGTGCCATCATCTTCATCTTTTTCTTGATCACTTCCTTCAGTGCTCAGACGGTCAAACCCTTTTCGGCTGTAGCCTTTGTGACTTGCAAAGAAGTTCCCAAGGTTAAGGCCACCACCGCCTTTCCCTGTGGAAAGGAAAGGCTTGTCAGAAGATTTGCTTTGCTGTATGGGGGGAATAAAAACCCATATACCTATTCAACAGTATAGTGCAAATTATTTTAAGCATCCTTCCAGAAACTGGTTTTAAAGACCAGACCAAGAGCCAGAAAAGCTGAGTTTAGAGATTACGAAAGAGGAAGGAAATACTCTTTTGAAGCCAAAGTTTCAAACTATTTTTTTCAGCATCCATTGTTTCATTAAGTCTTTACACAGGGTATTTGTGTTCCCACCAGTTTGCCCTTAGTCTCGAAGTGCTTCATTTCATTCACCAGATCCACAGACAACTCATTATAACAGCTACTGCTCTCCCCCTGGTAGTGACACCTCCTCTTCAGCGGGCCAATATAATGATGGATGAACGGTGTCATGAAAGACATTCCCACAAAACACCTGAGGTTTGCCCCCAGTCCTTCCTCTCAGAAAGTTCCATCAAATCTGTTATTCAACTAGAAGTGAATACAGAAAAAAACCCTCCAGTTACTGTGTTCTTAAAAGATATTCAATGACTTAGACTTACCTCTAAGTCTGCCTAAAATTCTGCCTGAACTTGAATCGAGTTTGTGTTCCCCATCAGCTGGAAAATAAGGTAGATTTGAAAAATAAGCTAAAATAATACTCTATGATTAAATAATTGTCTGTATTTTCTAATACAAAGCACAGACATTCAACAAACTGAGCAGAAGCTTTATGAAGCAAAACTGATACTTTTCAGCTTCAAGATTAAGGTGAAATTATAATTACTAACAAAATCATGATACCATGGATACTCAGTTTATGCCAAATTAGCCCCTATGAAGATTCTCATTTTATGTTACTTCTGAGAATTTCATTCCCTCGGTTGTTCACTTATGTTACTGTGAAGAGTCTGCATGAAGGACAAGATTCCTGTCATTTACAATATGCGCAACTACAGTCCAGCACACAGCAAAATACAGCTTGACATTTGAAATGGTATAGTTTCCCTTCAGAGAAACGTTCTAGAAGACAGTGATCTGTGAATTTCTTCAGGTATTTTGAAGGAACTTTCTCTTCCCCCCTCACAAACTATATCCTCCTCCCTGGTAACTCTTTCCATCCTTCATCTGAAGCAAAATTAAGTGCCATGATCAAACTATCTTTTCCTATATACTGCTCAGTTTCCATAAATCTGTGCAGGAAGTTTACTTTTACCAATGTAACTGTATCATGCTCTTTGACACAGTAAATTCAAGCACTGCTTGTATCCAAGTGGAATGCAAAGATGCTGTTATAGATCACACCCATTAACGGCAGTACTTCTGCAGTAGTCTAGAGCATTAGCACATCTGATGTGCTAAACATTTTTGAACACAGTCAGGAAGGTGCACGCTGAAATCTTCAAATAAAATACATCCAATTCAGTTGCACAGCAATAATAGGTTGCTGAATTATCTACTCTGTCATAGTATGTCCTAGCCAGTGGCAGAACTGCATTATTTGTCTATTCAATGTACATTTTCTTCTCTTGATGGAATCACCTTGATAAAACTATTTATATGATACAAAATAGCAAGTATAGTGATCAAACTCCTACTGCAATCTACCAGTTTCCCAAAAATAATGTTATTATATAGTATGAATTAAGAACAAATTTACAAAGCATTGTAATTACCAATTAAAGTTCTCACAGCAATGGATGGAGGTGCATTATGGAAACATGCCTGACTCACAAAATGCTTAAGGTATTAGTGAACAATAATATATAATTTCTTTTAAATGTTACTTGTTTTCATTTTGCTGATATGTTTGTTATACCCAGAGTCTTTTGTTCTCAACAGTTTAAAGATCCCAAACCGAAAATCAAACTACGCTCAGAGCATTAAAATTTATGTATTCCAGACAATAACATGAATATATTCTAGTCATTTCTGAGATAACAAGTTTCAGCTTGACACCAATTAAAGTTTTAGATGCATGTTCTGAAAAGGTGGTGGCTTGAGATGTAATATTAAAGGCATAGGGGGACGCAGTTGCTGTGTGCATGCTGAATCTTAGTTTGCATTCAGTGTTGCAGTAACTGTTCAGAAGGTTAAAGGGACATTAAGCCTCTCTCTTCATACCCTCATCCCTTAATATTCAGCAGTGTTTTGAACTGGAATAAAAAAAGCCTGTTCTCCAGAGTTACTCATGGTTACCTCCATAGACAGTTGTCTTCCTCCACCGAATAAATACTAAAATTGCCAGCAGGACAACAACAGGGATAACTAGAAGAGTTGTAACAAGAACAAAGGAAACTCCAGTGCTGGTCTGTTGGACCAAATGTTGTTTTTCCTGCTTCTTTAGAGGGTCTGTTGATTCTGGGTTGTTTTTCAATCTGGCTTCTACAATTGTTTCTGATTCTTTAAAAAGAAGACAATTTCAGTATGTAATCCATATGCATCAAGCAACACAGAACAAGGTGTTAAAGAAAAGAACAAGCTAGAATACCTGAACTGTTGAGTAACAAGCAAACAAAAGACAAACAATTATGGAGACATTTTTAGCTCTTGCTGATGTGATCCCAAACATAAGGCAGAGAGAGTCTGAATACATTGCTCACTAGCAAAGATGCCCTCCCCTTTTCTGAATTTAAAATATAGGAATTTTCTCATTTAAAATATAGGAAAATCCCCAAAAGATATATTTTTGCAAATAGCCTTGTGATGTAGCATCATTGAAATAACTCTTTTTAAGAATAACACTTTTACAAGAATTATAGATGTCCAGTTATGCTATATTATCATATACAAGAAGAAAAGGATTTAAAACTATTTTTAATAAACTTGTACCAAAGGGTTAAATTTTCACAACTGCTACATCCCATGAAAGAACTTTGACTCTGTAAATCTGGATAGCTTTTGAAAACTGCATCCGATCATTCTTGACTAATTTATTACCTCTCCACCTACAAGAAAAACAATTTCATCGAAATTGTCTAAGATGTTTTGTGTGTGTATAAAGGATCACATGCTTTGTGGTAACTTTAATGAGTGAAACCATCTAACTATATAAAGCTGACTTAACTGCATGTCTTGAGAAACAGCTGTGTCAGAAACATGCTCTGAATCAACTCAGTTTTTGAATCTGTATCAGACTTTAAATGATGTTCTGTGCTGAAGAATAGCAAATGCTTCAGTTTACACTTAACATTAATGCAACGATATCATTGTTATCACTAATACAATGACAAACATGACACAATGATAACATCCTGTCTGTTGAAGTAGTAGTTATAGCCAAAAGCATTTTTCCTCCACCACCTTGCCCAGCTCTGGGCAAAGCTACAGTTCTCCACGTATTCTCCCCTCTTCACTGCAGTGCAAGCAATGCTAACAGTCGGTCACCAGGAGCCTGTGAAAGTGCACACCGCTCCTCTCCATTTATTAAGCAGAGGAGGTGTCAGCTAGGACGCTATCTTCCTAAAGAAAGCCAAAATGCATTATTATATCCCTAGATTTGTTGTCCCTATGTTGCACTGTGGATGCTGTAATGTCAGTGGTTCAGGAGGGCTGATGTACCAGCAAAGATGAAATAGAAGGATAACAGTTTTGGCAGTAAGGACTTCATTGTTTTATAATCTCAGCCTCCTTTATTCTACATGCTTGCAATCGGCAGTTGGGATCTTCTGGTATTTTCCTCTGTCTGTATATACCTGGCTAAAGCAAATCACACAAGCTCTGAATTCAACCAAAGAAAAACAGTTAAGAATTTTTGAACATTTTATAAAGTCCTCTCCATAGCCTCATACTGTTTTTCTGAAAGGGAAATGAATTTTTCCTTTTCGACATAAAAGACCTAACTAACAGAATACAAATGGTTCAAATTATTTTTCATCTTTCTGAATAGCTATGTTACGCCTTTCAATCTCTTCCACGTGTATTTCTTTATCTCCTTATGTTAAGTTTCTCAGGGTTTTATTTTCTTTGTATTTTCTTTCTTCATTTTCATGCAGATTAATTAAAAAAAAAAAACGGAAAGCAGTAAATCTAGGGAAAAAAATCTAAATAGAAAAAATGGTATTTTTTGCCATATGGTGTGACTGGCAAGGCTGCACACTGAAAGACTGTGCAGAGAGATAAACCAATTACCACTTCAAATAACCCTTTTTTAGTGGTTGAGGGTTGTGGAGCAGGGGGAAGGGTGCTTGGGAGAACTATCACAGTTATAATTCAGAGCTATTTCTGCATGTAAGAGAGCTGACACAGATACCAATCTGGACCATACCAGATGGTGGTACAGAATTAATCCACTAGTTAAATTTTTATCTTGGTGTCTGTGACACACTTGTCATCACTGAAAATTAAATGTTTAGATTGGCTGTAAAATAGCGTCTACTAGGTAACACTGTTAGAAGCTGCTTTCTAGTGCTTCCTATGCCAGCTCGCTGTATCTGTATGAAATGATGGTGGAAAACAAAACAGTCAAACTAGTTAGCATTTTTCCTTCCAACTTGGCAGCAGCAGTCCTAGTCTATGTAAAAAAAACTGGTTCCTTCATTCCCATTACGAATCAGACTAACCTTTTATTTCCTGTACCTCAATACCAGCCTTTTTAACTGACCGATGTTCCATTTCTGTAAAACAAAATTATTCTTCAGGACAACTGACATTTCAGAAAGACGCTCAGTGACATTTTCCTGATAGCTTTCTCAAATGTACAGTACAATCCTACAGTAAACAATCTCATCAGCTTCTGAACTTCACCAAGGAGAGTCAATATAAACCATTCAATAGCTCACAAGGCCATGGAAAAAAGAAAGAGCTTGACTCATGCAAGGTGTTTGAAATAATTAACTCTTATGCCATAGAGAGATTTTATGGGGAAGTTAAGGTTCGGGGAGTCCCACAAAAATAAAACTGTTCATTGTAATCAAAATCGTGATGAATTAAAGGCTGGCTGAATCAGGGCTCCTTATCTGCTGCAGTTTCATACTGCAGCAAGAGCTAAGAAGAAAATGGTATACAAGGGCTTTCCTCATCTAACCTGTAAGTGATGAATAATTCCTTTATTTTTTGTTCTCATGTTTCTTTCAATAAAAGCCTAGAAGTGTTCTTCTTTGGGTTATTATATGCAGAAAATGCCATATCCAGTCAGACTTACAATTTATCTGGTCCAGTTTCCTGTTATTAAGAGCAGCTGATACCAGATGCCCCAAAGGAAGATCCATGAATTATAAACAGACAAATATGGGATAACTGGCTTAGTCAGAAGTTCATTTATAACAGCAGACTCTTACTGGTTGACTAACACCCTGAAGCCTGAGGCTTTATCTCTCTCATACATTTTTTATCCAATATAATGTAACAGTGGATTATATTTTTATTCCTGTAAAATATCTAATCTCTTTCTGAATCCTACTAAATTGATGTCTGACTAATCAGGTCCTTCTCCCTGAAGTCAAGCTTCTTGCCTTGGGGGTTACTAGATTAAAACCGGGAAGTGTTTCCACCTCATGGAAATAGGACTTCAAATTATACTAGTTTCATTTTCTAATGATAAATACTCCCACTGAAATTAATATAAATTTTAAGTTGACTCGTGTTTTTACTTCAGCCTCTGGGAGTTTCCTATGTGATAACCACAAAGGAAGTAGTTGACTACTCAGCAAATGATCCGTTAAAATTACTAAAATGCTAAAGAGTTATGCTTTTGTTTAAGCAGGGGCTGACATGACAAGGGATAAATCTACCATGAGACAAATGCCTTTTGATTCCTCCTGCAACAAACGAACTCACGCGTGCAGGACTCTTCCTTGACAGAGCATGCAGCAATGCTGAAGAACAAAAACTTTTAATGAAAGCTGAGCAATAACACATGGCTCCTGTAGCAGAGTTTGTAGTCTACTTAAATCATTGCCATTAAGCCACCACGTTCTTGGCCAGTGGCACCAGAGAAGGGGTACTTATCTGAAGATAGGAAATGTGAAGTTGTGACGTTAAGAACAAAAAACCCCATACTTTCTGTGGATGCAAACTTCCACACTGCTCTGGCATGAACATCTCCAACGAATACTGTTTTATCTTCTGAAGCAACAACATCATGCGGCATCTCAAAGCTCTGTGAAGATAAACAGTCGCAGATTACTCTTACGTGTCTACACATTCATGAGGCCTCCTTAACCCTGAACCTGAGACCGGTCGTATTCAGTTCTTAGACTGGAAAATGCATCAGGGGCTGGTGTGAAGGCCTAACGTGATTGAAGGGAGAGGAATTCTACTTCTGTTGTATGCTTGCCTTCTCCAGGGATAACAACACAGAAATGATTTGATAAACAATTTTTATATCTATAATATTTATATTTTTGCATTCAATTTTATCTTGTGAAATACGTATTTTAAAAATGCTGAATCCTGGTTTCAGCCCACATATTTAGTCTTTGTCAGAGTTTGCATGCAACACAGCTATTTCCTATACTCAGAAAAAATAACTCTCTCTAATATACTTTAAAACTGGACTGCAAGTAACAGATTCCATAAACAGGAATCTTAACATTTATTTGTTAGTCTAAGACAAACTATGGAAACTTTTTTAAAAGATAAACATAATTTTTATGTGCAGTACTGTATGAACAATATTTAGCCTTAACTTCCACACTGATCTTCTGTAAAGAAGGCATGTAACCATACAGTTGAATACTATTCCTGCTCAGGAATATACTCTATTTTCTGACAAATAAGTAGCATCTAAAGATATGAATATTTCAAGTCATTCATTCTTCTATTAAATTCGCTTTTAAGAACTGTCTGACAGCGCTAAGTCATGCTTATCCTGACTGAAGGTATTATCTGTCGGAATCATCTTGAGGGTAGTATAATTTTCAAATGTGTACTACCTGTAGAAACTAAGACCCAAAATTCTAATGTCTTTATTAAGTTACTATTCTAAAGAATTCCTTTTGAATACCTTACATTATAAACCATATTATTTCCTGTAATAGTCTTATAAAAGTTGGAGAAATAGGATGTTACCGACATTCTCATACATATAATTGTATGCACCAGGCACTCCATGCAATACTCTACCTTTCTAAGTGGAACGAAAGTATCAATTATTTCTCCAGTAGAGAAGTTCATCACAAATCCTTGCACCGGTTCTGCCTGTTCAGGATAAGGCTTTCCATTAACTGCGAAGAGGAGACCACCTGCAACAACATTAGATTTGCTTTGACAACCCGCACATAGCAAACTACAGTGAAGATGAACTGTAACAGCACAGATGAAAACAGGCTGTCTGAGAGAAAAAGAGAGAGAGACAGACAGGTAACTCAACAGGAAACTATATCACAAAAGGAAAGTAACCTGTAACAAGTGAAACTTTGGCATCTAAGAGACGCACACTTTGTCCAAATGAGAACAAGCAAGGCAATAAGGAAATATTTTACAGATTGGTTAAATGTAAATAGAATGTGAAAGCATTAAAAATAATCTGAAAAATGTTTTGCTAAGGATGCTTGTTCTGATAACGGAAAGTTCTTTAAATGAGTAGTGAAGCTCAGTTTTTGACCACTTTTTCGGTTTAATACGTTGGGGAGATTCTGACACTCAATTTTTTTCACAGCAAAGAGGTCAGAGGAGCCAGCTCAACTGGAGAGAGATACACAAAAGGTGTTAGACAAGTTGGAGGTTAATAATTCACCAGGTTTGGAAGGCATTCACTCTCATTCAGAAGGAAGTCAAATGTGAAATTACAGACCTCAGACCAAGCTGAGTAACCCAGCGCTGCAAACAGCCACTCCTCCAGAAGAGTAGTGGCCTGCCAAATTAATGCCCATCTACAAGAAAGGTTCAAAAGGCTGCCTGGGACCCACACACCAACAATAGCAGCTTCCAGCCCTAGTAAAATGGTGGAATCCATAATGAAGAGTAAGTCATGGTAAGTGCAGCCTGTTGGAAACAAGCTAGTATGCTGTCTCTAAGCCATACTCTCACCTCTGAATGGGGCGAAGAAGCACAGAGGTAAAGGAGATTCAGCAGACATACTGGGATTTTCAGAAAGCCGTTGCCAAGGTTGTGCATCAGAGGTTATTGAAAAGTATGATATGTCACAGGGCTGAATGAAAGATCCATTAATGAACAGGAAGTAAAGAACTGAGCTTAAGGGCAGGGTTTAAAATTTTTCCTGATAGAGAAGTCTGCATAGTGAGATCCTGCAGAAACAATTTCCAGCTGGCAACAATTTCATTCAGTAGTCTTCATCAGTGACCTGAAAAATGCGGTGTACAGTGACATCTCCCAGTCTGAGGAAAGTATCGAGTTCTACGGAGTAGTCAAAAGCTTGATGATATTGAGAAAGTCCAGAAACACTCTTTATAAGAATGAGTTATCAAACAGATGGTGGAAGAGCTTAAGCATAGACAAATGTAGAGTGATGCTTCTGTAAAACCATAATCTACATCATGCCTATGTGATGTTTATCTTAGAATTAGCAGCTACAACTCAGGAGAGACACCTCTGAGCCATCACCGAAAGCTCTGAAATCTTTGGCTCCATGTACAGTGACAGCCAAAATTTCAACAGAATGTTGGGCATCATCAGGAAGAGATTAGGAATAGAGGGGACAGTTCTGCCGCTATGCAAAAATTTAGCATGCCCACATCTTGAGTACTCAGGGCTCTTTTACCCTCAAGAAGGTCCTAATGAACTTAAAGATACTAGAGGAGAAAGGCAACCACAATAGTCAAGAGGCTGAAGCAGTTAAATGGATTCTGGAGAGATACTAAGGTGGCTGGGGAACTTTGTTTTGGAGAAGAGAAGACTTAAGAGGCGGGAGATATGGGTAGAGTGGAACTGTTATTCACCAGCTCCCAAAATACTGGGACTGAGAAGCACTCAATGAAACCAGGTCACCTTTTTGAATTAAAAAAATGAAGTGGGCAGTGAACTTAATGGAGCCTGTAGCTGCAGAAGGTCAAGGAGGCAGACAGTACAAGCCAGTTAAAAAATACTGGGACAAGGAAAACTCATGGGCAGTTAGGTCTACAGAAAGACAATATGAAGAAGACGTCAGGAGCTACCTCCTAACACCCTTAAATGAAGTGCTTGTGGATACATGAGAGAGGAATGGACCACAAAATGCAGCCAGGCTTACACATTCTCCATAGAATGCCTCTCTTGCTACCACTGTCAGAGACAGAGCTGCAGGTATCAAGTATCTCATCCAGTACAGCATTTCTTATGTTCTTGCCAGATGCAAGACAGATAACCATAATATGAAATTTGATATCAACTACAGAGTCAGGAGTCTGACATGCCAAAATTCTTCAGTTCTTGACATTTACATTACCTTCAATATCAGTATTAAAAATCTAACCCAAAAACTTTATACAGTAATTATTAAACAGATTGTGATATTAAAAACAACATGTTTTTCAAAATGTTTGCTTTCAGACCTTTTGCTTTATGAAACTCCAAACTTTTCTTGATACTTTCGAACCTCTTTATTTTGCTTTCATCAATAGAGCTTGAAATAAATATTTTTAAATGTTATTATTAACTAATTATTGACTGTGCAGTCACTAGGAAGCAAACAAGATCATCTACTTGTTGACATCACATTTAGGGAGTCTAATCAGTCACTTCTCAGAAGCAGAGATTATATGCAAGCTCTTCTCATCCCTCAAGTGGGAAAATAGGATAGTTATAAAATTTTCCATTACATCAGCTGTACTCTGAAAGAGAATAAATATCTGGCCTAAGATAACATGATAACAGTCTTCATGAAATAACATTGTGTACTGTGATATAGTGGCATAAAGCAACTACTTGAAATCTGAAGAAGAGGAAAAAGATTACCTGAAACATATGAAACTGCAAACAACTCTCTTCCAAACGATTTGTGCTTGATCTCTCTTATGAACTCCCCAGTCTCTAACCTGAAGCACTGAATTCGACCATTTTCCCTGTCTGCCACACACAGCTGACTGAAGTCGGGGATCAGGGCTAAGCTGTGAGGGATATGAAACTGTCCAGGTCTGGCTGTGCCTGAAGAAGTCTCTGCAATACAAGACATCCAGGTTTGTGTTAAAGTACATACTGAAAGTGTCAGTTTTGCTTAGAAACAGCAATATATCGCATAATGCAATATAACACCGGGAAAAAAATAAAGTCAGCTTGCTTGTTTCTCCTAGTAGTTTTTCTCATTTAGGTAGTCTGTATGTAGTAGTCCTTTGCATTGCCTTTGTAAATACTAAATTTATGAATTCACTATTTCCTATAATATTTGGCATAGTTTAATGCCTGATACACGTATCAGAGTCAGGCAGAAACGTAATTACTCATTAAACTTAAAATAGATAGGAGCATGGCATAAATCTTGCAAAAAAGGTGAAGGCTTATGCTATTTGATCAAACGTTCAAAGAGAAAAATAAGGTTTTTGTGAAAGTCAGGACATTTTCTTGATAAGACAGCACATGCCAATACTTGTACTGAAAGCATGCTAACAATTTCCCGTTTTTTATTTTTAGCGAATATATGAATACTATAAGTAGCTGTAGAAATTGAATATAGATAATTGGAATGCAGTGACAAGGCTGGAAATCATCTAGGGCCTGGGAAGGTATTTCAGTAATGAAAATTTATAGAAAAGAGAAACAGCAGTCATGGAATCATAGAGTGGTTTGGGTTGGAAGGGACTTTATATATCATAGAGTTCCAACCCCCCTGCCCTGGGCAGGGACACTTCCCACTAGAGCAGGTTGCTCAAAGGCCCATCCAGCTTGGTCTTGAATATCTCCAGTGATGGGGCATCCACAGTGTCTCTGGGCAACCTGTTCCAGTGTCTCACCACCCTCACAGTAAAGAATTTCTTCCTGATACCTAATCTAAATCTCCCCTATTGCAGTTTAAGACCACTACCCCTCATCCAATCACCGCACTCCGTGACAAAGAGTCCCACCCCATCTCTCCTGTAGGCCCCCTTTAGGTACTGGAAGGCTGCTATAAGGTCTTCCCAGAGCCTTCTCTTCTCCAGGCTGAACAACCCCAACTCTCTCAGTCTGTCCTCACAGGAGAGGTGCTCATGGCTCATGATGTGCTGATGATAACAGCAGTTCGGGTAAAGTACCAAGCACTCTGATCTGTACCTTCTCCCCACTGCATCACGTACAGTCCATTTGGAGAGAACTGAATGATTCGACTGTTGCAGTAGCCATCGGAGACATAAATGCTGCCAGTGGTCGGATCCACGGCCACATCAGTTGGTTGACAGAAATGATTTTTGTCACTGCCTGGTTGCAAAGCCACCCCCAAGATCAGTAATGGTTCTTTGTCATCTGCTCCCAGTTTGAAAACCTTGATGGGAAAAGAGAAGAGGTTTCAGTCATGTAAGATAAAATATAAGAGGAATGACTGCCTATGGAAAAATATCTAGTACTGTATGTAAAATAAATTTATATACCAAACATAACCTTAATGTATTGACGATGACACCAATTGCCAGTTTTTCAACAGTGTCAATTCTAGGAAATTTCTGCCTAAAGTATAATTTCCTGTGATTACAGCAAACTAATTAGTTTCACATTCTGGATTTAAGTACATAGGAGAACTGAGAAGCAAAGATGTAGCAGAAAAATCTGTTATTTTTCAGAAGATTAATTTTAAGATTCATTCTGTTTTAAAGATTCATTCTGTTTTAAAACAGACAGTTTTATTTCTGAGTACTATGTCTATGTAACAAATTATTCAACACAACCATATTCCATGAAGGCCACAGGAGTCAATTTCTATAGGCATATTCTTAATGTTTACCTTAACAGGCCTAGATAAATAATTTATGTCAAATCTCTAGGAAAACAAAAACATTTTTTGGTAAAATATTAAGGTCCTGATATTAAAGCTTCTAAAACATACCTGATGAAGAGCTACATCAGTGACCCAGTAGTTACCATTTTTATCTATACTCAAACCGTGTGGTAAATAAAATCTGCAAGCACAAATGTAGAAGAATCAAGTTAAAAACATCTTTCAGGAAGAATGACATAGACGTGAAGATTTCAGTTTTTATCTACAGATAACAAACTTTGTAGTATTTAATGAAAAAGATAGCTTTACAGAACAGAATTTTCTTGAGACTGGAGTCTCAAGACTCTGAGACTGAGTGTCTCAGCTCTGAAATTCAGTTGATCTCTAGTATCTCACACAGGTTAATATTTAGTATCATTAAGGAAAACATACAATACTCATGAGCTTTGGCTTTCTGTTAATCTGGCTGGTAGAAACTGTATCAGTTGCTAGAAAGCAGAGGTGATAAAGATGGCAAATGACTTCTATTAGTTCTTGATTTTGTAACATTTATTTATTTAAATGAACTCAAGAGGCTACAATCACACAATGTAATATGAAACATATGTGAAAATAGGGTTGGGGAGTAAAATATACAGAAATGTTAGTTTTATTAATAAAAGGAAAAATAACTTACAGACTTTTGCCCAAGGCATGAAGCAGTTTTGCATTACTTGGGTTCAGGACAAGAATTGTGTTCTGTTCAATTGGTCCAAGTCCTCTTTGCTGATAAACAAATCTGCTGTCAAAAGAACTACACAAAAATAGTGGAATAGAAAGCCAGCATTAGAAGGTTCCACTAATGAACAAGACACATGCATCTTAAGGACGAGTTTTGTAATTTAATTGCAGTGTGGGGTTACTGGCTTCTTTTTTTATTTAAACAAGCCTTATTGCATTACTGTATGATGGTTAAGAGTTACAGTGTTGGATGTCTGCATTTCCTACTGAGATGATGACTTCCAAACTAAAGGAACACCAAATCAACACAGCAACAATTACGATAAACCTAAACCAGACAAGCAAAAAAACTTTTTTGCTGTGGCAAATCGGAAATGGGAAATTAAATAATGTAGCCTAAGTAAAAATATAGCTACAAAAATAGCTATAAAAATATTGCCAGTAAGAACAGGTATAGTTCATACTGTCTAAGGCAGTGTGTGCGTGATTGTGTGTCTTTTGTTTTTTCTTTTTTTCAAACATAGTTCAGTATTTTGCTAGGGCTTACTACTGTAAGATTCAGGCCTTAAGGTTCTTATCCTTTTCAGAGTGTGCTTGCAGGAGACTACAGGATATGATGAGCATTCCTCCTACCCACACTCAACTTCCAGGGTACTTGGACTATATTAATAAACATTTAAACATATCCCTATTTCAGACATTAACTGGGATTAACTTTCCAGAAGACATTTACATAAAATTACCATGTGCTTAACAAATAATAGAAAATACAGCTGTCTGTACCCCGACAGTGAAGGTGACGATTACTCTAACCTGCTAAAATATATGTTCTGCATTTAGTGAAGGTAAGTAGAGTGTAAAATATTTTGAACAAAATTCAAGTCTAAATGCTAGAAAACGGTATTTGACTCTGGATGAAAAACATGAAAATACAAGGCATGCTCCTCCCTCCCACCTTGTATTTTTAAATCCATTTGCTAATCCCAAGAGAAATCCAGCTATGATTGATGCAACTTGGTAAACAAGAATATATTTTGTTGTCACAGAGAAGGCTATGAATAAAGCTATTAAAACTTTATATTGTACAGTACTACCAGCCTCACCTCTCCATAACATTAAATATTTATATGTCTAGAATTTTCTATGTGGAAAAGCAATACTGGCTTCATATATAACCAGAAAAATCTATGACAGGATGTATTCAAGCTTTTGCATAGGCTATGATTAAAAAATGATATTTAGATATTGCCATTATGTATGGTAGCTATCTGTATCTATTAATTTATTTTCTGATAGGAATCAGTAAATCCTTTACACTATGAACAGTTAAGCACAAGGGGATAGTTACTAAAATCCTTGGCTGAGCCCTCCTAAAAACTCTTCCACAATGCTATAAGGAGACAGGGTAGAGGGTACTGGCACGCAATGGCCTACAGAGGAGTATCTCCTGGTTTGACTGTGGCTTCGCAGGTGTTGTTTTATTCTTTACTGTTACTGACAATAATCTTCTGTGACAAGTTCTCTTGGCTGTAAAGAGTTTCATTTAAAACAAGTCTAATGGGTTAAGGACTTGCTCTATGTATGGATAACCACAACTGGAGGACCAACACTAGAAAGACTGAACTAATGTTATTATTCATTAGCACAGCTCATCTCAGAAGAGAATCTTAGTGACTGTAGGCATAGTACAAAAAAAGTCCACAGAAAACAAGATTGTATCTCCGGAGAACTGTCTATCTAGAGATCTTAAAAAACGTTTGGCTTTCCTTATTATGATTTTGGTTCCTAGTAACAGTGCTGTCCAGACTTCTCAGTATGCCCTGCCAACAACTACAGAGCTCTTCTGGGAAAGGAGTGCTCTCATTGTAAATACGAGATTCTATGGTATTTTCCGCAAAGGAACCCTAGTGAACTTTGAAATGGGTTTATGGGAGAGATCTTCCATGCATCTTCTCCCTGTCAAACTTTCCTTTCTAGGAGGAAGACTGGCATGCTGCAGAATCACAGTTGCTCTTTTCTTCCCAGAGTCTGAGACCAATTTCCCAGGTAGCCAATGTTCCTTTGTTTCAACTGATAAATGAGGACACAAATGATGCTGACTACTGCTAGCTTAAAAGAAGCAAGATCAAAATGAACTGAACAAAATAGCCAAACACCTTACTATTATATGCCATATTGCTCTGCAGCATGGTTTTCTAATAGGTTCTGCAGTTTGATATCAAAGGACAACTAAAATACGCTGCATATGTCACTAATTTCAAACCTCAATGTAATTCCACAGCTATTTTTCTACTTCCCAGCTGGCCACTTCATATTAATACAAAGAATTTATTGCTAAATCTAATGTCCTTCTGGTGGGCTACTTATTAAATTTAGACAGATCACCTGATCTCATAACCCCCGAAGGCATAACCCTGAGTTCAATTCTTGATCAATATCCATCACCATTGTAGTACTGTGCTCAGCCTAAATTAACCTGCCTAGCTTGTTAAGAATACAGTAACAAGAATGCAGTTTATATTCTTTATTATGTCTTTTATGACTTGCATGAATAGTATACATTTTTTCATCACAAAATGCAAAATAACTTCCAACTGATTCATTGCTTAGCCAGCTGAATAGTTCTAATTTTTTTCATTCTGAACAGCACACGCTGCATATAGCAAAGACTGTTCTAAAACTGAAGAGATGATGTGGTAGAAGAACCTGACTAATTTAAAAGGATTTTTTTTTCTTTTAATCATGCACAGAAGGAATGCTACAGACACTGAAAAGCTGCTACTCTATTACAGGGCTTGTCGTTGCATAACTGCTTTTGCGTTCTAAAGCAGACTGAAGTTGCCTTATAAAACGGCACAGACCATTCATCCAGCTATATTTAGTTGAATGAGAATCCAGCTTTTATGACATATATTAATAATGCACTGGAAACATTTGTGCATTGCCTAACAGCACAGATAATTTTTGTTTAATTTGTTTCCATACTATGCTGCTGAAGCACTGAAACAGAGCAAATAAATTCTGGGCTTTCAGGCTTGATTGATTCATCACGTTTATGTTTTGGTAAGAAATATTATACTCAATTAACTGTGTATTTGCAGCTAATGATAAACATTAACTTTAAAGTCTGATAACTTCTTATCCCAACAGTCATGATAAACCCCTTTCAAATACTCATTTTTTATTCCTTTTTATTGAAAAATGAGAACACACATACTCCTTCTATTTCAGCACAACCCACGAAAGGGTCCCCAGACTAATTCATATGCCCACGGCATACCCAAAGATAAAAAGGGAAGGCTGACTGGCTGAGCACATTTCTGTGTGCCTCTTCTCTGTTCCACAAGATATGGAACAACTGCTTAACAATGGGCATAAAAATGGGCCAAATATACTGTTTTAATGTCACAATACTCTACAGAATAGGCCTATAAAAGTTTTAGCCTATGTAATTTAGGGGTTCCTACCAAGACTATATGTTGATTAACTGTGGTCCACAGGAAGACCAAAAAAACCACATCAACTTGTGAACAAAACCCCCTGTGAAATGAATTAGGACTTCATGTGCAGTTATCTTTATGGAAGGCTCATAACCAGCTTCAGTTAACAGCAGCTCATCTTACATCTTGGTTATGTATCTGGGACTGAATGCTTCTGTTGATATTTATAAGGCCAGGCGGTTTCACTTTGCTCCAAATGCAATCCCCACATGATGGCAAATATGGCTAGCCCCCACACAGGACTGATGTACAGATTAACACTACTAATACCAAATATATACTAACAGTAAATATAAGATAAAGTTTATTTCTGAGAAATTGGATAATCCCAGGCTAAAATTCTTGGAATACGAACAACGGCTGCTGTCAGGGCCAGGGCTGAGTTAGGTGAACCTGCAGTGATACCAGGCACAGCTGGCAGGTACATGGATTTCCAGACTCCAGACCCCACTGCTCCCCTTATTTCTTGCACCCAAAAAATAAGAAAGTTGAAGTTCAATCTGTCTCTCCACATGGTTGATTCATTGTGCTTACTCGCTATTTTAGGGAACATTAATTTTTTGTTTTGTTTTGTTTAAAATCTGTAGGCTCTCCAAATATTGCTTGGTCTCAAACTCCAGTTTTGTGCTCTGGGTTGTGGATATATCTCAGTTGCCAGACACTCAAAAACGCACATTTCAGAAGTAAGAAATAAATACAACTGCCAGCCTATTTTCAAATATTTTCTCAATTCTTTCTGCAATGATACAAAGAACAGCATTTGTGTTCATGCGTAGGAGGATGAAAAAAACCCAAATCAATATCAGCTTTTACTTGAAGCTTGAGTAATACAACCTGCAGCATGCGTCATCCTTTCAAATTTTATAGTCTGCATTTATATATACTTGAGCTGGAGAGATCACTAATATAATGCTCGAGACATAAATGATAGCCTTATCTGCTGCATTATGTTGTTTAGCTAAAAAACCAAAGAACTTTCCTCCATAAAAGAGTATTCTAAGAATAACTTGTTATTATAAGGTTGAGAAAGCTGCGCCCTCTAACTTTCAGGAACTACGTTATCTTAAAATGAATTCACCAGGAGTTGAAAAAGACCCTACTGTTTAGCCTTATAGTTATACACAGAGAACAGACGCTTAGAAAGAAGATTTAAAAAGCATATTGAAAAAGGGTACTACATAATATTCTGTTACAGGGTCATATTATTTCCTCCCAGTGTTCTGTTTAAGATTTCACGGATTTTTTCCAAAGTGTACATCCAAACAGTTAGATGTACTATTTTAAAGCTCAAAGACATAAGGACACTATACTTTATGCAGAATGTTCCATTCTTAAAATAATATACCTTTAAGTATATTATTTTACAAACACTAGAAAAATGGCTGTTATAGTGGGTGATGCTCAATGTAGTAAATTTTATCAAATTAGCAAACAAAGCCTGTTTTGAGAGAGTGCCTTGTAACAATCCAATTTTGTTCAGTGGACACAAACACACAACAAATGAAGATACATCAGGACTAGCTTTGCGTGTCTTAAACCCAGGTGCTAATAGTAGTATACCATACTAAAATATCATTCTCCCTGGCTAATTAGTTCTGCTAAAAAATATGGAGAAGCAAGGATAATTAGTCTCGGTGAATATGATACTAACATGGTCATACAGTTTAAGGACCTAATGTACTACATTCTTTTCCTCTGGAGACATATTCTTTCAGTCTAAAGACCTAGTAACCCCATCATCTTCAACTGTCAGTCACCACTTCCATTCCGAGTCTCCCAAAGGCACTTTCAGCTCAAGAACTGAATTTTAAATGGAAAAGAAACAGCCTGCCTTTTCTTTTCTGGAGAAAATATACAAACAGCACACACCAATGTGACCTTGTAACATGCCATTTGGCAGAGTATCTACTTACTTTTCATCCCAAACATGATCACCTCTGTGGAAGATAACTAGATTATTTTCGGCATCCAGGGCCAACCCAGAAACTTGGCCTAGTTTGAGGTCTAACCCAGGCCACTCCACAGCCTCTTCTATGTGGAAATCTGACCAAAGAAACAAATAAACAAAAAACAGACATTCATGTAGCATATTTATTAAAAAAAATAATTCATTAACTGACACTTGATACAGACCGTTGGAAATTACACGACCATTTTCTTACATGCAGTATTTCCATTAATGCATTGCAATTTAATTTCAAGCATAGTTTAATTATAGTAAAGCATGCACAAGCACTGGCATCCTGCTACGTATAGGATGACTGAAACTTCAAAACAGCTTTTGACTGCATTTTTTTCTCCATCCTATAAGGATACAGGTATACAATTTTGGGAACTCCAAATACTTTCTACATTGAAAGATTAGAGAAATATACAACTACTATCTAAAATCAGCAGGCAAATTTAAATATTAACCTATCAACGTTTTACTAAAAATACATAACAAATGACTAAACCAACTACGTATCAGAAGTGGTTGATTCATGACTTTTTTTTTCCAAAGAAGATTTTTAACTAAGCAAAAAAATACAGGGAAGGAAGAGAAACAGCAAGGAGAAGCAAATAAAACAGTAATTCCTTTAAGTTTGCCTACTTAAAGGAATTTCTCACAGCCAACATATGCATTATTTCTGGACAGCATTCATATCCTAATCCAAGTATTATAGACACAAATAGGAAATAGATAACTAAGTCTGATGAAAGAGATGAAGGGCAGAATATCTATCATTGTTTATGCTGTAACAACTGTTTTTAAGAATAAATACTGGATAGTTTTTGAACACCACAAATCAGATTTTCACACTAAATCAACGGCACAGGATTTAGCAAGTGAACCACTACTAAAAAGTCAGATACCTCTTGTGTTCATCTTAAATTGTAAAACTCTTCAATTAAGGGAGACAAATTTACTTTCAATTTAAACATTAAAATTAAAAATGTAAAATAATATTTACTTCAATCTCTTTTATGTACAAACAGACTTACACTCATTAAAGGCATGAACAGTCCAAAATCTGAAAAACGTGCCGAGTGTTGGCTAGAAAGTTTCATTTTCTACAAACAGTCTGCTAAAATGCTATCTGGAAGAGTTTGGTCTGAGTTGCTCTGCCAGTATTAAGAGACAATTGAACAATATTCCCCCAAATAAGAAAAAAAAAAATGCTATGCCAAGAAAAATGTCACTAATTCTGATAGAAAAAACCCCAAAACAAACCCAAATGCATAGATACCAGAGGTAGAGTAGGTGACAGAGAAACTCTTTAGTCTAACACAAACCTAAGACAAACCTGAGGCAATCAGGTGAATACAAGACTGTAATCAAAAACTTCTAAACCAAGAAATTCAGCTCAATCTCAGCAATTTTACCTGAACAAAAGTTCCAAGCTAAAAGGAAAGCCATTAAGAAAAAATTTACTCATATTCCTACTTCTGTACAGTTCAGTTGGTCACAGCAGGTGCAGTACCAGGTACAGTCATGGATGTTAGCATTTTGAAATGAATAAAAGGATGGTAATTCAGTGTCTGCTTCCTCACTTGCTCATCCCATATTAGTCTAAGTTAACTTGCAGAAAACTTGTGTATGTTTAATGTTACAGTGTCCCTTGACATCTGAGCCTTTTCAGAAAGGTTGAAGAAATTAAAAGTTGAAACACAGAAGGCCTAAATTTTTGCCTCTCTAAAATTCAGTCTCTCAAAAGGTGTGTACTATAAAATACAAAATGTTTATACTTACTCGTAAAGAACTAAAACATTTCTGATAAATCAAAATAATAAAATCAATGTACAGTGACACACAGTCTAATTACAGGAACTCTAGCCTCTACACAACCTTTAGATTTTCTCATGCTTTTCCAAAATTGGTTTATTATTGTTATGTTTTCCTTTCCTTTGCGAGCCTCATACTCAAGGTTCTTTGATACAGGCTTATTTTAAGGCACCTAGATTATAACAAAAACTTACTAAATTTATATTTCATTTATCTAAGACTGATTATTAACTCCCTACAAAACTAAGTGGGCCACGGAACACTTACACAAAAAACCAAAGAAAATTATTTTTCCCCATTAAAATAATTTACAATTACTTTAAAAAAAATTACAGAATCAGCAGTTTCGTTGTAAATGAGATTTCTAACTAAGTACCACCAGATCTTTTACCTTGTAATTTAGAGTAATTTCTTTAATCAATAAAACCATAAAGAATTACAGAGACTTAGAAAATGTAAATCAGCCTCTAAACTCTTTACAAGTAAAAGAATAAGGCCTTATTTATTGTCAAAATTGCAATTCACTGTCCAGAAATCCCTGGAAGCTCTTACTAGCTTTTAACATCACAAATTTTAGTCACGTTGCATTTACTCCCTGCCATCAGTATTCATTTAAATCTTGATAAATATAAGTAAGCACTGCATAAAGGAGTTTTAAAAATTGGAAAATTACAGTGTTTGCCTTAATTAGGAGGTACAATTGGTTTCAGTGATGTCAAATAACCTGAGTGATTAGTGACCAGTCTCAGGGTAACAAGGTAACAACAGCGCAGGAGAAGTAATATAAAGTTATAAATGTAACATTTATAACCACCTCACTTAGCAAATACATTCACTTGCTATTTTAGGCCAATTGCATATTTAAAATTGGAATATTTGTAAGACTAAAATTATTAACCTGTTTTAATTCCAGTAATTTTTAAACAGGTAATGAAATGAAATTAACAGTAACCAGTGTCTTGTCCTAAGAAATACTAGATTTTTTAAAATTTAATATAGAAAAGAATTTTATGAAGGGTGCAAATTTTTATTAAATCAAGACAAGTTAAAACACTGTATATTCCACTGCTTCCCTTGAAGAGCAAAATTCTGTTATGAAAGGTTCTGTTCTTACGATATGTAAATGCTTCCCAAAACAGAAACTAAAGATGTGCTTAAAGATTTTATTGCTATAAAAGTTCTTTTGCCAAAAGATGGCGCTGACACCTTCTGCAGTTCAGAATTCCTGTAGTTAGCTGTATCACAAACATTAAAAAAACCCCAGTGCTAATTAAGATCATATTAGTTTTCCTTTTAGCTGTAAATCAAAAATGCATCATTTGAAAGTCCATTTATTAATTAGTCCTCCACCAACAAATTCCCCCAAAATGAATCTATGGCTACTAAAGTATCCATGCAAATGCTTCCTGTAGTTAGAATTCTTGCCATATGGTGTGCCAACTAAGCCATTTATTCAATTCACTGACACTCCCTCTTCTGGATCACTTAAAACAGAAAGGAAATTTCTTTTTTCCTCTCTACACACCACATGCTATTAGCCTGAACTGAACAAACTGGTTTTGCAGGAACATTACACACATTATTCTTCCAAGCATTTAATTCTAGTGTTGCTTATGGAATTATTAATGATTTACACTTATGTCAGGCATATGGAAATATTTCACCTGTTTTTCGCCCCTGTGCCAACAACTTGACAGGCTCTCATTTAACTGACTAGCATAACGTAATACTGGAAAGTCTTCTTTGGTTTTCAGTTAAACACAAACCCAGAATTTTGCTGAATTTGAATACTATTAACAGAATCTCACATAAGTGGAGACAATACACGTTGATATTTTGAACTGAAATAAAAATCAAATGGACAATGAATGATGTATATTTGTACAAACAACAATTACTTAAAAACATCAAGCTGGCTGGTTGCAACATAAAAGCAAGCATGTGCTGCTACGGCTTACGCATACAGATGACTTTCATGCATACATACCAGTTTCTTTTATGAGATACTCGTCACATGCTGCATTATCTGGCTTTCCACATTAGCAAGTAAGACTAAGCACAATCAATATCACAGAGACCAAAATGCAAGTAAAACAAACACAATACTTCCATGGTTTCTGCTGTCATAGAAACCTGAAGGGAATGAATTATAAGCCTACTATAATAAAACAGCCTGTCCAAAAATATTTGGAGAGCCAAGCTCAATTTGAAATAAAAATACAGAAATTCTACTTCTCAAGAATTTTTCAGGATTAACTACCACTCCTGAAAGAAAGAAAGAAAAAAAGTCTGACATAATTGCAGCAATAAATTTTATAAAATCCTCTATCTGACAAACTAAGGTAATCGGAAAGCTCATAAAATGCATTGATTATCCAAGGGACTGTTTTATTGTAGTTACTTTTACCAAGAAAATTCTTCACTTCCCATGACTACTATATCCTGTGTTTACCTTATTTTAGCATAATTGATATCAAATCATTAAGTAAAAGTCTTGAGAGTAGAAAAAATATTCTGTGTTCCAAAAAGTACTAACACTGTACTAACAAAAATACTGACAGTGCCATTGGTATACATTCTTTCTTCACACATGCAGGGGGAGAGAACCCCACTGAAATCCCTCTAAAATAGAACATTTCCATAATTAGGAAAACTGTCACGTAAAATACTTCCAAACATCAATTGATATTCCCTTCAGATTTTGCTAATGTGGATCACAGCTTTTACATTGCATTTCATTGTATAAAATTAACCCCTAACCCACCTCCTGTATGTTCTTTTTCCCAGCTTCCCTCACCATGCTTAGGCTGTTGTAAAGAGAAATGTCTGCTCTCTGGTGGCCTCAAGGTAGACTCTAGTCTGTGAAATTTGTGAATTCTGTCTCTGACAAGCATAGTATTGTGCCTCTCATCATGATTTGTGATCTCTCTGGCAAGATCCTTCTTTTGGACTACATTAGCAATCTCAGCTACAAGATCTGAGTCTGCCTTTTCTGTAGGGTTATGCTTATGCACATGTACAACATCTTCCCTTTCTCCTAGCAGCTTGGAAAGGAGTGAATAGAAATCACCTGTACAGAAAAGAGAAAAGATAAGAGGAAAGGAGGGAAAAAACAATTATAGCAGATCGTGTAGTTTTAGAAAGCTTCAGCAAACTGTAATGTAACAAAGTTATTCAAACAGTCATTGTCGAAACTAGTTTAAGAGGGAACTGTTTCAGCCTTGAGAATTCAATGAGCCAAGTCTCTGGTAAGACAAGATAATGTCAAATCTTTATCAACTTTAATTTACATATAAATGTCCACTTTTACTTGACACTCTGGCATCAAATAATAAGCACCTCTGCACAGATGTTCTTGGGAATAAGGTAAAAGAAAAAGGAAAAAGCATGCAAATTTCAGTAAAAGAATTTTTATGATGGAATTATCTGGATTTACCAGGCTACTGCAGACTTCTTCTATTTTTCTAAAACAGAGAGGTAAAAATTCTTTAGTGTTATCAATTTGTTCACTTACAAAGATAATAGAGAGTCATGGTAGATTTCAAAATATATTTCTTTGAAATCTGTCATCACAAAAGAAGCTTAGGCTGTAAGAAAACAAACTTTCACATTTGCAAACAGTTTCCATAGAGCTGTAGAAAGAAGACACACTAGTGAAATAGAGTGATCCATTAGATTTTCATTGATTAGTTCAGTCTGGGTCCTGTCCCTCCTCTTTGTTCAAACAGTAACACCCCTTAGTCACAATACCACCTGGCAATGCAGGGAACAGTTATTTTCTCAAGCTGCTTGCTAGAAATACAGTTATGACTATAGCTTTCCTAGACACCAGCAAGCATTTCAGTAAATTCCAGAACAATAGCTCAAAGCAAACACCCAAAATTAGGTATGTAAATTTCAGAACCAGAACTCTCTTCAGAAAACATTCAAACCACCCTAACAGGTTTTGAGGAAGCCAATGTTAAAGTATTTTTGCACGATTATATAAAGCGATTACATGATGACTAGTATATCCCTGTCCTGGGATTCTCTGCTAATCAGTGGGTACCCAACCTGTTAGAATTTATTAATCAAATATCTTGACTGCCCGGAACCATTATCAGTTCTGTTAAATACAACTGCACCATTTGAATGGAAAGAGACATCTAATATACGTTAAGATTTGATGCAAGTAGGTATACTTCTATTTCATCTTGAGTACAAATCACTTGTAATTAAGAATTTGTATTATTTTATGACAGGCTACTTAAGACATCTTTTACAAAAGCAAAACTATAACTAATGAAGCTTTCACCAGAAAACCTCCATCTAGAACCAGAACCCATCACTAGCAGCCTGGGACAGAGGAAATGAAGTCTTTTGAAAATGACCCTAGGAGGATCTGTCATATTTATAAACAATCCTGTTCAATGATTTTGAGTAGGATTTCATTCCTTGCCCTTAGAAATGAAATATCCCAGATGAAATCTTCTGCCAGAAAATAATTACTGAAGTAACAGGGTCAATTTCAATGAAATGAACAAAGCAAATTAGATAAGAGAGAATATTGTTAAGCTATGTAACAAATATGAATTATTTGCTTCAATTGTGAAGATAGAATCCTTCACAATCCCAATCAAACTACTGATTCAGAACAAATCCAAATATTCAAAAAGTACGACATAATAGAAGCTTTGGACACAAATCATATTTATTCTGGGGAAGCTTTATAATTACATTAATCAGGTATGGTAATCTCTACTTAAGGCATCATATTGGTGCTGATGTAGAAAAGCATGGAGATTCCTTTACTCAGGAAACATTTGGTATTAAAATACTCTCCATTGGCCTTAATTATATTTTTGCACCATTTTAAAAGTAAAATAAAGTTCATGCATATGAATGTGTCATGGTTTGTACCAGACTGGCCACTAAGATGAATGACAGATGCTCTCCCCCAGATTTTCACGGGCCAGCAGGAGCTCACCAAATGCAGCTAGAACCCCAACGCTTTCCATGGTACAGACCCCTCTTTCGGGGCAACTGGTTTTATCCATGGCTGGAGACCTACAGATGAGCAAAGGCCACTGACGGCTCTATATGCAATAATTTCCAACAGAGAGGTCTGAATGGTACAAGCAGTGTTCTGCCTAATGTAACTGTGAAAAGTCTCACCAAACCAGCAAGCCTGTTGCCATTTTAAACAGCAGACCTTTTTAAAGCAATTTTAATGATCTTTGCCCAGTTCCCTCTTTCCTATTCTATATCAACAGTCTGATCAATTTACATGTAATTCTTGGTCACAAAAAGAACAACATGCTACAGTTTGTATAAAGGTTTCAGATTCCTAACTCACAACTCATACACTCATTCTATTTGAACAATGAAATTTGCCAGCTTTCTGCTTCAGCCAAAGGCATTCCATTCTACTTCTGTTGTGCAATGGTTGCCACAGAATAATTTACTTACCCCCTAAAATAGATATTGCTTGTTGATTTAAAAAAGCAAACAAACAGGAAGTGCTTCAGTTTACCTATATGAAAGTAGCTTCTCTTACTACAAAAGAAACTGCTAAGAGATAGGACTCAGTGGAGGACAAGAAAAAAGATCAGAGGAATACATCTTAAAAGCAACAAAAGCCCAGGGATCAATTTTTAGGACAAGGTGCTCTCATAGAAAATCCCAATGGTATTTATGGGAGCTCTTAATCAGGGACTCAACTCCAAGTAGGAGTTTTCTCTTAGTACTGAGACTATGATCATAAGATATATGAGGAGCTTTCAAACAGTGGAGTACAGAGTAAGGTGGTTTGAGTACATCACTATCAGTGGCTATAGATGATCTATTTTCTGAGTTGAGCATGTCCTATTAGTGCTTTCATTAAGCAGGATTGTTGTACCCACAACAGAATATTTAGGAACTGTCTGAATGTATAAAAAAGGGTGTGCATCAGGGAGTAAAAGTGCTCTGAATTGTAGCTCCTCTGAAACTGATTTTTACCTTAAGTAAATGTGTTTGAGACAGTGAATAAGAAATCTCTACACCTTAAGTTCAAAAGACGTAAAGACATCCATAAAGCCTACATAACCGCCCAGCATCTCCATATCTACAAGTAGGTAGAAGTCTCTGTCAATTTCTTGGCACCTTGACACAACTCAGAGTACTTACAAAGCAGAAAAGATGTGTGCAGATATGAAAGGGAAGAACTGAAGCCTCCTGATTATTCAATGTATGTAACTGTTCCCTAAGCTCCACACATTGAATGAAGGTCCCATATTATTCGGGACAAACTTTTTTCAGCTTTGTTTGTGATCCCCAGGCAGACTCCAATAACTTTCCAAGTGGCATATTTTCAAGAAGTCGTTTAGAATTCACCACGTATAGCTAGCAAAGAGCTGACTCATGTTGTTTCTGATTAACAGTTGCTCTCTCCAAAGCAATATCCAGCAAACATCAAAGCACAATCTTGTGTTGCTGCTTTACAGCTGTCTTGTACCAGCTGGAACAGCTGAAGGATGTTGCTTGCCTGAAGATACTCAGTGGGAAAGGAACACCAGCAAGATGGAGCAAGTTATTTGTTTGGTCTTGTTTGAGATGAGACAGCCTGGCCTTTAGAATGTCTGAGTATGATTAGAAAAACGTGGTGAACGAACAACTTGCTCTTGCTGAATTAACTGAAGCCTAGCACTGCGGTCTCAGGGAAGCTAACTGATTAGTTTAGTTTCAGAGAGGATACTTACATGCACTTCTTATGTGTAAGCTATGAGGACACTCCTATGTAATACAGTAAAAGACAATTAGCTACAAATATCTACAGTTTATTCTATTCCGGAGGTCAAGACCAACATCTCCAGAATGAAACAATGCACAAGCATATTTCAGTAAGTTTAAAATTAATTACTATGGCAGTCCTACACTAGAAAAAAAAAAAAAAAATCTGTTCAGAACAGTGTTCTGGAAAACAGTTATAAAAAAAAATAAAGTCATAACATTGGTGACTTCATCGTAAACCATGAGCTGAACCTCACCTCAACAAAAGACCAGACTGGTTTAAGTTTAATAGGGCAGTTTTAGCATGTTGACCGCCAAGGAGGTCTGGGTAGGAGGTGCTGAGCTACCCATGTCTAAAACCAATCCTTTTTCTTATTTTTTTCCCCCCAGCGCCGGAGCAGGAGCTCCCCAGCCCGCCGGGAGGGGTCCCTGTCCATGGTGCTGCGGCGGCACACATACCGTTGGGCGGCTGGAAGCGGCCATTTCCAGCCCGGCCGGCGCCTCTAGCCATGGTGCTGCGGGGGCACCCGCTGCGGGACGAGGGCAAGTTCCGCCACAGCAGGACTGCCCGGAGAGCCTTGAACGCGTAGCTGTCAAGATACATACGTGGAAACTCATTTGACCACATTTTAGAAAAAAAAAAAAAAAAAAACAAAAACAAAACCAAACCAAAACAAAAAAAGAAAAACCACAAACCACCTTGGTGGTCTCTGAGAATTCTCACATCCAGAACACGTGTTTGTCTATAATGCCTGTACAATTTTACTGCGGCAGAGTTCAGGCAGGCATTCCATACTTCTGTTAGGAATCAGACACAACAGGATTTTAAACACGAAGCCGCTACCTGCAGCCCTCTGATGAAACTACACCTTTCCAGGAAATGAGGGGTTAAGAGCAAAAAAAAATCTAGCAAGCAGTCATAGAATCATACAATGGTTTGGGTTGGAAGGGACTTTAAAGATCATCAAGTTCCAAGACCCCTGCCATCAGCAGGGACACCTTCTACTGGACCAGGCTGCTTAAAGCCCTATTCTTGAACACTTCCAGGGTTGGGGCATCCACAGCATCTCTGGACAACCTGTTCCAGTGTCTCACCACCTTCACAGTAAAGAATTTCTTCCTGATACCTAATCTAAATCTCCTCTTTTTCAGTTTAAAACCATTACCCCTCCATCCCATCACTGCGCTCCCTGATAAAGGGTCCCTTTTCATTTCTCCCTTTAAGTACTAGAAGGCCACTATAAGGTCTCCCTGGAGCCTTCTCTTCACCAGGCTGAGCAACTCCAACTCTCTCAGCCCTCTGTGTTGACAAGGCAAAGATACTGCAGTTTATCTGTGTGCTGCTGCACAGATAAATGTGTGTATGCTTGTATTGAAAGTCTCCTCTCCTTGACCATGTCTGATCTGACATGGAGCCACTATGCTGGTCCTTCCAAACTCATGTCTCAGTCTTATTAAAATTGTAAAAAGAGACAAGTTTGCACTGTTGACTTTGGGTTTCCTAATTACCTCTGAATCAAACGGAGTGTATTCTGAGACTACATCTTTCTGTCCAGAATCTGACAGAAATCTGATCCCAGAATCATAGAATCGTTTAGGTTGGAAAAGACCTTTAAAAACATCAGGTCCAACTGCTAACTGATCACTCCCCAAACCACCACTAAACTGTGTCCCTAAGCACTGCATCTACCCATCTTTTAAATACATCCAGGAATGGTGACTCAACCACTTCCCTGGGCAGCCTTTTCCACTGCTTGACAATCCTTTCAGTGAAGAAGTATTTCCTAATATCCCATCTAAACCTCCCCTGGCACAACCTGAAGCCATTTCTTATCAGAATGTGTTTCTGTTTAGTGTGTTCATCTGGGAAAAATGGTCAGTGCTTTGCCTTTTCACAAGTGCTGGAATCAGGGTCCAAATGATATGGACTCCAAGTATGACTTTGCTTCATCTTAAGTATCAGGTAATGTCTATGTAATATGTTAAGAGCCATATCAGAGAACGTGTACTTTAGCTGAAGAACTATCTTCCTGATGAAGATAAGCAAATTTGGCTGCAACCTCTACCACCATAAATAAATGTCTTCCAAATAAACATCTATCAAAATGAAAAGTTTAATTTTGCCTTCTTCAACTCCTGGATGAAGCTACTAAGCTCATTCTAACAGGCATACGTAACATTGCTGGTTGAAAAGAAGAGGAGAAAGGCATAAAAAAGGCAGAAGTGAACAAAATACAATGTCTATTTATTTGAAGTGACACTGAACACAGTTGGATGTAATAGGCAAAAAAACCTTTCAAAATGGTGTCAAAATAGCCTGCTATTATTTTTCATGCGAGTCCTACCATACTACTTTAACCTGTTGCTTTGATGAAAGCATTGGAAAGATTTGTGAGAAATAATAAATATTAAGCAAGGCTGTTTTCATTTTGAAGGGATTTGGGGGGGTTGGAGGAAGGAGTCAGACATCAGGAAATGAAAAGGCTTAAGCTGCTCTAGAGATTCCTGGTCACCCTTTATAACATAGCCAAGCTGACATGTTTGAAGAACAGTGACTGTGTCTTCTTTCTCAAGGACTTTCTAAGCAGCTTACAGAGCTAAAAAAGATAGAAGAAAAAGTTAAAAAAATAAAATCATTAGCTGTTTTCTTCTATGTCTGCATGTCCCTAAGAAAGGCTTTTACTACTATTGCAATGTAAGTGAACTTTCCCTGGCTTTAATTAATACTTTCATTTTTTTCTTCAACTATCAAAATGCTTTAATGTACAAATGTTTTGAGAGTCTGAGCATAGTTTACAACATCACAAGGTTAAAGCAGTTTGTAAGTGGCAAAGAGAGTGTTAAAGGTAAGAGAAAGCATGCAAGAAGATCAAAGAATCTTCACTAAGCATTATATTTTATTACAAATATGTGTTCTTCATCAACAAATCAGAATCTAAGACTCAAACCCCAAGCTGGCTGCAGTTTCCAAATTGCCCTATTCTTTCCTTATCGGCAAGCTTCCGTCATTTTGCTACAATAAAATATATTTATCACCGACTGCTAAATGACTAGCAATGAACACAATGGTTTTACTCCCTAGGACTTTGCTGTGCTTATTTGGATATTCTACACAGATTTGTAGCTCAAGCACACAGTATGACAGTCCCACCTCAAAATTCTGTTTTATGCAGTACATGTGTTTCTTCTCACAAAATGACATATATGAAGCTATGTTTATTAAAAAGTTGTTCTGCTATCTTCAATTTATTCGTTTTAAGCATCATGATGATTTAATTTAAAAAAAAAAAGAGAAAAACATTTTGCTAATAATAATATTAATAGCATTATTAATAATAAATAATGTTTGGCGTCTTTTATATTTGTGATATGACTTCATCATTTCTCTGAACTCTTCCTGTACTAATACAATGTCCACTTTCCATTTCTTCTTATACATTAATGATATTATAAGCAGGTTTTACATTTGTTTATTGATAAGAAGTCTTGTACATTACAGAAAATAACTAAGGAAAGTCCCTTTGTAATTTTAAGAACCAGAGAACATCAACCAGGAGTAAACCAGTGAAGACTGAAACATTCTATTTAAAATGGTTTATTTCCATGTTTGTTTCCATGTTTCCATCCTTTTCCTGCTTAGGTATGCAACCTATACCAACTGCAATTTTTTGGCTTAGGTCTGATGCTCCCTTCCTTACTGTGCTGAAGATGCTTTTGTGAAGTATATGAACAACCTTATTCTAACCAAATCAAAGGCTTATCTTCTATTTAAAACCTTGAGCAGGATCTTTCAGTGTTAAAACAACAAACAAATCCTGTGCAATGCTGAATCTTCCTAATTATACTTCTCTAACTGTAAATATTGCTCTTAATGCCTTTCAGTAGCATTTTCTTCCAAGGTTTAACTCGGTCACTTTTCTCTTACTTTTGTACTCTATTTAAGGGACCTCATATAATCTCTGAGCACCAAACATGCATCCCAACCCTTAAAACATCTAAAGATTTTCTCGTATGTCTGGCCTTAATCTAAAAATGTCTCTTAACACTTCATTCTAGGCATTTCACACCAATACTGGTAAGTGAATGCCTTCTGTTTCAAGCCTCATCCTCTCTACATCAACCTAAGAAATTTTAACCACCTGCCAAATTGAACTCCTCTCTTTTCTTACAACCACACAGAAACTAGCAAAGCTAAATTATGACAAATTTATTTTAGAAAGTAATGTTACTCATGGCTACATATGCTGGCATAAAAATACATAAAGTCTTATTGATTAACTCTGCTATGTAATACTATCACAGAAATATACTACTTCATTACCTGAAAAATCAAGGACCTGCCTGCATGATGATTTTCCTTTCCTCTTCCTTTCAAAACCTATACCACAAGAAACTGTAGACCTCCCTTCAAATTCCCCCCACACACCTTTTTTTTTTTTTTTAAAGAAGGAAACAAGAGAGAGATGAGGCAGAAAGAGGAGGCGCTATACCTCCTCCTTTCACTTAAATCAATCAGACCTTTCTATCCCAGCTACAAAAAGCCTTGTTCAGGACGTTTTTATTGTAACAAGCTTTTCACGGAAATGCACAAGTAAGCAGCAAAATATGCAACACTGAACAGACATTTCAGTTTCTCAACTCACAGATTCATCTACAACCTAGCAAAATATTTCCAGCAGCCTAACAAATGGTTTGCCTTTTATCTGTATGTGTGTGTGTGCATGCACTCCTGTTCAAACATAGCATACAGCAACCGAAAAGAATTAGAAGATGGATTAGGCATCCAACAGGTAGTAAGTAACAGAATTACATGTAACCTTAATTCAGGACCTATTTTGTATGGATTACGATGTTAATTTTTCTTACAAAGAAACCACCTCTTACATTAATGGGCCATCACTATATGTTTATATTCAATGTCATTCAAAGAATCCTCCTCCAAGCACTCCTCAACAAGTGATTTAACTGAACAGAAAGACTACTCTAAATTTCTATTCCATCATCTCTGTTTATGAAATACTTACATTACATTACTTCATTACCACAGCCTGTCCTATGAAATTAAGGTCCATAATTACTGGTACTTTGCTAGAGATTACAGCCAGAACTGTCATTTAGCATCCATTAATTTTGGGTACCCACCTAGAAACATCTCAAAATGTGATTTTACAAGGTATTTATCATTATATTTCACATCTTATGTTCAAGCCACATTTCCAGTCAGTGTCAGTAGGAGCTGTGTATATGCAAGACTTAGCTTCAGTTCTTTGTTTTGTCTATCCCCAAAGACTCGGAAAACAGATCAGGAAATAAGACTTCATGCACAAAGGTACCCAGCTATCCAGAAACATTCAGCAACTCTGAAAAGAGTCTAGAGTAAACCACACTTCAATCAGAGAGCATTAAACTGCCTTAGAACATGAAGTCATGTTATCTTCTTTACACTGTTTTCTATTTCACTCACTTTACACATTCTGATCTCTAAAACAACACGGCAGAAGTCCAGTGAGGTGTTTTTCTCTGCAACCTGTCTCATCAACAGCACAGCAACTCTGTAATTGCAGACTTTATAAAAGCTAACTTCTGAATGCTGGACTCAAGCTGTAATATTATTTTAAATACTGGAGGTTTAATGACATTTCAGTTAAAACACTCAGCTGTGAAAAAGGGACCTCACACAAGTCTAGTTGGAACATGAAAAAAGAGAGATCTTAAGTTCAGCTGTACTGAACATGAGCATTTGAGCTCCTGGAATACCTTGCACTTGTGGTAATCATGAAATAATGGGGGAGGAAGGGAAGAAACAACCCGTATTGGCAGTATGACTGATGAATACAGAGAATAAAAGAATCACAACTTTGACTCTTGCTTCAGAATCCATCACCAGAGGCAAAAACGTGTTACTTTTTTGGTACTGACTTCTAAATTCCCTAAGCCAGACAAAAGCAAAAATGTACTTTTCTAAGTGTCACAGTACACATTAAAACTAGAAGTAAAATGAAAATATCCTATTTTCTCTGATGTAATGTGTAAGTAACGTATACAAGTGTACGCACGTGCCCTTCTAAAAAAAAAAGTTGAATCTAATTTTTAGTTTATAACCTGTGAGTGAATTT
This sequence comes from Tringa tobata, assembly GCA_033628505.1. Taxonomy (NCBI): domain Eukaryota; kingdom Metazoa; phylum Chordata; class Aves; order Charadriiformes; family Scolopacidae; genus Tringa; species Tringa tobata. The sequence goes on from JAHREE010000495.1 coordinate 10,551,977, forward strand.
TCAGTTCAAGCCAGCCTTGAATTTATTTTTTTTAAAACCATTTAAAAATAATTATATTTTCTTTACTAAGAAAAAAATATGCCCTTTCTGCTTCAAAAGAAAGTTGATGATTTTATCTACTGCACACAAAATGAAATATCAAATCATGAGCCACAGGTCAAGAAATTAAATACTGCACATCTGATTAACCATCACCTGTAAATTCCTACCTTGTTATTAAGAAAGTACTCTCGCTATTGTGACTATACAGCTTTCAGGTACAGCAGCAGTTGACTTTCTCAATAGTAAGGGCTAATGCACTGCTTGCATTCCAAAACAAACCTAAACTGTGTTATATTATTCCACAGACTACAGCCAGGAACGCATTGAACAAACCCTCTGAAACACATTTAGGCCTTTCTTCCACAAGCAAAAAAAGAGACATCTAGCAGACATGGTAAATGCTATGAACAAATAACAGTTTTTTTTCACTACTATAGCAATTGAATACCATTTAATAAAACTTCTACTGATGAATGAAAAATAAACACAAATAGTATTTGTTTTGCTAGGGACATTGTGGTTCTGCAGGAACAGGAAACTCTCCAATATGCACAAATGTCTAAATCAATTGCATATCCTACAATAGTTAACTTCCTATGAGCAGTTTATCTTCACCAAACAGTGACAGTTCTGTTTCAGAAACAATATAACGAGGTCAGTGTTAAGATAAGCTCAGTTTAATTTTAATATTACAGCTTCGTCTTCATGCTGAGCGGTGGTTCACTTCGTGATGGTTACTACTTATTTCAATATATTTACAGTGTTTATTAATGTACTTCTGGTGAGCGAAGGGAATGAAATTGAAAATTTAACGTAAAAGCAATGATAACTCCTATAGAGGTTATATAACAAACTGCCTGCATGTAGTAGGAAGTACATTTTCTAAGCCTGTGCCCAGGCAATCATGTGATATACACTTAATTAGCAGGCAGATACTTTCACATGGCAGGCTTTTTCATTTTCTCCTCCTGAGGCAAATGCGTAGATGTAATACTACTCACATCAAAATTTGTCTCTTTGACCATGCTTCTACCCCTGCAGATCTGTAGGTATCTCCAGGGGTGATACAACAATTTAACAACTATTTTAGCTTTAATGAAGTAACAGTGTTTACTTTAGTTACCTGGAACTAAGGAGGGGAAAATTAAATTGTGACAACATAATGAGTCATCAAGAAAAAAACCCACACACAAAATAAAACACAGAATTATGGAAAAAACACTGAAGTATTATTTTCAAAGCAAATCAAAGGCTGAATTTACTGAGCAATAGCTCAGGAGCAACAGAACTAATCAGAGCCTGAGTTTTGGTTGATCTGTGTTTTGTAGATAAGCTTATCACATAGAGTATGTCATACAAACCATAAAGAGAAACATTTATGTTATAACCTTTACCTCAGTGAAAGTACATATTTGCTTCTGTGCAGCTTAGGGGTTCACTGCTCCTCCCTCTCCCTCTCCAACTGTAGACTTTTCCTGTCATTAATACCTCGTTCAAAGTTGGTTGGTATTGGCTAACTCACTAAAGTTTCTCGAGGGGATGGACAAACTGGCAACACAATTACATAAAACAGCTTTGCCCCAGAAAACTGGACTCCAATTTGTACGTAATTTTTGTAGCCACATTTAAGCAGACTACTTTCAGCTCCTGCTTTTCCCAGTGTATCTTACCAGCTGCTTATGTGCTTTTAAGACCAAAACCCACTGTCTAAAACAGCAATTCAACTTTCCCTCTTTGGAGACAAAAATAAAACCAAGTCTGATCTGATTTTTCTTTTTGCTTTTTTTGCTTACATACACATAATTCAACTGAAGATCGAGCTATATCAATGTAAAATTGAAGCTAGGCTCCTGCAAACGATGGGAGAATTTTCTTAAACTAACAATTAAGAACTTGAAACAAAATTCTTTCACAGCAACTACTGTGTTTTGATATTTCACATCATGAACCCAACTAATTTCAAATGGACAAAACAATGCAGTGTGTTTCCATAGAAACATGTTAGAGGAGTATATATACTAAACAGTGGTCTCAGCAAGTGAGACTGCATTGCAGAAATGTGGCTTTGAAATACATTTCAAAGACAAATGAAAAAGATTTTAAAAACAGGAACTTGTTTCAACACTTTGTTTCAAACATTAACGAATTCAATAAAACACACAGATAATAAGATCCTCTACCAAATGCTAATGCACTTAGTAATAACGTAAGGGTGAAGCAGATTGTCAGCATAAATCTTGATATAAACTTGCAAGCAGCTAGCTCATTCTACTCTGGAGTAGGATTCAAAAGTTTGGAATTCTGTTTCTTTCTAAAAAAGTCCATCTTGAAGTGACTATGACGTTTCAGATATGAAATCGTAAATACTACCTCTAGTAGTTTAAGGTACTTTCAGTCAAGATGCTGCTACACTCTAGAAGCTTGTTTGAATTAACTCTGCAAAATGGCAAGAGTATATAGAAAATCTAACCCCTTGAGAAATGTTATCAAAAACTCTAAACACTAGCCTAATCTTTGCTCTCATTAAAGGCAAAAGTTTACCTTTAATTTATTTAGTTCTTGAACCTCAACATTGTTCAGTGAAAACAGTATGAAACTGTAGCTGATGAGATTGATGAGACTGTAGATTGATACTAAACCAATATTTATCTAATAGCATACAATTCACCAGAACTTTAAAGGCCAGTCTTATTTTAATATATCTCTGAAACAGAAATAACATTCAGCGTATTTCTAGAAGCTTTATATGCTACAGATTTTCTTCCTGCAACTAAGTACTGCGCACATTTTTCCATGAGTTGCTATACATATATGCACTTACACACAAACATAGTGAAAAATAATTCAGTATTAAACATAAGCTGCACTCAACCCACTTCATGTACAACTAATATTGAAGCATAAGAACGTATTATTCCCTAATACATACATAGTGATACAAACTGAGAAATAGGCTAAGAGCTAATAGCAGATAGTTATATATAAAATACAGAATAGTTGCTTACTATAGGACTAATTCTTTGGGTTGATTCTTTAGGATTGTACTTACAGATAAATTACAACCTCTTTAGCAAATTAAACCAAGAACAGGAATATCTGATGAGATTGAAATGCACTAATAAATTTTACCTACAAGGCTAGAGATCAGTGGCAGACTTTTAAAAAATTGTTTCTTATATAGCATTCAATCATATTAACCGTACAGAACATTGCAAATTGCATCAATTAAAGATAAAGACTAACAACTTCATAACTCATTAACAACCAGGTTCTAATTTATCAGTATTTTACACTGCTGAATCTCTCCCTTGACACAGAAATAAGCAAGTACATACCCTGATCCAAAATTTCTTCCTCTTCTTTTTCAGCCTGCTGCAGCAAAGAACTTTTATCAGTATCCTTCATTTCTGAAAAATGGATTTAGGATATGATGTTAACCTCTGTGGGTGAATGGAATTGAGTATCGTTCTACTGGGGAAAAAAAGCCCTTTGGAAACAAACACTTGGTATTTTTATCTATCTACAGTAGTTGTACCAAACGGTGGAGTAGTAAAGCAACTGGAATAAAAAAATTAAGATTTGTACTTTTGCATACCAGTCAGATTACTTCTGGACAATACTGCTGCTGCAACTTACATGCCTACTAGTGTTCAATATAAACATTTAATCTCTTCCGTAACAAGGCAGTGGGATCCACAAAACGATGGAAATGTTATGTTTCTTTGTAGGAAATCGAAGATAAAGCAAATATTAAGATACTGTTAAAATAAAGTACTGATATTTACTTGGCATAGAAAAAAGGTCAACCATTTGGGTACACAACACTTGTAGCTATAAAAATATGTTGGAAACTGAATGAGGACAACAGCAAGAAATGGACAAAAGATTATGGCAGACAATTCCATCAAAAACAAGAGCAGAATCCTATGATGGTCTATAATTAGCAATTTTAATTTTATTCAGAATTGCATTTCCGATGAAAATTTAGTATATCAAACTAACACAGACAAACACATCAGTGAGCATGAAAAGACTTGAGTAAAATGGATTACAAGTTTTTTTCACCTTCATGATGCCCATGTGTCATCTTTAGCATATCAGACTTGACCGGAATAGGAATATTTGCCTCCTGAGGTATACTTCTGAACATCTCAGGGTTTGCATTCTGTGTGCAGGTCATATATGAGACAGCATGCTTAGCTTCCATATAGTACATAATGTAAAAATTACACATTTCATCATTGGCTGTTCCCCTACACAACACAGAAAAGATGCGGCAGTTAGGAAAAAATAAGTTTAATATAGCTGTTAGTCAATTCATCTACCTTGTTTAATAGAATATTAAAAAATTGCAATGAAAATCTTAGAAGTCCCACACTAATATATTTAATCACTTTATTGTAGTGAATATCAAAAGTTTCTTTCACTTTATACTAGAGAATACCAGTCTGCACAAACTCCCCAGATATCTCAGAAATTTTTAACAATTTGCTCTTGATTCTTGCATGAAGTATTTAAATTGCTCTTCCCTCTCATTTCCCCAGTACACCCCTCATAGTCCTCAGTGTGTCATCAACTATGCACACGTTCTGATGAAATGCAACAGAACTATATTGTTCATTATGTCCCCATTCATACACTTTTCTGACAATCTGGGGCAAACCTAATTTAAAGTCCTTGCAAATAACATCTATATTTCATTCCAGCAGCTACCTTTTATGACAGGTTTTTTTCGCCCCATATTCAAGCATATCCATTTATTGGCCAATCATATTGGTTCTAATGCAGCAAAACTTAATTTCAGTACATACTAAGACACCATAAATATCTCTTAAAGAGAAGATAACACTGCCATCTTGAGAATAACTTGATCACAAGCTTCTGTAAGGAAATACACAAGTGCAAGAGGAATGATTAAACACTAGCAAAATTTAGTTCTTTGATATATTCTGTGCATGTACTTGAAACAGAAGAGGCTCTTCTGTACTGCTACATAATCCTGTCTTCAGTAGAAAAAACAGCTGGTACAAGAAAGAATTTTTTCTGAAAATTTTACTTTGTGAAGCAGATAACACAGGGCCTCTTTGCAACTGTGATCTGTTTCCAGTTTCTTCCTCTGCCATAGAGGTTGATATCTTTTATTTATAGGTACAATCCTAACAATAGCTAGGACTTACAAAGAAAGGTTGAAAAAATATAGAGGTTTACATTAAGATTTTTTAATTAGCTTTCACAATTAACCAGTGAGTCCACACTCGTAAAAATGATACGGGGGTGGCCTATTAGCTGTTTGCAAAAGACGTCAGTGCTGACTTTTCCAGCAGCATCCTGCAGCATTCATTTATTCACCATAGCAACAATAATGACACCAGCCAGAGGGGAGACAGGGGGAACATGGGAGAAGAGACTGTTTCAAAAGGGGAATTGGTATTTTTCCATGCATTGAAAATTTAGCATCCCTTGGAGACCACAAAAATCAGACTCTGACTTGGCAAGCTCTGCTTAAGCTTTTAGAAAGCATTAACTTCACTGCTGGACTCCCAATATTTGTCACTATAATTGCCTCCCCTTTAAAACTACAGTAGAAAAGGGGATGTGGAACCCACATGAACTCTGGTTCACCTGACACATGTTACTGTGTCTAAATATTTCAAAGTCGGCATTCTAAATATTTACTGTTAAAAAAAACAAACTGAAAAATACTGTCAACAACAGCTATAGTAAACACACTGAAAACCCAGAATCCTTCCATTAGATATTTGAACTCCTGAGAAACCTTGTTTTGTGAACTAGTTTAATGAGTAGAAAGCCTGGCGAACGAGTTAAAAAGAAATAGAAAAAAAACCATACTCCTGTTAACCACCACACCTGTTAACCACCTAACCCTCCACCACTGCCACAGATATCTAGAATCGTAATTCAGATTTTGGTATGTTAACATTGCACAGTGAAGCATAATGAAACTGAGGACTTCGCATCCAAAAGCAAGACAATGCACTTAAAGAATCTTAAATACAGAACTGGCACATAAACCTTCTCTGGAATGGTACAATACCTGTTAAATGTATTTTGAAAGGGAAAGATACAGGTTTCACTACTTTCTGTCTGTTAAGAGTTTCAAACAATACATTGCGTTGCAACTGGAAAAACAAACAGCTACCATGGCCAGTGGCACATTCCTTTAGAAAGATATGATCTTTTCACTGAATGGGCTCCAGTTCTTTGATATATCTTAGACTGGTAAGATATATACTACACAACGCTGTTTCAACTCTAATGTTTACTCTGAAACACCGTTATCTGTTATAAAACTGCAGTGGCTGCTTTCATGGAGTACTTACTGATCTGTTGCAAAAATTAGAAGAAATCTTGCTTTATAAATTAGGAATAGTTGATGTAATCCTTATTTGACAAAGGATAATTCAATTTGCAAATGTGAGCTTGAGGAGAAATCCAGCTAACTGAAATGGACGATTTACGAAACTTTAGAAGAGATGACTCCTGCCTCACCTTTTTACACCAGAGACATTAAGTCTGTGCTCCTGTAATTACCCTGAACTTGTATGTAGTCAATTGCACAAGTAAAAATCAGGTTCCACTTCTGAACCTTGGTTTGCCAAACTCTACAGATTTAAGAGGTGTGCCTCAATATCTAATTTAATTTCTCAGATTCGGAGAGGAAGCAGGATGAAAAAGGTCAGTAGGAAACATGGGGGTCATGAAATAATGTAAAGCAACTAGTGTAACTAAAGAAAAACAAGACCAAATGTGTAAAGAAAGAAACAGCACAGCAAGGAAGGTATAGAAACAAAACAAGAACACCTGTCCTCCCTGCTCAACTTAAACACAAAGTAATAGATTTGGCCAAAAATGACATTTCATTCATATGAAAGGGACTAGTTGACGATCACAGAAATTATTCCACAGTTGAGAAACTATAACATTGAGAATATGTCACGTTTTATCTAGTTAGCATATATTACAAACGATTAAGCTTTAACTGATCGGCTTTGGAAAGGCAAATGGACAAAGTGAACTCTAAGCTTGTTTTAGCGCTGCCTTCTATGTATATTAAACATAAATCACATAAGTGATTTAAGATTTTTTTTTCAGCTAGTTAAAGAAAAAACAAAAAAACTCTGACAGAAAATTAGAGAGACTGGGAAAGTGAACATGCAGGTTTGATCTGATCCTTTTTGGATATGTATTGTTTCACAGTTTTCCTTTGACATTTCCCATTTTTTCAGTGTTTGTATTTTGAACTCAAAGGTTCTTCTAATATTTCTTTTGAACTGATGAGTCATTCTGAACTGGAGCAAGACAACTGCAATACCAGGGCAATATTTTCCAAGATTTAAAAGAAAAATTGTTTTATTTATTTTAGCTGTATATCTTTCCATATACCCAGCATTGATGTGCGTATATTCCTTTTCATTCATTCATTTCATATTAAGGTCATAATCCTTTTCCAACCATGTGTACATCTATATTGTGCAACAGTTTTTGTGAAACAGTTTAAATATTTGCTTAAAATGCTTACATGTTGTTTCTCAAAGTTCATAGGTAGAAATTATGTAATAAAAATTTAAAGGTCTGCTGCCTTCATTTCTGTTTTTCACTGAAAGCATATTAGTACATTCAAAGAAAAGACCATAATTATCCTGGGACAGTTTTTTAAACTGTAAGAATTATTCAACAAACAGGAACTACTTTGGGGAATGTTACAGAAACGGGACAGAAAATCTTATAACCTGCTAAAAAAAAGGTCTATAGTCAAATTAAGGTATTGGATATATTACTTTTGGTGTTATGACCTTTGTAAAAACCTCTTCTCAAACAATTCATTTTGCTGCAGCCTGTTACTCATCAGTATTTAACTACCCACTGAAAGGTGATAAATTTGTGTTGGATCCTTACCCCTCTGCTTAAGATGCAATCTTAGGGTACTCAGTGCACTAAAAAACTGGTCTCCTGGGGTGCTGCAGCACATACTTCCAGAATGGAGAGATTTCTGCAGGGTATCTCTATATCTCTACATATGGAGTAAATTACAGTTCAAAGAACTGAAGCCAGTTAAGAGACTATTAATTTTGCATCTATTTTTACAGTTGTATTTGTCAACTTGATCTTATAGAGCTCTGTCTGTCATTTTCAGCTGAATAGCATCACCAACAAACACAGTTCAGATTTTCCTATTTAATGTTTTTATTGTTTTTTATATAAGAGTGTATATTTTTATATTTAAAAAAAAGTAACTGGTATATTATTCTGAATTTAAGCTTAGATTTTATGATGCATCAAAATTTATCAGAATTTTATAAGCCTCCATAAATTTTCTTTCTGAAATAACGAAGAGAAATTGTGAAGCTTTATTATTCTGTTTTAAACAGACAATAACTTCAACTTATTAAAAAATACATTTTTTAGAATTGGTATTTTGAATCCTTCTCTAAGTGCAGAACAGTTTGGCAGCATAGTTTCACCTGAGGAATGTTCTGAACACTTCACCAAAGTGATTATTCACATAAGTAAAGGCAATGAACATCATAGAGAGTTAAATCCTTAGCAGACTAGACAGCAATACAGACCATTCTGGGAAAATTTAACAGTCTGTTTGAATTATCTTGAAGAACACATGAAACAAATACATTTGTACACATAACCAATACCTGGGGAAAAATGGTTAGGAAATGAAGCAAATAGAAAAAAATTACCCTATATGTGTCTCTGTAGTTCTGCCTTCACCACTGAACACGCATCTAGCTGCTAGGATATCATCATAGCTAACATCCACAGGATGCTCTACTGGATAGAATGCCTGAAAGAGAGGATGATTCAACATAATCAGTGAAAGCATCTTGTATTATTTATGCCAATATACACAGACTAGAATGACAGTGCTACATATCTGAAAAGTAATTTCAGGACAGTTTTTGCATCATAATGTAATCATGATAATACCTGGCAGTACTACATGATAATGTAATCATGATAATACTTGGCAGGTATTTGCTTCCAGTGGCACAACAACACGTAGCAGTGGAAACACTGTGATGCAAATATGTGGGTACGTGACTGCCAATTCAGCCTCTCAGTTTTAAACAACAATAAGTAAAATTTACAGTTAGAATTAAAAACCCAACCAACCTGTGGTAGCTGTGGACTCTGTCTACCAATCAATGTCCATTGACCGTTTCTCACTCTGTATCCACTCACTACTTTACCTATAACATACCAATATTTATTAGCACATGAGAGATACCTCTAAAAAATATGTTGTAGCGTCAACATTTTTCTGTTAAGTATTTGATATTCCTATGTTGCAATAAAACTCTTACCTAGTCTGTGTGTATGAACTCTGTAGGCAAAAAGGTGCATTGGAAACCTTTTGTAATGGCAGGCAATGTCTGCGTCAACCACTGTTAAAATATGATCACAATAAATAAAAATCCCACATTATTGATCAAACAGAGAAAAATCACACTATTGCACTTCATTCAGTGTGGTTTACAAAGGGTATACCTACACTAGAAAATAGACATTTTCAAAAGATTCTGGATAATATTTTGCATTTCTGGACTCCTACCTCAAGACACCTGTAAAGAAAAACTAATACAATATAGTAAAAGTAACTTGAAAATTACTTTCTGTGACAATGTACATACAAAATGGAGCTGAAACTCAGTATTACTTCTTCCAGTGCACACTACTGTAAAGTAATACATTTGCTTACAGGCCACGTTGAGGGACACTTAAAATTAACTAAAATAAACTGATATGATTCTAAACTGATACAACTTATATTGAAAGGTCGGTTTTAAGATTTTATAGTTCTACGCCCAGTCTGAAAAGTCTGCAGTCTAGATGCAGACTTTGGCAGAGAAACGCTGTACAGATAATGTCTGCAGGCTAGTGCTCGTGTTAGGTGCAGTAACAACTACTAAGGAGGAGCCCACAGAGAAATTCCTCTGCCGATGCCTCTCTGAGAGGTATCTGGGGACTTGCTGTATTTTTCCTGTTACAACAACTTCACACTTTACTTAAGAATTGCAAATTTGATTGAACATGAGAAGGCAGTTATCAACAGGCACAGAACTGTTTTTATTTCCCATTCCCTTGCCCCTCCAACTGAAAAAATAAATTTCTGCATCAATCAAATATTTCAGTAAGGGTGCTTGCGTTCTTTTGCTAAATTTTCATACTGAAGCACAAAATACATTAAGTTTCATTTCAAATTAAAAAAGATTTCAAGTTGCTGAATTCACCAAAGAGTTGGAGTCAGCTGAGTTTTGACCACCTCATCTTATGCAGGCAGCTCATTGCAAATGGGACAAATTATATTCTTGGACATCTAATTTAAATTCTGGTATTGCATAGGAAAATGTAAAGTCAGTGTTCTACTTTTCCTAAAACAGAACATTCCATGCTAGCTTGAAGAAGTGATATTGGGAGAATCCAAGCTGAGTTTCAGATAACTCCACTGAGTAGGATTCTGAATAGAAACTGTTTGTAGATTTTGTTTTACAATGGTTTTTTTCAGCATTTTGGCCTTTTGACCAACTTGGAACATAGGAATAGAATTTCTGAAGAGCAGCTCCTTATAGGAATAAATTAATTTGTTAAAACAGAAATTAAATTACAAATAGCATGAATGTCAAATGCAGATGGAAGAATCCAAAAAATTTCATGTTTTTCTGGGGAGAGAGGGGAAATAAGAAAATAGGTAGGGTTTTTTGGTAAAATATTAAGATGAAAATAAATCAAGGAAATACTCTTAAGAATCCTAGAAACTTCAATATTGCACAGATCACTTATTTTGAACAATTTTTTTCCTATATTATTGATAGCCTTTGCTAACTTTTTCACGTGTATTTAATTAAGCAATTAATTTGTCCATCTACAACACAGTGAGTCTCTGCTAAATTTTCTTCTGCAATAAGCAGCAGAAACAAATCAGATGCTGAAATTATATAACCACTTTGTAGAATTACGACTCACCTTTCTCTCCTGGTGGTATTACAGTGTTCACAGACATCATAAGATACATTCCAGCAATCAGAGGCTGCCTGCAATTCAAAAATCAAGCTCTGCTAAAAGAGTCCTTTGTAAAACACCACTGCAAGTGACAATATGCCATGACATTTAACACCACTAATTTCTAAATGTGGGATTGCACCTGAAACTGGTCTGCTGAGAAAGCAGCTGCCCACAGCACTTCCCTTTTCCTCCTTTTTTTTAATATTGAGCTACATGTTTTAAAGCATCTTCTACAAAGTATATGAAATAGGACAAAACGATCATTTACATAATTGCTGTCCTTGTCTCAGATTTCTAAATATGAAGCTGTTAAGATGGATTAACTCAGTACTGATAGCACTGTTTCATCAAGGTTCTTAGCAGAAACTAAATTTTTTGCCAACAGATGACATTGGCTTAAAAATTCTTAATGTTGTGAAGGCTATATTATTTTTATTTCACATGTTTTCAAATGAATCTAAAGGAGGGGTTTCCATGCCTTCTGTTCTGGTGAAAATATCATAATATGGAAGTATTTTTAAAGATACTTACTTTTGATGTGTCAGATGTAAGGTTACACCCGAGCAGTCCTTGTGTTTATCTGTATAAATCACAAGACAGTTTAATCATCAGCAACCACGTGAAATTATTCCACATTAGTAACATTCTTCTGCTGTATAAAACCACCAGAAGACAAAATAAGTTTTAATTGTACTGTTTGCAGTAAAACTTTCATACTATGGAAGAATTACTCAGCTTTGCACAAACTTGAACATCAAAGTGGTACACTGTGACAAAACCCTAATACAAAGCAAAACTCTGCTGAATGAAAAGCTAACTGCTTTTTTTGACAGTAGAAATTTCAGATCTTTATGAACTAGCATCTGGAATATGAAGCAGTGTCATTTTTACAATAGCAGAAGAAGTTGGTTTGTTTCAAATAAATGTGTACTTTGACAAAAGTTAGAAAAATGAAAGATTTGTGGAAAAGCGATGATTTTAGACATAATAATAAAGCAGCCAGAAACCCTTGTAATCAAGTCAACAGGTGAACTCAAGATGCCAATGCAGACAGCAGTTCTGTTCAACGCTGGATATCCTAGGACAGTAAAATAGTTAATGCATTTGTTAACATACTGTATCAGCATTATCTAATATGTTTGACTGCAGCAAGGCCATGTGCAAACTTTTTTTAAGGTTCACTGTGTGACCTCAGCAAAAATACCCTTAAACAATGCACAATGAAACAAAATCTTAAGGTTTCCCTTTCAGTCTGTCTCTCCAGCTTATCTAGCTACTTTGACTTCTCAGTTTCAGCTATACAGCAAATATAGACTGCTCTGGGACAAAGAAATTACTAATTACTATTTGCCATGTGACAAAGAGTCAAAAATGCACTTTTATATACCTCAGAAATAGGTTCAAATGAAAACCAATTGTCCATGCAGAGTTTCCAATTAAATGAAACTAGAACGTGTACTTATGGCTGCTTTTTGTGTGGTGTGCAAATATAACACAAGCATATTAAATACTACCTGCTTTTATTTGCTCATGTCAAGCAAAATCAATGGTGCATATTAAAGCCTAACTCTGGCTTCAGATTTTGAATACATCATTTTTAAGAATTGTACATGACAAAATTGTAATGGTAATTTGATGTTTAATTGCCAATAAACATTTAAGTTAGTTAAAAAGTATCAGCCATGCTACTTCTGTTAATCATGTTTTCTAGGACAAATATCACAAATACTAGAAATACAGTTTGTCAAATGAAACCCTCATAACTAAGAAGTCAAATTATCCTAAAGTGAAACGCTCTTTCTATAGACTGATTTTGCTAAAACTTCCACTGCGAGTCTGACAGGCTTCCTGACACTCTGTCTATCCTGATCTAGAGTCCTGAACTCCTTAGTTACATGTATGATAACCTGCCATAGAAATTGAGACTTCTAGGACTTCCTAGACACTTAAAATTTTGTGGGTTTTTTACTCAGAATTAGAAAAATAAACACTTTAAAAACTTATTTTTTTCCACATTCTGGGTACACGGATTATCAATTACAGAGCACACTGTTCAAACTATTTATTCAGCTTCTTCATCACTCCATTTCTAATATTTAATAGGAACAGTACAGCACTCACACATGGCTGCTAGAATACGTGAAAGTTTTCACTGTAAGAGAGTGGTGCTTTTTATGAAGCTCCAAACCCCTTGTTATTTCAAAGTCAGTCCTTTGATTTGTACCAGAATCTCCACATAGCCATCTCAGAACTGGCTTTGCCTCATTAAAGATAAGAAGTAGCCTCAACGCTGGAGCACAACCTTCAAGCAAGGCAATCCCAAAGCTAATGCCCATTGGGAAGTAACTTTGTACAAGTTTTATTTAAAAAGACAAAGACATGCAGTACAAAAATAAACTTGAAGTTTTAGTGAAGAAAGAGACACAATCAATGTTGCATTCAATACTGATACCTAATATTTAAAACACAAAAGACCACTAGCTAAAGCAATTTTTTTCATGAGATCTTGATGATTTGTTCACTCATACAAAATCAATTTGGAAAAATTCTTTTAAAAAGTCTAGTAAAGTGTAGAATGAAACTCTACCTTCATTCAGTTTCTGAAAAACAAATGCAAGCACAGACTCCCCAGTGCCATTTTCGCAACTTACTTTCCAAATAGGAAAGAGATAAACAGTTGTTGACCCTGGTCTGGGATAATTTTTTTAACAAATAAATACCTTGATAAAGGTCACAGAGGCTGAAAGGGTATCATAATATACCATATACATGAATTTCTGGGAATTTGCAAAATTAATTTTATTCAAGACATTGTTAAGCCTCTGGTTATAAATGAGAAGCACAGTGAATTCAGTGTTCAAACAAGCTTAGAACTCAAATGACCAATTACAAACCACATGCTTAAGAAGAAAACAGTTACTTTTAAGACATCTACTAGCTTGGTGGCCAAAATTAATTACTCTCCCCAACCAAAAGAAAAAACCAAAAACACTAAGAACCTCAGACTTCCCTCATAAAAGCAGGTATGTCTGTGATATATGTAATACAGGTAAAACAATTCTTGTAGGGAATGACAGCCTGAAGAAATAAATCTATTCTCAGTGAAGAGTGGGAGTTAGGAGGAGTTGAGAACGCAAATATTATGCATGCTTTGTGCAAGAAAAGAAAGGGAATGAGAAAGAAGCTGAATTTGAACAAAAAATAACCCTAATTTTTTGGTAGAATTTATGTTTGCTTTTCCAACTTATTTTTAAATTCTGTGTATTTTAGACAAGATACAATAAGGTCTATTCTGATATTTGAGCATAAAGTGCACATCTAAATATGAATACTTAGCTCTGGATTATAGCTAAGGAGTGAGGGAAAGCAGAATTAGTTTAAATGCTGGTTAATGAAATGAAGAAATATCCTCTTTACAAAGAGTTGAAAATGAGAGATGATTTTTAACTATGACATTTTCCCCCCAAAATTGTTAGGAAGTAGAATGGGGTGCTAATACAGAAATAATTACTACCTGAAGCCAAATATTTTATATTTGCAATGACTGTAAGTCAGAAAATTGAACTCTGAACAGTGCTTCTGGATCTTTGATGTGCTACCGAAAGCATCACAAGTAACTGACTATATTTCATCATTTGTCCTCTGTTCTCAATTGCAACAACTGCATGCACCTACATACAAAGTGTAATGACTATATTCTTACACTTTGACAAGCCACAGTTGTCAACAGACATATCATTCATACGAAACAGCTCCTGAAGTTTAAAAATACCTGTAAAACTAGTTGAAGATTATGCACTGAGTATCCTCGAACATGACAATCAAAGGATTAGGACATTTAAATCTTTAGGAGATTTAAATTATATTTTTCTCTACTGGAATTTTCGCAGACAGACTACAATAAAAACATTTTTTTCTCATAGAAGTGGCAGAAAAGGTAAATTATTTTTCACTTTAAAAAAAAAATGTATATCAGACTACCAAGTAAAAGGCATTGAAATAAACTAGGAGGGCACTCTGTCATACTCTTTAACTGTTGTAACAGTGATACTAGTATCGTCTCCTAAATTATAGTCCTATCAGTTCACACTTCTTAAACTTTCATAATTATGCAGGCTGGTATCTATGACATTGATTATTCTAAGTCCTGTACAGATGTTCTGGGCAAAAAATACAGAAGTCTGCTGCAAGGGGGTGTGGGGTGTGTAACTTCATTCACTATAGTTTTTCTAAGTGGGCAAGTGGATTTCTCATGTAGAGGCTTCGACTACCAAGTTAATTTACTAATAAAAATTTCTGAACACATCCTCGACAAACGTGCAATGGAGGTTAGTGATCTCATTTGTTTCTTTTTTTTTTTGTTTTAATAGTTACATATACATAAATTATATTTAAGAGCGAAAATGAACAATGAGAACTCTCATTGTCCCCAAGCAATAATGGAAAGCAGGCTCTCAACTAACAGGCTCTCTTTAGAGGTTTGTAACTTTAATTATTCGTGATTTTAGCAGGCGAAAAATCTCATGGGCTGTATGGGTCCATCTGAATTGTCTCATGAAAATCAAGTCCTTCAGCTTCAGTTGTGCCCATTTGCTTATGTGCTCTGTTTACACATTGCTGGCACATTCAATTTATTCTTTCCTCCTCCTTCTCCTCCTCAGTTACCATTATTGCCATTATCCTACATTATACCTACATGTCATGGTAGAAACCATACCTTCAGATTCAGACAGCGCTGTTGAAAATTCTAGATGAGTATTCCCCAAATCTTCCCAGAGGTGTAGAGAAGAGAGGCTGCATGGCACTGGGAAGCTGCCAGCTACAGGGTAACTTCTCTGCTCAAAACTGAGTCGAACCTGTGGATCATTTTCCATGGTACCACAGAAGGACTCAAAGGCCATGGTGTAACTCAACTGCTGGTGTAATGCGTATTCCTCCCCTAATTTTTTTGCTACTATTCAACTTACTTCCTGTTCCTCCTTTCAAGTCCATCATTTTGATTATCACTCTTCACGTTCTTGTTTAAATCCTATACAGTAATGTATCACAGCTGCATTCCAAGAAAACGAAGACGCACAAGTTTTTTGTTCTTGAAGGCCAGAGAGGACCTAACCCAAGAACTCCACACAGGACATGATTCACAGAGTAACAGTAAGAATTCATACACCTCAGAGGTGTCAAAACGAGACATTTCAGGTTCAAAGAACAAAGTACAATGTGGAATATAAATAAATAAATAATCTTGTCCCAAAATATCTCAGATCACTAGTATCTCAATATGCATTAATGAAATCCAAATTTCATTAATCCAAGCTTACAATCCCTGGGCTGGATAAGCAGACAGTGAGGTGGACTGAAAACAGGCTGAATGATCAGGCCCAGAGAGTGGTGATCAGTAGTGCAAAGTCTAGCTGGAGGACGGTAACTAGCAGTGTACCCTAGGGGTCAATACTGGGTCTAGGCCTGTTCAACATCTTCATTAATGAGCCAGATGATGGGGCAGAGTATACAACCTGCAAGTTTACTGAGGAAACCAGACTGGGAGGAGGGGCTGACACACCAGAGGGACCCCAACAGGCTGAAGAAATGGGCTGACAGCAACATCATCAAGTTCAACAAGGGGAAGAAAGTGCAAAGTCCTGCACCTGGGGAGGAACATTCCCAGGCACCAGTACATGCTGGTGGCCAAACAGCTGGAAAGCAGCTTGGCAGAAAAGGCACTGGGGATCCTCATAGACACCGAACTGAACACGAGGCAGCAATGTGCCTTCAGTTCAAAGAAGGCTAATAGTATCCTCGACTGCGTTAGCCAAAGTATTGCCAGCAGACAGGGGAAGGTGATCCTTCTCTTGTACTTAGCACCTGGAATACTGTGTCCAGTGCCAGGCTTCCCCATAAAAGAGAGACATAAACATACTGGAGAGAGTCCAAGGAAGGAGCAAAAAGATAACAAAGAGACTGGAGCATCTCTCCTCTGAGGAAAAACTTTTTCACAGTGAGGGTGACGGAGCCCTGGAACAGGCTGCCCAGGGAGGTTGTGGAGTCCCCTTCTTTGGAGATTTTCAAGACCCGCCTGGATGCAGTCCTGAGTGGCATGATCTGACATGATAAGGGTGGTCCCGCTTTAGCAGGGGAGTTGGACTAGACGATCTCTATGGTCCCTTCCAACTCTAAAAAATTCAGTGAAATTCAGTGAAAGGCTGAGAGAGCTGGAAACATTCAGCCTGGAGAAGGATGGGGGTGGATCTTACCCATGTACAAAAATATCTGAACGGAAGATGCAGAGCTCTTCAGTGGTGCCCAGTGACAGGACCAGAGGCAACAGACAACAAACTGAAATACAGGAGGTTCCCTCTGAACATTAGTAAAAACTTTTTTGCTGTGAAGGTGACCGAGTACTGGCACAGGTTGGTCAGAGAGGTTGTGGAGTCTCCATCCCCTGAGATATCCAAAAGCCACCTGGACAACCAGCTGTAGATGGCCCTGCTTGAGCAAGTGGGGATGGACCAGTTGACCTCCAGATGTCCTTTCCAACGTCAACAATTCTGTGATTCTGTCTCACTGACAACAACCACCACATTGCCATGCTTGAAATGAGTGTTTCATCTTTTTAAACAAACAAAAAAAAAAAATACGTGAGAAGACACTGTCTCCACTAGTTACAACTTCTTCCACACACAGATACTGTGATTTACTGGTCAGTGTATTTCATCCTTCTCACCAGCTATTCAAGTAAGGTGACAGATTAAGGGTGTTCACATGTACTTGTTTCAATTTTCTTAAAGAAAACACTGAATTATGCATGGAAAAACAAGTTTCACCTGACATTTAAAATTATTAATCTGCTTCTTCATTACTTTAAGTCATTTGCCCTGTATTTTTTGAAGAAAAAAAAAAAATCTGTTCACCTTTCAAACATTTCTAGAGATAAAGCAAGATTATAAAGAAGTCAAATTAATATACAAACTTTATTACAAATATGCCTACTGATCTTTCTTTTTTTTTTTGTGAGTGGTGTTAACAGCAAAATTCTTTTCTAGGTAAAGTAAATATTTTTGATGCTTTAAGTGATGTAACTTGCAGAACAAATTTCCAAAATACATACCTCTAAATGCACTAACATCCCCATAGTGCACCTGGAGCACAAAAAATCTGCCACCTGTTTCTCCTCCAACTCTGAATCCAACACCTAAGAGAAGGAAAATATGTGGTTTTCAGAAACAATAAAATGTAAGATGGTTCACCACTGCTGACCATATATAAAAATACAAATCACTGTAATGGCTTAGAGTGAAGGGGTAGAAAATTTCACTGAAACACCACAGCAAAGAAAACATTGTTCTGAAAAGTGGGAAAACCACTATCGCAACATGTTCCCAACAGGCTACGAAGCTAGGACCGTAACTTAGTTACTAATGAACAGATATCTGCTTTAAGCAGATAATTCTCACAATCCAAGAATATGAATACAATTTGGTACATATATACAACTATATAAAAAAAAATAAATCACATTTTGCCATTTTGTAGGATTTGGTAGAACCTTCATTTCTCATACAACCTGTGAATGATACAAACTGATTAATATGACTTACTAAGAACACAGTGAGAATGAAAAGATAAGAAGATCTGCAGTAAAATATCTTGAGATATAAATTAATATTGTATACAGAAAAAATATTGTGAAAATTATGAAGATATGTTTCTTGTTGACAGAAGTAAGCACAGGCACGGAAGAAAATGGAGGACTTTGAAATTATTAAAAATTAAAAATTATCACCATCACCAAAAGGGATTTCTCTAAATCAATTCTACAATGAACACTCCTCAAAAGAAGCAGAGAAGGCAATTTCTTCCTATTTGGTCAGTGAATCCCACTAGATTAAACACTGCCCACGGCAAAGCCTGCTTATAAATGGAACTGCAGCCTCTGTGTGCACAAATGTAATATCATTATGAACCCTGCCCACAAACCTTGTATTTATGGACAGCTCAGAGACAAGCAAATTATTACTAGTGGAGGTTTAACAGCAAAGCAAATACCAGGTTTCCATAGAATCCTCCAAGCAATATTTTTTTTAACTTGACATTCTGATAACCAAATCAAATAACATTCGTGCTGATAAGTGTGTAAACGGATTATTAAAAATAAACCTCTTTATGATGCTGTGCACTGCTCCTGGTTATGAAAAGAGGCAGTAAACGATAAAAGAAAAAATTTTTAGAATTCAAGGTATTTTCAGATTGAGGCTATATAGATGGTAGATATTTCTAGGATCCTTAGTGGTTATTAGAAAGAACCACTTCTCCCTGTCTTCCAGACATACCACTCCAAGTAGCTTAAAAAATTTTGATTGAATTCAGCGAAGTCATCTATCATACAAGAAAATGGGCATATAAACATGTTGTTCAACCACATCAAAGCATTAAGAAATGGAAAGCACACAAAATTGTCAAGTGTACTTAAGACACAAAAAAAAATTCAGTGTTTAGATTGAAGTTATTTGTGCTTTCCCAAACACACAAAAAATACTTTAATGCAGCCCATGGGCTACTGAAAAATATATAAATAGTACCCTTCCAATATAGTAGGAAAAGCAAGATTAATGCTATACAAAAATAAAGTATTATGTTATGACCGTTATTTCTCCCTTAGCCTTCTTTCCCCACTACCAAAACCCATAATGTTTTAGCAAACAGGATGACAAAAACCTGAAGTATATTAGCTAACATAATATATTCATAGTTTATGAGGTTGATGTTTATACAGTTTCCATCAACTAGACATTATAAAAATATTATAGGAGGTTCCTAGATATGCCAGGTGCTTACTTCTACATCCTCTTCTCTCCCTTGCCCTTGTACATAAGAACTTCACATTAAAGGCACAATACCTTTCGGTAGCCTGGTGGGTGGCGCATTTCTTGCCCAAGCATACAAAATGTTAGACTTGTCTTTGCATGTTCCTTCATCACAGTCCCTAAAAATATGAGGAAAGAAAACAAACGGAGCATAATTTTTTAATTTTGAAATCAGGTGAATTACATGCAAACCCACTAATTTTAGGATCTGTGAAGATCTTTTTGGATGTATGTTGACTAAACACAGTTCTTTTAATGTAGACTGCTTTCCTGGATATCATTAGATCCTTCATCTTGTTGTTGGTTTTTTTTTCCTCCCTCTGCCTTAGGATAGTGTTAGGCAAACAGGGTCAAAACCATAGACAGTTCTGATAGTCCCTCCCAGTCTAGTAGCTAGTGACGAAAAAAACAAAGGAACCTTTTGTGAGAATGAATCATACGAAAATTTCTAGCACTATTAGCTCAAGTGCCTCAAAATGGCAATGGCTGCCACATTTACACAGAAGGACATGACTCATTCACAAAGCAGAAGAAAAGCCACAAGACTTCGAAGTTTTAAGTCAAAATGGTATTTGAAATTAATTTTAAAAAATCATTAAAATCGGGGGGGGGGGGAGGAAACAAAAAAGGTGACAGGTAGCTGTATGTGAACCAACAAGTGGGAGGCAGTCACGCTCTTCCCTGTACTTAATGCAACCTCACTGCAGTGCAATCAATTTTCATTCCGCCACACAAGTTCTTATTTTTCATAAACAGAAAAAAAATTGCACACACCAAAAAAAACAAACCAAACCAAAAAAACCCACTCGAGGGGGAAAAAAAGAAAAACAGAAGTGTTTCCCAAGTTACAGAACACAAACAGGTCACAAAAACTTAAAAGCATCTGAGTACTCTGAGTTGTCCCTAGCTTCTGCAGCTAACACCATGCAGGCGACACCAAGGGCGGAGCGTGAAAGACTCCCAAAGACTGTTAAGCTCTAGATAGCTTCAATCTGCAAGAACTGATAAGCTTGGGGCACACACACTACCGAATCTGTAAAAGGCCAGTCAGACACAGTCCCACAGACAGCACAACGTACCTGGACCACATCCAAGAGGGTACTGACTGCTGTATGTGGGCACAGGCTACAGGATGAGGATAAACCAATAAGTGATGCTGAGGGGATTTCTGAACACCCACCTAGAGGACACTTTTCCTTCTTGATCCTCTATTAGGGATCAAGTTTTTACCTAGTTTTTACAGAGCGTATTTGCACCTTCTTGAGTGGCAAAGCATCGCAGCACCGAGCAGAGTGTAGAAGTCATTCCTGCAGGTGCAGCACACACAGGCATGACTTCCAGAAAGCCTCAACCTGAAACTATTCAGACTACATCAACTGATCCAAGCCACATGCAATGAAGGTTGATACCCATGCCGAGGTTTCAAACAAAACCAAAAGGGCACAGCCCCTTCTCTGTTTGTTACTGCTGGTAAAATGAGACCTGGGAAAACGTTTCTACACATAAAGGAGGGTTTCAGTCACCTTAAATACTGGGGAAAATGGTCTCACATAGTGTGATGAAGAGCATAAAAGCATAAAAGAACAAGACTTTTAGTCAATGCAGGCTCAGTAATGTTTCTGTTGAGGATGCCCAAGCCATATGTGCCACCTCTCAGAACAAACGACTATGCTTTCCAGGCTGCTCTCCTGGGGACAACCTGTTTTTCTGGCATGGAGGCAAAACCACCTCAGTGGGACATTATGCGTTTCTGTGGTCTCAGAGAGCCTTGCTGCTGTGTTTTCTTCTGACAGAAAGCATTGCTGTAATCACCAGACTACTAAGAGAAAAGGGAACATGCCAATTCTTGCTTTTTGTTAATTTTTCTCATAACACAGATTTCCACACATTCACCAGTACTAGTCTGGTCATCTCTCCCTTCAAACATGCCCCAGTGTTCAAGCAAAACTTATCTTCAGGATAAGCGAAGTGTTTCATGACTAATGATTCATAGAGCTGCAGGCAAAAGCTGCACAGCTTTCAACTGCCACAAATCTGAAAAAAAACCCCAAAGACTTCAGGGGTGAAACCAGGTATTGAGCTGCACAGTTTGGAAATGTGTTGAAGAGATTGGTTATAGGAGGAACAAGAGCAGAAAACACAAGCACAGCCCCATCTCCCCTCCCACCCCACCTGGGCCAGTATTTTTTAGGACCACATTAGCCAGGTAAAAAAAACCCTGCACAAGCTGTTCCAAATATTCCTCCTGAGACACTGGCCAATGAAGGGGGAAGTCTGCAGGGGAGAAGGATGAAACACACACATTGCTCTTTCCTTACATTTAAAAATCAGTCAATCCTCTCATTTAGCCGTCAATGCTGCTCTTGAAACATTGTTTTCAGAAAAAAAACAAACGCAGATGAGATTACAAAGAAGAGTTCAGATAACTCATTAACAGGTTTAAAAGCAGGAAGCTAGTAAAAAGTATAAAATCACAAACAAAAAAAATTAACTAATCACTGAAATTCTTAGCTTCTTTACATGCAAAAATCTGAACAGAACGAGTAGCACAGAATATCTTTAAAATGGACTATAACTGCATACTATACAGTACTGCACTAAAAACTAATTTTGACTGTGGTACAAATTTGGGGGTGAGAAGGCAGGTAGGGGAGGGCATGGAAACAGACCTTACTGACTGCTTCTCAGATCTTCGTTTTTTGCAAGTTCTCCTGGACTTTCCAAAGGCATTCTCAATCTTGGATAAGCTCAAGACTTGGGATTTTTAACGGCACTGGGGTTTTGACCGATTGCAAAATATTTCACTATGTCAGCAAGACCAGTATTTGGCTATGCTTTTAGCATATTTGAGTTGTTTAGGAAAACAGAGAACTTTTTTTGCTTCTTTTACTATTATATTCTACTCCTAGATTCTAACTAAAATTTGTAAAAAAAGATAATTGAGGTGACTGAGTAAGAAAAATGATCATTCAGTCCTTGAGCTGAATGGCACATAACAGCAACAATGGTAAAAAACTACAATCAGAAATACTAACCTTTATGTTGTTCCCACTCTCCCCTGAGCATTGAAATACAAGTATTTCATTGAACCAGTCTTGATACCTTTTGCAACCTTTACTGAACTATTGATGTCAAATGCTTCTGCAACCATGCTCTCCTGCCAACAGCAGCAGCTAGTCTGATGGAGAAAACACTGGGTGGTGTTCTATGACCTGCACTTATATATTTGTTTACTTTTACATTTTACATTTACTTTTACATTTGTTTGATAACTATTTAAAGTTGCCCCGCCTGATCCTGAAATAAAGGCTATGTCTATGAACCATGTCATTAATGGGAGCTCATGTCAGTGTTAGGTTTGACACCACGTGAGACCTTGCTTACCAGGAGACTCAGAAGTTCTGAATAAGTCAACATTTTCTTTTATACCATTCAAGCATCTTCTTGATTATCTATGGAGAATCTGAACTTTTGATGAAGCAAAATTTCTTGTCCTAGTGGCTGAACTGTTTTTAGGAGCAATTATGAGCAAGACACAGAAGCAGCTACACCTCTTTTTAGGTGCACTGAGCAAAGCCTGAGCAAATGAGCCCAGAAACTTACTTTATTTCTGTGGAAAGCGTGGGTATTTCAAGGGAAACACCTATGCATCCTTTTAGTGTTTCTTTAGATAAAGATTCTACCACAGTGCAGTGAATGTGGCACCCTGCAGAGCCAGTGCACCACTGATGACATGTACAGTATGATGCTGATGATACACGTTTCATCATTTGAGAGGCAGCTGTTAACTACAGCAATCAAGAACATAAGCAGTAATAGATGCCACACTGCACAAATTGCCACTGCCAAGTTATCTGCTGGGCAATTGTTCTTCTCCAGGGAAAGTGAAGATACAACCAGGGAGCTCAAACCACCTGAACCCTAGTCTCAAACCTAGGATTTGAGTCTTACTCAGTTTTGAAGAACTTAATGACTTTACAGCTTCTGATCCATCTTCTTGTACCTGAAAGCCCAGGAACTAAGCACTTCACCTACATCTTCAGATGAGATGTAACAGCTAGACGTGACTTCAACATGGTCTTGTGACTTCATCTCAATGCAAGCACCTGATCAATCTATAGCAATATTATTCTATCACGTACAGATTACTTCAAGGCTCTAATACTACTTTCAGACATGTGAAAACAAAACAAGCTACAAGTACAATCCTGTCAGTTTTAAAACGGACACTCAAGATATAAAGTGGTTTTAAAAGGTCACAACATGAACAGTTTTATGTTGGTATACTTTTCACATTGAACTATTCAAAATATTTATTCTAACATATAAGATACAATAAAGAGAACACTTTCTGCTGGGAAAGTAAATCAATAGAAATTCTGTGTTGTCACAGTTTTACTTTTCTCTGAGCTTTTTAAGCATATGCTTGTCTTGCCAGAGATGATTATACCATTTTCAATATTAGAACTGTTGGTTTATAGGTAGAAGGGAGATAAAACTTTCAATGCAAGTTTGTCGCATATTCAATATATTAATCAAATACTCTCCCAAAAATATGCAGAGATTATTTGAAGTGCTAAATTCATATTTTTTGTGGAAGAAATATTATACTATACTAGTAGCTCTAAATTCCAGCTCTAGTTCCCTTTTTGGCAAATACTTAAAAGACAAATTGTGATGACACTACTCTATCAGAAAATCTACATTAAAATTGTTCCCCATATCAGACTAAGTCACACAAGCTTTGCAGTATCAGCAAAACTACCTCATCTACTCTCTCTTGCAAACCTGGAAAACACTTGCAAAACTACTGGACAGACCATTAATTTCCACCCACTTTTACACTCTCTTCACTTTGGCTCCCCACACCTGTTTTAGTTGCACTGAGAGTCTCCCTCTGCTCTCACTGCTTAGGCATTTTGAAGGGGAAGTCACCTACCAAAACACTTCACAGAGAGATTCCTCTTCAGCTTACCCTTCATTCAGTCTCCTTCGGATACCTGATGCAATGCTTCTTGACACACAGAAAAGCAGTGAACTACAGAAGAAGCCTAGATTTCTTGGTATCCAGTGGCACCCTGCCCACTATAGTTCTTGTCTCCTCCTTGCAGACAGTCAATTAGTCACAAAGAATCAGAAAACAGATCTCTTTCTCCACCTCACAGAGGAGTTCGTTAAAAAAAAAAGAAACACATCAAGTGTGGAAAGACTGGAATGTTATATGTTTCTTCTTCCTTGCAGATTTTTCTGCTTTTTCAAGAAATTTTGACACTGGAAAATGGTTATGTGGAAGCAATTAACACAAGAAAAGTTAGGTACAATAACAAAAGCAAGTTGCAACTCTTACCAGTAACTTTCAGTAGAAGAGGGTTCATTACATCCAAAGAGTAACATGTGATGGACAGTGTCCATGCTGGCATGGGGCTTAAAGTCAACTGAAAAACAAATTGACAAAACAAGTAAGCTAGCCTTACTCTCACCATAAGTTAAATAAGCAAGAGCATTTTGTGCCATTTAGCATTCTGTAATGCTAGAAACAAAGCATGTATGTCCATACCCACTTATTTACCTTCTGCATTCCACTTACAAGCTTTCCTTAAATTCCCACTCAACAGCCTGTCTCCCAAGCTAAAACACTGTAACTCACTTAGGCATTAAGAAAAAGAAATTCCAAGTTCCCACTCAAAATTGTTGTGTTTTTCCCCAAAAGTTAAATATGACACTTAATAAACATATCAATGTATCCCCAACCATAAAATTTTACTGTAACTAACCTAATTTTAATCTAGCTTCAAAATTGCCCTTGTGATTTAATATTTTTCTACTTTTTTTGTACTTCTTCATCAAAAATGCAAACAAACACTACAGTTAAGAGCAACTAACAACTTATGCATTAGCGATATCTTCTTCCAGTATTCCACCTGGTTTACATTTTTGCTGCATCTTTCTTGGGACAACAGCTACAAGAAGGGATTATCATTTATTCTCACTAATATGTCAAATGGAAAACAAGATTTGTTTGAAGTCAACACAATCAAATTGCCCAAATAGTTCTCATCATTAGAAACTTAGGGGAAGGTGCATGTTCAGCACTCAAATGTCTGTTCTTTACCCCATGCCACAAGCAATGCTGTTTCGGTTCCTCAAATGCTCGTGATCCTGTTCAGTGTAGGAAAAAGGTTACCAACATCACATTGCAGTAATATTGACCATAAATGTAAAATGACCGCATTTCTAGAAATAAAGCAAGCTACATCATGTAACTTATTACTACTGAAATGATGTGTCGGAGGGAATAGAATAGAATTTTTCTTCATATGGAGGGTTTTTAACCTTATTCTACAGCAGAAATTCTGAAGCCATGTCACTCCTGCCCTTACATGTACATAGACAATGAGAAGCCTTCAAGTAAGTGTCTTCTAGCTCTTGTAAGAGCTAGAGTAATATTGGCAGATGGTGAAGCTGCAAACCACTGAAAGAATATTCTCCTCCTGAAGTTTGCAGAGCAGAGTTTATCTGCGCTCAGTATTTTAACACGTGGCTGAGCCAGGGTTCCTGAAATGAAGGATGACATGGATTACTGTCCCAGTTTCATGAGGGAAAAAAAAGAAATCAAATAGTTTCTAACCCTATTTTTGGAGCTGAGGCCTGTTGTGAAAAGCGAGGAAAACCTGAGAAAAAACAGACAAGAGGCATGCAAGTCAACTCCTAGCCTGAAGACATATGGCATGCGGTCAGATTCTAAGGAAATGAGTGTTCCAGAGCTGAGGGCTTGGTTTGGGAAGTAAGAGATGCAACCACATACCCTGGGAAGATACTTTGAGGACCACTTATGAATTCAGAAGTGCTAAACTTGCCAGCATGATTAAAATCTACATAAGACTACATAACATCTTTAATTTTTTTTCCTAGAAGCAAATCCTACTTATTTCATAGCCAAAAAAACTAATCTGTGTTATAGAAAAACCTGTTGTTTTGCTATTTTTATTAGCAACAATTAGCAGAGAAATTATGGTTAACTCTCACACGAGACAGACAATTTGTTATTTTATGTGGACTTCCCACCTCATTTTTCAGGTGTTTCAGGTGTATTAAACTGCTGTTATCAATTCAAGTGAGAGATTAAGTTTCTGAAGGAGTTCATAAGCAGGTCACACATGTGAAATTTAACAAACTTTATAGCCAAACTTGTTACCTGTACAAAACATACTGTAAGTAACACCCAGAAGGACAGCCTTCAATAAAGGTAAAATTGAAAATTAGGCCTCTTGTCTGTGAAAGCCACCACCTGTCCTGCTGGTTAACACTGTCTCACTGTTTCTTTTTACTCCTCTATGCTCTCACTGCTTGTGTATTTACTCTAATGAGGGTGTCAGGAATTCTTTTAGTCCCTCCACACAGTGCCCGTTACAATGACATTCTAGTGTATGGATGAGACCTTCAAACACTGTTACAAAGCTTACTACAAATAGCTAACTACATAGTACTCTTATTAATAGAAAATAACACACCACAGGTAAAAAAAGCAAAATCAGATTTCTGTGTGAGCCACCTGCATACACTATTTCAGTGCACGTATCTCATCATTGCGTCTGAAGGAAGAGTTGAAAAATCTCTTCAGTCTGCCTCTGAGCTTAAGAACTTTGTATGGTCAGTTACTCTGTTCCTGTATAGTGATTTTCTTAGCAGCACACCCAAGCTTGTAACCTTCCAAACACAGGGTCAAAAAAAAGACATTTAAAAAACCCTCTGTTGTAAAAGCCATACAGATTAGCATGAGATTCAAGCCAAATGCAGCACCTGTAACTACCAAAGGCTTAAGAAATATCAGACAAAAACCTTAAATTCCCAGTTGACAGCCTCCACATTTTACAACAATGAACAGAAGATTACTCAAAAGCTAAATGTTTTTTATGCATGGACAAGTGCTACAAAATGATTACTAAAATAACAATTATACTTTTGGTACATATACTAAATCTGAATAGTCTGATTTAGTTTCCTGACCAAGTACTACTTTGAATTATGAACTCCAGAAGAAACAGGAATGAAAAAAAACATGGTATCAATTAAATCTTGTCAGTGTCTACTTAGAAATGAATTTTTTAAATACATAGCCTAACAACTTCATCTTTACAAATAACAATCCAATGATATAAAATTGATAACTGCTGTTTCCTCTGTAACGGAATTAACTTTAAATAAATTTATCAACATATCAGTGTCCAGAGTTTGGCATAATGATTAGGGAGACATCAGAGGCTTTCAATACAGTGAAGTCATCATTACTTGGCAATAGGGAAGCTTATATATGCCATACTAAAATAAACACACAGCGTCTCAGTCATGTATGGACAAAAAGTAATAAATCATCTCATTATTTCAGTTCATGTTGCTGAACATAATAGGCTCGATCTCATTTCTAGAGCACAATCTGACAGATAGGGACTTACCATGAGTCAGTAAGAAAAAGACACATTTATTTACTGGTCACCCATGTGAATGCGCATAAGAAGGTGAAGATGACAGTCAAATTTCTTGGCTGAGTGGCCTGCTGTCAGACTCAATTCTTATGACTGTCTGTAGAGCATCCTTTAGCTATCGCTTCAGCTCAGTAGTCAAAAACTGATTTTTATCAATGCTGCACCATTAAAGACTCAATCTAGTTTCTGGCTGGCTACTTGTTCATTAACATTAATCAAACATGAGGCAGAAGAAGAAAACTGCAATACGTTTTTAAAATGTAACTGGAATTATACTTTCTTGAAAAATTACATATTAATCTCATTCATTAATAACTTTTACATATTAATCTCACATCCATTTCATTTACCTAAATGCAAACCAACCCACCACACAAACAAACAAACACTCCCCCCACCCCAATTTGTCAGCAATTACAGGCCTTTGGAGTAGAAAAAAAACTGGTTCAAACAGAAATCTCAGCCTTGACAGTCTGACTCTCCAATAAAGAATATAATACAGAGAACTAACAGCATTTGCAAAAACACATGGATGTATCCATGAAAAAGACCAAGGGCAAAACTTGCTTTACTTTACCTTCTATTTGGTAACATTTCATAAGTAAGTTTGATCAGCTCTTTCTTTCGGTAATATCTGAGAACTGACTTTGAACAAGCTGGTAAATTCTGGTACAGTGTCTTTCTAGCTTTGCAATATGAAGCGATACCCATTGTCCCTGTGCAAACACAACTGCCTACTGCTTTTAAATATTTAGGGGAATAACAAAGCTGAAGTCTGAATTCAAAATCCTCAAACATAAATGTAATAAAAAATACTGAAAATATTTTCTACTTACTAATAAATGTAGTACTGCCCACATACAATGCTAAAGAAGTTCTGTCTTCCAAGGCCCTTATATTTCACCAATATGCAACAAACTATGCTGCTGCAGGTTCTACAGACAGAACTTCCTCTTCTACACTGTCTTGGACAAGGAAAGATAAAGGGGCAAAAATACAAAAACAAAGTGAAAAAAAAATAATGAATAAACAAGTGACTCTTGGTCAAAGTGTAAGGATACCTGGTCATAAAAGTGTCCCTTTAAAGGGTAAAAGGAAAAAAAAACCACCACAGAAAACAGAAGGCATTTACTTGCCAGCACTATGTGCAAATAAATTGAACTGGAGGCAGAACATGTAGATTCTGGTCTCAGCTTTAACACCACACTATCTCAGAAACCCAGGTTATTGTTTTAATTCTGTCTATTTGTACCTCCTCATGCTGGAGCTCTTCAGAACACACACTGTCTTCTCAATACATCACTGAAGAGCAACCCAGAGTGACAGCTCATATGTTAGTTTTTAGATGCTTTCATCTTAAGTTAAAATAGTAATAAATGAAACCACTTATTGGCAGTGCAATGAAGGCAGTTTCTGCTCAAACTATAAAAATGTAGACACTATCCTTCCGAAAAGAATTATTTCATTCTCTGTGTGTCAATCTATGCTTATTTAAGCAACACAAAGTACATGCACTTAAGTAAGTTAATAGCTTCACAACACTTAATGGTATTAAGAAGTATTTAAGGAAAAAATCCATTAAGCATCTCATTTCTTAGCTGATGATACCTATTGTAAAAACCTCTTTCCTGAGAAGATTTAATTTGCTATCCAAGTATTTGATAAGATAGGTCAGTTTGCATTCTTTCATTGTTACAATTGGATGTATTTTTGAGTCTACTATTTCCATTTATTAGGTAATTTCTGTTGATTGTTAAGACTCCAATCTGACATATCTTTTCCACTGAAAACACTTTCTGGTGACTTTACTGAAGTGAGATGGAACTGATCACATGCTTCACTGACCCCATCCCTACCCATTTTGGTGGAATCGGCAAAAGAGGGGGGAAACAAAAAAAAAAAAAAGCAAGCAATTTTGTTTCATCTTCAAGGCATCCAAACACAAGAGGCTGCAAGCAATGCTATTACAGGAAAACTTTAGGTTTACAGAATAAGCTGTGGGTTTTTTTGGTAAATTTGCTCATCAAGTTCCTCTTGTTCTTCAAAGCTCCACCTAACAAGAGTAATGGTTTCCACATCCAGACCTTATTCTGCTTTGTAATGACATATACTCAGGCCCAGTGATCATGTGGAAGGGGACCAAATCCTACGAAAATCTAATGAAGAACACGTCAACACCTAAAACCTAGAAGTTTCTCAGTCTTCAGAGAAAAAAAATGGGTTGTCTTGCATGACTCACATTGAGACTTTGCATAAATACCACTTTTAAGCAAATTCTTTTAGTAGGTCCTTTTAAACATACACACAACTGGGAGAAGTTTATATGGCTTTAACACATGTAAACACCAAATGATAGAACTAAATGTGCAGCAATCTAATAAAGAATTGAACTATGCAATTTTGCAACTCAGTGAAGCACTAAATAAAAATTGCTTAAGCGGCAGGTTAGTAGTATGCCTTACTATGAATCATTTGAAAGCTGAAGAATCCATTGCACAAGCTGCACAGCAAGTATAGTTTATTAGAGGATGAACACGCACTCTCTTTTATGCTCATTTTTCTTCCTGGGGTCAAACTAACAGCCAAAATGTGAAATCAGGTTCTTACCTCTTTATGAAACAGATATACAGAGAAAGCAC
Source organism: Tringa tobata (assembly GCA_033628505.1). NCBI lineage: Eukaryota > Metazoa > Chordata > Aves > Charadriiformes > Scolopacidae > Tringa > Tringa tobata. The sequence continues at coordinate 10,583,039 of JAHREE010000495.1, forward strand.
TTAAGAAAATTTACTGAATTTTTTTAGTTACTGTAACGCAACATGAAAATCTAAACACAATATTCTATTTCTGAAGGACTTCCACAAGGAAATCCACATGGAAAAAAAGTCTCAGAGTACACTACAACAAAAACTATTTAGGGTTCCCACCGTATTTATTTTAAGTGCAGATATCCTAACATGCAACAAGAGTAAAGGAAGGAAAATATAGACACTTTAACTTCTCATTGTCTTCTTTTATTTCAGTTCATAGCACGTTCTGATAGCGAAACTATCTTCAGCCAAACCAACAAGCCTTCTCTCTACCTGAACCACTGTATGTTCACAAACAAAGCAAAATAAAAGTACCTCAAAGACTTTCTGAACAGATGGTGTCTTGCTGATCTATATGATCTCAGCATTTGTACACTATTACACCATTCCCTTCTATTTGTCTGCCACGACATTTAAAAAACAAAACAAAAAGTAGGGGAGAGGCTTTGGTTGGTTTTGTTTTTTTCCCCCAGATAAGTAAAATCTTACTGCAGAAAACACTGACTGTAAGTGCAAAGGATTTACAACCTGTACCAGCAGGTAAATAAACAGTCTGCTCAGCGGAGCAGAATTAAGTATCCGGCTAGAGACAGAAAGCCAATACTTTACAAATGGGACTGTTTGGTACTGACTGCCAGAGGCATCTGCATGCAGCTCTTTAACTACTATTACTCATGAATCTCTCCAGATACAGTTTGTTATCTTGACTCTAAGTAGCTCTCTCTAGTTTGTTTCCGCATTAGCCATGATGAATGCATTTTGGAAACTCTGATAGCCAAAGATTAAGTCAATACGAGTCAAAGAAAAAGAAGAAAACGCTGAGTTTCTTCAAAATGGCTTGCTTAGGATCTTCCAGTCAACCAATACTCACCTACATAGGCTTCACTATCCACCGGCAAGGGTACTGACATGCAGAGGTAGGTATCTGACTATTAAAAGAAAAAAGAACAGAAATTATTTTTTATTTGGGAATTTTTAAAATTAAAAGAATAGAAACAAAGCATCAAAATTCTCTACACTTTCTGAAGATTAATGTGGGAATATTGAACAAACTAATACATAGAAATTCCATATTTATAAACCTTAGGAGTGAATTTATTTCTAGTGGTTAACACTGTCCCCTCCACACACACTAAAAACTTGAAGAGGTAACAGTACCCTCCAGATGTCCATATAAAGAGCATGAATCAACGGGTGTGCTACATAAAGTGAAAAGAATTATTGAGCTTCTGATTCACTGTGTTCTTGGTATGCATTAATTTCTCAGTACTTATAAACTTACTATCATCTAAGAATCAACGGCACTTGAGTGGACATGGATGTGCTGATCTCCTCTCTATGGTGACCAGTGACAGGACACAGGGAAATTAAATGAAGCTGCACCAGGGGAAGTTCAGATTGGACATTAGGAAAAGGATCTTCACTGAGAGGGCAGTCAGTCCCTGGAACAGGCTCTCCAAGGAAGTGGTCAAAGCACCAAGCCTGCCAGAGTTCAAGGAGCATCTGGACAACACTTAGTCATACAGTTTAGTTTTAGGTAGTCCCGCAAAGGGAACAGTATTGGACTCCACAGTTCTTATGGGTCTCTTCCAACTTGAGATATCCTATGATTCTATGCCTTCATAGCCACCGACAGCAGTATTTCACCCTATTCCAAGATTTATATAACTGGACCAAAAAGTCTAAAAAAGTTGTGCCGTTGCATCAGCAATCATAGAAATACATTTATTTTTGACTCATGCACCTGATTCTAGTATGATTAACGACAATATTCTTCCTTGAGCATTCTAACCAACAGCATATGTCCTTTTAAACAAAGAAAAAGAAAAGAATTAATTAAAAAAGAAACAATTTGATAATTTGGGCCCCTCACTACAGGAAGGACACTGAAGTGCTGGAGAGTGTCCAGAGGACAGCCACCAAGCTGGGGAGGCGTCTAGAGAACAAGTCCTATGAGGAGAGGCTGAGGGAACTGGGCATGTTTAGTTTGGAGAAGAGGAGGCTGAGGGGGGACCACGTTGCCCTCTGCAACTGCCTGAAAGGAGGCTGGAGAGAGGTGGGTGTTGGCCTCTTCTCCCAAGGGAATAATGACAAGACCATGATCTGAAGTTGTGGCAGGGGAGGGTTAGATTAGATATGAGGAGGGTGGTCAGGCACTGGAACAGCCTGCCCAGGGAGGTGGTGGAGTCACCATCCCTGGAGATATTTAAGAAACACGTAGACGTGGCTCTTCAGGGCATGCTCTAGTGCCTGAGATTGTTGGGGTTTTTTTCCTGTGTGTATGGTTGGAGTCAATGATCTCAGAGGTCCCTTCCAACCATGAAGATTCTGTGATATGTGATTGTCTTGCTTAAGCACTGCAAAGGACTAACATTTTCATGGAGCAATTGTGTGAACGATCTTCACAAGATACAGTGGGCACTCCTGGCAGAAAAATTATCAAGAATGTCCTCTTCATGATGCTACAGTGCCTCTGTTGCCTAAAAGACTTTTGGTTTAAAATACTTAGCATTAAGCAATGGATGTACTCCTGGATTACAACAGGAACCAATTAAAATGCAAACGCAATAAACTTAGAGCAACGTCCACAAAAAAATATCCATTTTCCATCCACAAGCACCTTGGATAACTATGAAAGAACTTGCAATATAAAACAAAGTCCTTGAGAACAGTAAAACCTAAATATGCCAATCCTATTAAAATGAATGCTCTTTGTACACCAGAAAAAGTAAGTAAATAATTGGAATAGCACAATGCATGTGAACCACACTAGGAAAAAATGAAGTCAGTCTCATCTTTGGCAGCTAGATGAAGGGCAGGTCCTACAAAAGCACCATCTAGAAAAAAACACCACCTGCTTTACTGAGATACTTGGGCAAAGATGATGTACGATATCTAGATTACTATTGTAAGAAATAAATTAATTGACATGGTTTATTTAAATGTAACAGAGATCAGACTATAAAGTCAGCAGTGTGGCTATTAGGTTGATAGCTATACTATTAACTATTTTAAACATTTTTTTTTCTCCAGCTCTAAGGCTGTTTAATAAAGGAAAGATGTCAGCTACTGCAATTTCACTATACCCATGAACTCAGAATCTGACAGGACTTTCACTTTCACAAGAATTATGCTAAAAGATGAAGACAGAATTCCTGCTATTAGAAACTTCAAACCTAATTTAAAAGAAGACACTGCAAATAGGTGTTAACAATTAAATAAGACTGAGAAGAAAGGACAGGTACAATGGTGATAACAATATGTCATTACACAAAGCAGTGATCTACACAGATAAGAAACCATTTTTCGTGATTTTGCTAGCAGATAGGATGGATGAACACAGGTCAGCTGATAAAACTGACATGAATGTCTTTGTGTACTCTAGTTATATGCATTTCTAGAATAAACATATTAGAAACTTCCATAAATAGAAAAGGAAATATTCTACCTTTTCTAATTAACCTAGATTCAGCAGTAGATTTCTTTAAGAAAAACTTCATTTAGAACCTTATACCCAAACTTTGAAAGTGAATGGCAACAATGCTTCACGATGTAGTAGAAATAAACAGATTCTTTGTCTTTAACCAATTGTCTAAACCCAATACAAATTGGGTTTAAAAACAGTGTGGACTTAAAATAAGGATGACATGTTTTGGTTTTTTTTTAAGTATCATTTATTCAATTAAGAATTAACTTAGTTAAGAACAGAGTATTATGACTTACCATGGAAGCAACGGCTGAGATTTTATAACTTGTGTAGTAACGTCTACAAAGATTATCAGAAGTCTAGATGTACTAATATTTTTCGCTTCCTTTTTTTTAATCAAAGACTGTTAACTGGAAATTATAGATGTATTAAAATGTTATTATGCTACTTATTTATCTGAGCTGTTTTAGCACGCAGTCATGCCTTTCTGACTCAACTCAGTGTTATAATACATCTACAAGTAGCAACTGTTCCAGTTAAACATTGTCCTTCTATGTTCTTTGTCACCTCCCTACAATACCGACATACTCTATGTTGTATAATTGAAAGACATGCTCTTGGGTAATCTGATGTGCCTTTAGGATTTTAATCCTAAAAAAGAGCAAAGGTTTTTTTTAAGAGAAAAAAACCAAACCAAAACAAAAAAGTGACTGAGACCCATTGCATTGGAGAGGAAACAGGGATGGAGGGAGGGGGCAGGGAGAAGAAAGGGAATATTCAAAGTTTTTTACTTTTCATCTGTTTATTATTGTTTGTATTGCCTTCCATTAGTCATCTTCAGATTGTCCTCCAAAGTAATATGAAGCAACTCCATTTCTTTAACAAGAGATCCTGGTCAGCATTTACTTTAATATGACAAGTCTACAGATGATCAGTACAGGCAAAACACTGAATTGTTAAAATTCCATACTACTCATGGTCTGGTTTCATACCCTTTACCCCTTCTTACTGCTCCATCCTACTATCTACATTGTTTTTTAAAAAAATATCTCCTTCCCTATGAAAATGTATTTCTCAAAAGCAGAGAAATAAGGAAACAAACCCACAAAATTACCCTCAACACAACCCTTTTCAAAATGCTTCCAATAACTTCTTAAAACAAAAGAAGCCTGTTTGAAAAAAAAATAAAAATTCCATTATCTATGGATTAAAATTTATTTGGCAAACTCATGACACAATTATCACTGTCTATTAAATGTGATAGTCTGGACTGAAACTCCAAGCCAGCAACCTCGCATTCTTACTGTAAAGCTGGAGGGTATGTTTTAGTTTTTGCAATACTGCTCTCCTATCCTACTTCTTACAGTCTTTCCATAAATAACCCCTATTAGGTACAGTCAGAGAAAAGATCGCTTGGCCAAATGGATAATGCAGTCAATCAATGTAGTCATTCTGAAGTCTTTAACATTACTGGCATGAAAACTCGTCCTGGCATAGTCACAAGGGCTTTCAATTTTGTTTCTGACGTACAAGCCAGGTTGTATTTAGCTAATAAGACAAAATAAGCAAATGAAAAAAGAGCTATTGGCTTCAACAAAACAGACTCTGGTTGCTTATCTACAATTGTCAATGTTCCAGACTTCAAACAGAAGAAGAGCAGGAACATCCTGACACTAAAGAATTACAAAAGGCACATTGCAGAATCCACAATAATTCTGTCCTGTTTACTTCACCATAAGTAGGTCTGTGAGCATTAGCATGCATATTTGATCCATCTTCAGAAGAAAATTATGTAGACTTCAGCTTGCGTAACAAACAAGCAGGGATGGGGAAGTGAGGCTGCTTCACTATGCACAATCCCATCAATTCAGATGTTTCCAAAAAATGTGAAAAGGCAAAAGAAACAAAGTTTCAAAGTTCTGCCTTTTGAAAGCATACTGGGGTGAGGGGAAGAGAAAAGCTCCACACTTTTCCACCCCATCTCTTTTCTTTATAGAAAGAGTCTTTGTTATTAGTAAGGGCCATTACTGACTAATAATTACATGACTTCTCATAAATCTCTGGTATTGATACTCACTGTGCCAGGGTCTAGATTCATATAAGTAACTGAATTCTACTTCTTACAGAACTTCACCCTAAGTAATAACCAAGTCATTCAAACAACTTTCTCCGGAGTCAGAGAAAGTCTTGGGGGACCTTAGGTCAAGATCTTAACTTGACTGTTGTAGTAATAGTAAAGAAAGAGATGCCAGTAATTTATGGGTATCTGAATGATCAAATTTCCTTCTCATTTTATGTAGTTTTGTCTGGTACAGTATACCCAAATAAACTGGATATGAGAAGAAAATTTTAACTAAAGACTTCAAACTGATAAACTAAAGCTACTAAATTGAATATGCAGGTATTATAAGATTACAGATTTACTGGTAGAAGCTCAAGGTAGGTAGTTTCCAGGAAAAAAAAAAAAAAAAAAAAAAGACTTGCAAAATCCATTAGACAAGAACCCCTCTACCCACAACCTCTCCAGTCTGACAATATTCCACCAAATAACATCTTTTGCCACATTTTTGTGCCTTTAGCAATATTTATGAAGTTTCAAGTGTACATTTAAGAACTCAGCCAATGCTGTACTAAAATTAATTTACCAATGAAAAGTTTGTTCAGCATCAACATGGTAGTAATTAATTAAAAAACCCACGCAAACTATTATTTATGAATAAAATTACTTGAGATACAGTTTTAATTGCACTATAATTTTTTTATCATTATTTCTTATTTGATTAGTAGCAAACACAGGTGTTCACAGCAGCAAAACTGTGTTACTGGCAGAGTAAACATGTTTCACCTATATTCTTAATAGCGCTTTCACAAAATAGCCTTCAAATTGCTTAACAAGGTTGGGTTTTGTATCTGAAATTCAGAGTTTTCAAAATAAGCTGATCCCATCTGTTCTTGGAAGATAAAACATAGGGATTCCTGTTTAAATAATAAGGCCTAACATACTATTAATTTACTGTGCAGAAGAATAATTTTATTATAATTATCTTAAGTACAAAGAATGATTACAGAATTTTTCCCTTAGAACTGAACAAGCCCTTCACTCTTCCTCTCCACAGCTCTTAGTTGTCCTGCACCCTTCAGCAGCACACCAAAATGACTCTTCATGTGATATGTTAGCTGCATTTTTCGCTACTGTGCAATTGGAATAATTATTGAAGAAACACATTATTTAAGTACTGCAGATATTGTTTCCCCCACTTATGAGAGGTGGTACTGTTCAAAAGCACCAACAAATACAAACCACATCTGTTAGCCGAGCTGGAGAACTATTCTACCTCACTGACTTCCAGATTTGCATTGCTGAATACACAGTTCAGCAACAGTGTTCGTAAGGAGTGCTCGGCACAGTTTCACGTGAATGTTCACATTTGGTACTTGTGCAGAAAGAACGCACAACCCGGGGGCAGATCTGCACGGTTACTTAGCACACTCCTAAGCTGCGTAAGGGCTCGGTTCTGACTGATTCACCCATGGGGCTGCTGCAGCTACAGAATGTAAGGCACTCCTACTCCCCACCCTTAAGCCCCCAGAGTCACTACTAGTCTAGTAACTCATTGGAAAAAAATGCAAGACTTTTTGGCAACCTTTCCCACAGCCTCGACAACACAAGATACACATGAATTTTATGCAACTAACCTATCAATGCAAGGACAGATGTTAAACATTGCTCCAGCCACTTACAGATCATTCCACCAAGAACTATACCACCTCCACCATTCCAAGGTGCTACCTAAGCAGGTGATACAAAATCATCTGGGGTCTCTCTTCCCTCCTCCTCCAGTTTGGAAATGTTTACACATTTCCTCTGAGAACCAGTATACATTTTACAGAGTTTAAGCTGTATGGTAGTTGTATGCTCCTACACTAAGAGAATTCGATGATTCCTACAGCAATCGCTCCAAAACAAGGTCAATGCACACAATGTAGGTACAGCCTTACTTGTAGTACCAAAAATTTATCTCAATTTCAGCGAATACATGCAGATGGTTAGACTTCTTGGAACCCAAAGAGGTTATTGTTTTCAACAATAATAATCTGGGAAGCTGGAGTATCAAGGACCTTGGAAAACAAAATTGAATACAATTACCTACAGTGATGCCATGGAAGAACTCAACTCAGCAGCAGTACTATTTCAGAAGTTCACTTTCTTTTTCCAGCTTGGAGACATTTTTGACTACACAACCAATGACTCCAGCCCTTCCAGAACAATTCTTATGTTACACTAGCCTTCTGATTGTATGTCTACTGCAAGTCACGCTGGTCATAAATTATAAACAAAGAAGTAGTTGGTTCCATTAGACATCTTTCTGTTAGCTAGCTGTGACTCTAGATAAGAAATGTGACTGTCATGTGTGCATACCACCAAAAGAGGCCAGAAGAATTCAGTTTGTGAAGTCTTCTGAAAGTACTAACTTGCAGCCAAAAAATTAATTCAGAATTTGTAACAATCCAGTTGAAATAACATTTCCTTTTCACAAAAATGCATGACAAAGAAGATCTAGCACAGAACATACTGGTGTTTCTCTAAAGATGATCTTCTCTTCTTTAGAATTCAACTCATTCACATCTTCTACAATAATTTCTGCTCCTCCCCCTTGTTTTTTTTTTTCTTTTCCCACCTTTCCCACACAAATTGTTATGCTTGAGAACTCAGGAACTGCAAAATAGTGATACCTCCAAAAAGCTCTTAATAAAGCATTTTAGCAATTTCAGTTTTCCTCTTGCTCTTCGGTTTATTTTTGCATCTTTCATGAACAGAGCTAAACTTGCAGACACACCCTGGAAGCAGAAGCCTGTATCTTTAATTGGAAGGGACCCATAAGGACCACTGAGTCCAACTCCCAACTTATGCTCTTATAAAGACATCAGTATGGACAACATGAACTCACAGCAGATATACAGTCACTAAATACATCTGCCCAAAACTGGGCCAAGAGGTCCATGAAGAAGATAGTGAGCTAGAAGGAAGCCACTCCAGAAGAATTTCCTCTCTATGTAGGATTCTTCCCTTCCACGTTCATTCTGCCACAAAAATGAGCTAATGGCACTAGAACTACAAAGCTGTTGGTTATCTCCTTCTGTGAAATGCAAGAAAATAAAAGATTGTCTTTTCTGCTATTGCTTCTTACTGAGTATGTCAGTGTTTAACTTGTCTAAATGGGAACCAAGTTTCCTGTACAGATAGTGTGGAACAGTGTGGAAGGAGGAAGGGAAATGATAATGGAGAGGAAAATAAAAGCTAGACTTAAAAATATAGAAGGCTAATTATTGATTATTTTCATCTACCATTTAAAGAGTTAACTTGGCAAGTTGCCTTCTATTGCTGTTTTCCCCCCATCCTTTCCCCAAATCTACACTAGACCGTAACATTTCAGTCTACTGTGTACATAAAGGCTATTTCCTATAGGTACACATGAATGTGAAGAGCACTATACCCTCTCTATTAATTATCACAGCCTTTTTTTTGTTGGTGTTGGGTTTTGGTTTTCAGGTTTTTTTTAATAGGAACCTGAAGTGACTGACCCCTTCATATGCGTTTCCTAGCTCTTCAACTAATGGCTCCTCAAGTAAAATCAATAAAATGTAATTACAAATGTGCACCTGGAGGAACTGAGAGTAGTTTTCACTCTCAGAGAGAAGTTTAATATTTTACTGTAGACAAATAAGATCTAGTATTAAACTGTATTTCTGTTTTGCACTCACTGAAATGACACCACTTGCTCTAAATTACATGTTCCAGAGGGGTGCTCCCCAATAGCTGAAAACCTCATTTTCCCTTCAGTATTTTTTGAAAGTGCTATCTGCAACAATGAGTCATCATCTACTGCAGCACAACATCCTGCTCTATCCAAGCACCTGCAGCCCTCTAAAAGAGACATAGGGTCTTTTAATGACATATATAATTCCCTGCATAGCTTCGCTGCAACACCCCCCCATTTATCATTGTTTATCTTGCTTAATGACACTACACGTGAAAATAACAGTAGAATCTCAGGCTTTCACATAAATCTTAAAAATGCTAATGTTAAAAATCTTAATTATTGTCTTCATTTTTACTTAGCTCAGTGGAAGATAACCAACTTAAAACCTGAAGGAGTATACTGTGATCACTTGCTTGTAGTAGCTTTCCTGGGATATTTTAAGGGTTTAAAGTACTGGGTCAAAAGCATTACCCTTATAGAAAGCTTTTTGGTTGCTTTCTCTCAGCTTGCCAAAGTTGCAGCAATGTTCAATTTAATGTAACTATATTCACTGAGGCATCATCCGAGATACGATGTAAACTGCAACTCTAAATAAAGGCATGTACTTACTAGCACGGCTGGAGATACTTCACCTTAATAAAACTCATATTCCTTGTTTTAAATTCTGCAATTCAGTTTATGAAACTAACTTTTTAAAAAAATAAAATTAATCAGATGAAAAGATTTTTCTCTCATTTGAGATTACTCTTTTTCCTACCTTTCTCTCAACATACAGATATCTATAAAAGTTACCCTGTGAGTGATATTGTAGGCAAGGCGTTATTTTCCTACCTTATAATAAAAATGAGTAAGCAGCAAAAAGAAAAAATGGCATTTCTCTCACCTGCTTAGGCGTCACCCCAGGCATGCGAATGTCCAATGCAAAATCTGAAAGACCAAGTGAAATCACTGGCCGGTCGCTCCCAAGGCATTCACTGGAAAGAGATCTGGTAGTATCTTTATACCTTAAAAACAAGGAGGAATGATTTTTTAAAATACTGATTTTTTTTATGTCTTTCTAAAAAGAAGGGTCTTCAGAACTAGTATGGAAGTTTGACAGTGCTGAGGAGTGATCTGGAAATTTCATTCCATGAGCTGAAGAAAACATCTTACTTATCAAGCAGTTACTGAAGCAGTTTGAATCAGAAGACAAGTTTTGAAAACACTAGCTGAAAACATAAACTGTCATCGCATCTAAATAATTGTCTGAGGTACATGGATGTATACACGGAGAATTAATTCACTAAAAAATGTAAGGTACTGTTAATCATTCACGACAGTTTGGGATTTTTTAAAAGTCTATGTGTTTAATGTATAATTCAGTACAGATTAAATTTAAATAATGTGTAAAGGGGAAATTTTTAATTCCAACACCACGACATTTATAGCAACTCCTCTTATAAGTGGTGAAGTAAAACAGAAGCTTTACAACTTCATGTGAATATCAAAGTCTGTATTGAATGTAATATATAACTAATTGTTAAAAAAAAAAAAAAGTAAATCACTGCAAGGAACTGAATGGTAAGACCCCTGAAACATGATGCAACACCGATACAAATTTTGAATATGTATATTCATATATATATATATATAAAATATAGAAGTGGCATGGTAACTAGAGTGCCCAATATACCTTAAAAACAGTAAAACACCTTTTTGGAGAGCTAAGAGGACAATCCTCTTGTCCACACCACATTAGAGTTTACCTACGCAATATTGCATTCAACCTCCCCCCAAGTTTCCCAGGATTGACCAGTTTTAAGCTAGTTATTGCTTTCATGTTAAAACATTATTTTATACTACAAGCTTACCAGAGCAGCTGCAATATATTTACTCCCTGTGTAGTCTCAAATACACCTGTGGCATTATCTAAAAAGTTCCATTAATTGTTATTTTATCATCCTAACCTCACATTTTATAGAGCAACATCTGGATAAAACAAGAGTCTTCAATATGACAAGGGTGCCATTTCAAAATTGTAGAAAGAAAATTGAGAGCAAGTGAACACAACTGAACAAATACCATGCACATTTTTCTCTAGGACATGCTTTTTCATACTTCTGTAATATCATAAGTGACTGCATGCATTCAACACATAAGGTCTTCCTGTATAACCCACCTCTTGAAGACAGAAAGTGGGCTTCTGAAACCCAAACAGATGTTTTGAAAAACAAGACACAGCATTAGCAGGTTGTTAACGAGGCCAGCCATGTCCACCCTGCTGTTTCTGGCCTGATTAAGCGAGCAGAAAAAGGGCAGTGCAGTTCTATCGGCTGTGATCCTGACAATTAGGCGGCGGCGGCAGCAGCAGTATCAATTCACCACTTCATTATTATATGCTCTGCGGGCATCCTCCAGCTTCTGACAGACCATCTGTCTTGGAAGGTGATGCGCTGTAAATCAGGAAGGTGGATGATGCTATGTTGTCTTTATTATTAGCTGTAAAAATCTGTTGAAGAATCTTCCCTTGCAGACAGATGACACTGTACTTCTGTCCACTTAAGGAGCTGAAAAGAAGTAGCGCTCCTGATGCTCTCTCCCCAGGTTGTGCAGTTAAATCTGCACGTTACTTATCAATCCACAGTGCCAGAGACTCCAAGTGGCATCGCAGAAACCAGCGTCAGTCATCCTTCAGAACCTGTAAAAATAGAAGCAGATAAAGGATGACTAACACATTACAGCATTAGTTCTCAGCAAATCCCTGTTGAGGCATTTTAATACATTAGTAAGTTCTTTCACAAGCTTTAGCCCAACCCAGTAAAGATTGCACCAAGTCTCTTGATTCCCCCTTTTTCTCCCCTCCCATCCATACAGGGTCAGAAACTGACACGTTTCATACTGATACACAAAACGCACTCTCAAACACATTTTACATGATAGGAGGAAATAAAAAAAAAGCAACCAACCCTCAATACGCAAAAGGCAAACCACACCTACACACACTAGCACAATGTGTGCAAAAAAAAAAAATCCAAACACTGACATAGGAAGAATCAAGGTTTGTAAATTTTATCAACTATTGCTAAATGTTTCTGCACATATTGCAGGCTGGGAAAATACTTTCAATGCAACTTGCAATACACCACTATGTCATTTATCTGTTTCTTATGTACTTTAGTAACTTGTAATACCCATTTCAGAAAATTGATATATTTTTTTCTTTTTAAATACTCAACAAGAACTATTGAGATCAGACTGCTTTATAATAGTTGAATAATTTTTTATCCTTTCATATACTGAGGTTGTACGAACATAAACCATTACTCTCCTCCTTGTTTTAACTGTTCTTCCCCATTTTAGTTGATGTGACATTTTAATTTCAAATTCTAAAGTTTTTTTATAAGTATGCTAGAAAATCAGACTGTGTGTTACTGAAGACATATACTAGTATTTTTATTGAGCATTCCAATTCTGGCAGAAGAAAAATTTCAAGTCATAATAAAATCAAAATCTTTAAAATGTATTATAGAGTAATTCTTTTAAGATAAATATTAATAGGAAAAAACCAGTCCAAACCAACTATCTCCCAGGCCCTGGAAGACAAAGTGAAAATACTGCTGTAAGGATGAAATAGAAAAGAAGGATTCTGACAGGAAACACAATTAATATTCACATGATTTATAAGAAATTACTTTCATCTCAGGGCACATGTACCAAAAAGGCCTCGTATGAAGCAAAAGTGCTTATGCATAGACTAAGAAGCCATGCTAGCCACTTGCATCTTGTTTAGAAGCTACACTAGATTTGCATTCAGCTATTTGTAAGATTTAGAAACCTGATTATGTTAATCATCATTAGACTTGCACATGTTCTTCATTGAAGGATGACACAAAAGATTCAGTCACAAGCCACTAAAAATAGACTTCATCTTAGCTTTCAACTCGTCAAAAGCATTCCACAGCTGTCCAAAATCATCCATGCAAGCAACCATACCAGCCTAATTCTTCCTTTTTACGCAAATTTTCATGTCTTTATTTTTGTGATCTAAATTGTCTTCACTAGTGAACTATGGAAAGCTGTACTATGATGACAATGAAAAATAATGTAAAAAAACCAAAAAAGACAAGTGTGATACGCTTCACAAAAAGTTAAAACAACTATAAGAACAGAACACTTTATTACTTTTACTCTTTAAGGTACAATTATGCAACAGTAGCTTTCATCATCTTTGTACACCACACAGCTGGAAGTTCTAGTACTTTTAAAATTTATATTACCCAAGAAACTATGCCTTTATTTTCAGCCCATACTATAAATACACTTGACAAACAAGAACTCAGAAGAGCGGATGCAGGAGGAATACACTGGATTGTAACATACACAGAATTACAATGTTCTGATGTAATTTTTTGGAATCTGAAAAAATATTTTCCAGTGACTAGGAATAAAACCAAATGCTTCATTTTTGCCAGCTTCAAGAAGTCTGAGATTGATGATACCAAGTCTGTTACAAACATCTACCTGATATTTGAATTCATAAAAAATAGTTGCTAAGAAACTTGATCATTAATAGTCCCTCCTCATCGAAGTATGAGGGTTTCTTTACAGTAGCTTCTTGCTGCAGAATTAAGGATGGTAATAGTGAAAATCACCAAAACACAACTTAAGGGACAAAAGGAAGACCCAGGGAACTACAGGCCAATCAGCCTCTGTGCCTGGCAAGTTCATGGAACAGACCCTCCTGGAAACTCTGATAAGGCACACGGAAAATCAGGAGGTAATCAATGACAGCAAACATGGCTTCACCAAGGGTAAGTCATACCTGACAAATTTGGTGGCCTTCTATGACAGTGTTCCAGCATTGGTGGATGAGGGAAGAGCAACTGACATCATCTACCTGGACTTGTGCAAAGCATTAGACAATGTTCTGCACAATATCCTTGTCTCTAAATCGGAGAGGCATGGATCTGATGAATGGGCCACTTGGTGGATACGGAATTGGCTGGATGGTCGTACTCAAAGAGTCACCATTGATGGCTTGTTGTCCAAGTGGAGACCAGTGACAAGTGGCATTCCTCAGGGGTTGGTATTTGGACCGGTGAGGTTTAACATATTTGTTGATGACACTGACATTGGGATTGAGCGCACCCTCAGCAAGTTTGCCAATGACACCAAGCAAAGAAGCATGGCCAGCAGGTGGGAGGTGATTCTACCCTTCTACTCTGCTCTGGTGAGACCCCACCTGGAGTACTGCATCCAGCACTTGAGTCCCCAGCACAAGAAGGACATGGACCGGTTGGAGCACCTCTCCTACGAGGACAGGTTGAGAGAGCTGGGGTTTTTCAGCTTGGAGAAGAGAAGGCTCTGAGGAGACCTTATAGCAGCCTTCCAGTACCTACAGGGGGCCTATGTGGAAAGATGGGGAGGGACTGTTTATCAGGGAGTAGTGATAGGATGATGGGTTACGGTTTTAAACTGAAAGGAGGGTAGATTTAGATTAGCTATTAGGAAGAAATTCTTTAGTGTGGGGGTAGTGAGATACTGGAACAGGTTGCCCAGAGAAGCTGCAGATGCCCCATCCCTGGAAGTGTTCAAGACCAGGCTGGATGGGGCTTTGAGCAACCTGGTCTAGTGGAAGGGGCCTCTGCCCATGGCAGAGGGGTTGGAACTAGATGGTCTTTAAGGTCCTTTCCAGCTCAAACCATTCTATGATGATTCTGTGATTAATGTTACAGAGGAGTATCTGACAATTCTATGCTCAAACCATTCTATGATGATTCTGTGATTAATGTTACAGAGGAGTATCTGACAATTCATGGCTTTTAGTATTATCAGCCCAAGAGGGGAGAAAAAATAATAACTTGGAATTATCTAAAAAACCCAAAGAAATTAAATCTGTAGTGTGATCAATACGTGTATGCCTAACATCTGTACATTCCACTTAAAAAATGAGACAATTTAATCCACAAACTTGGTTTTTAACTATAGTTTCATCAGCTGGATGGATATGAAATGGATAAAAGTTTAATGCATCTGGTACTTAGGATTAGACCCCTGCACAACCAAATTTTATATTTGGGAGAAAAGAAGAGAAGAATAAAAAAAAAAAAAGACAGCACTATCCTGAGGAGATCTCTATACAATTATAGATATGACGTAACATACAAGAATACCAGACTACAAGGAACAACAAGGGAAAAAAGCGAGGTTGAGAGATTCGATAATAAGATTACACAGTTAGTTATGTTCATTATGTGGACATCTAGATACCACTCTTTTGCTTTCAATTTGGGGTAAGAGATCCCAAGGGAACAGAAGAAGTGAAGTAAAAAAGACAAAGCCTGTAGAGAAAGGGAGATGAAAATTACATTGGGCAATGTAAGCATGTTATTTTATCCCACGTGCCCCACCCAGACATAGCAAAAAACAATGATATAAAACAAGGGAGTGAAGAAAAACAAAACAACCAAGAGCAACTGGCAACAAGACATATTACTGAATAGGCTGAGTGGAAAAAGAAAAAAAAAAGTAAAAAATGTGGCCAAGAAGCTAGAATTCAAAACACAATTTGAAATACTACACAAAATAAAGTAACGCTATTTCCATGCGATGTTATTCAAATTAAACAGTGAGTCTTTTAAAATAATAGCAAATGATCAACTTCCAGAAATCAGCTACAGAAAAAGAAAGCTCTGTATTAATCACAAGTTCATGATGAGCATTATAGTAATTTCTTTTTTTTGTTTTCGTCACCAGAACATACTATATACAGTATCAAGTGAAAAAGCCAGAAGCAGAAACCTCACCTTCAACCATCACTACCATCAAAGACAAAAAAAAAAGATGGTGAAAGCTTATGGGGATTGATATGAAAGTCTACCACAGGTGGAAATTTTTCGTAGCTGAATCTCTATTCTTGTGCCTTAGGCATTGGAACCATAGAATTCAGCAAGGATTACTTAAGTTCTGTCTTTAGCTAGAGCAGAAAGTTCATGTTTCACCTTAGACAAAACCTTAAACCAACAATTGGGTATATGAACAATAGCCAGTTCAACAAATGAACTGCAGCTAGGACTTCAAGTTGAAGCACTCTGATTCTAACAGCACAGGAAAATAAATACATTGTGGGATCAGCTTAGGGATTTATTAATGCACTAAATTCAGCCACTTGGTCAAAGACGCATACTAACAGCATTTGGCAAGAATCTGTCAAATCAGACAACCTTTTGAACGTCAAAAATCAATAAAAAACATCTCACAAAACAGTTAAGATATCTAAGGATTGGTAGAGCTGATGATACCAGACTGGGAGGAGTGGCTGACACACCAGAGGGTCATGCTGCCACCCAGAGAGACCTTGACAGGCTGAAGAAACGGGCTGACAGCAATATCATGAAGTTCAACACGGGGAAGAAATTTCGAAGTCCTGCACTTCGGGAGGAACAACTCCAGCCACCAGTACATGCTGGTGGCCACCCAGCTGGAAAGCAGCTTGGCAGACAAAGCCTTAGGGGTCCTCATAAACACCAGGCTGAACACGAGCCAGCAATGTCCCTTCGCTGCAAAGGCGGCTAATAGTGTCTTTGGCTGTGTTAGTCAAAGTATTGTAAGCAGGTAACGGGAGGAGATCCTTCCTCTATACTCAGCATTTGTGAGGCCACACTGGGAGTACTGTGTCCCATACTGGGCTTCCCCGTAGTAGAGAGACACAGACATACTAGAGAGTCCAAGGAAGGGCCACGAAGATGATGGACTAGAGCTGTTTACCTGGACTTTCGTAAAGCCTTTGATACCGTTTCCCACAGCATTCTCCTGGAGAAACTGGCTGCTCCTTACTTGGATGGGAGTTTGCTTTGCTGGGTAAAAAAACTGGGTGGTTGGCTGGGCCCAGAGTGTAGTGGTGAAGGGTTTAAATCCAGCTGGTGGCCAGTCACGAGTGGTGTTCCCCAGGGCTTGGTACTGGGGCCAGTTCCCTTTAATCTTTAATTTTTATCAATTACCTGCATGACGGGATTGAGTGCACCCTTAGTAAGTCTGCAGATGACACTAAGTTGGGTGGAAGTGTCGACCTGCTTGAGGATAGAAAGACTTTGCAGAGGGATCTGGACAGGCTGGCTGGTTAGGCCAAGATCAGTGGTATGAGGTTCAACATGGCCAAGTGCCAGGTCCTGCCCTTGGGCCACAACAACCCCATGCAGCACTCCAGGCTTGGGGCAGAGTGGCTGAAGAGCTGCTTGGAAGAAAAGGACCTGGGGGTGTTAGTCGACAGCAGGCTGAACATGAGCCAGCAGCAGGCCCAGGTGGCCAAGAAGGCCAACAGTATCCTAGCCTGTATCAGGAACAGCGTGGTGAGCAGGACCCGAGAGGTGATCATCCCCCTCTACTCGGCACTGGTGAGGCCTCCCCTCGAGTACTGTGTCCAGTTTTGGGGCCCTTCCCACAAAAAAGATATTGAGGTGCTGGAGCGAGTCCAGAGAAGGGCGACGAAGCTCGTGAGGGGTCTGGAGAATAAGTCTTCTGAGGAGAGGCCAAGGGAGCTGGGGTTGTTCAGCCTGGAGAAAAGGAGGCTGAGGGGAGACCTTATCACTCTCTCCAACTCCCTGAAAGGAGGCTGTAGAGAGGTGGGGGTCGGTCTCTTCTCCCAAGTAACAGGTAACAGAACAAGAGGAAATAGCCTCAAGTTGTACCAGGGAAGATTTAGACTGGATATTAGGAAAAATTTTTACAAAATTTTGAAAAGGTTATCAAGTATTGGAACAGGCTGCCCAGGGAAGTGGTAGAATTGTCATCCCTGGAGGTATTTAAAAGATGGGTAGATAAAGTGCTAAGTGATATGGTTTAGCGACCGCTTCTGTCAGTGTTACGTTGACAGTTGGACTAGATGATTTGAAAGGTCCCTTCCAACCTAGGCAATTCTGTGATTCCATAAGCTGCTTCAAACTAGACTTCATTGGACTGTTCCTCCAAAAAGAGTTAAAGATAAATTTTCACCATATACCAAACCCATTGCAATTGTTGACTGCCTTGTACTTTCCTCCTGCTCTTGCCCTGCATTGGTTCAGGAAGCTGATGCCCTCCCCCACCGCCCACCCTAGCAATATGTTAATTTTCCATCAGATCAACTGGTCAATGTGCCAGCAGGCAGCTGCTATACTTCTACAACAACAGAAATGGTGGGAGCATGCAGCTGGGCCTGGAAAGGAAGACCCTCTTTTGGCAGCAATCCACACTGGATTTGGTGTAATATTAAAGATACTTTTTTGAAAACGAGAATTCTAAGCTGTCAAAAATAGTTTGCCTCTTGGTTTAATTCACATTTTACAAATTTGTATCTGCAGCTACCAAAGCATTTTTCAGGTACAGATGCCCAAGGGAAAAAAGAGATATATCATTCCTCCTATTTTTGTTTTTAAGAACAACCTTTTCTAAAATTTCATCTGCTGAGCACAAGCACAGTGTGTATTTTTAAAAGAAATATTTCATGATGATAAGAAACCTATTATGCACTCCATCAGAGGAAGCACAGTATTTATACATTGAATAAAGAACAGCGACTTGAATTTTCTTGTGTGTATTACAGCAATGAAATTGGATGCTTTCTAAATGGATTTACTCTTTGCATGCTTCCCAAATATACTGAAATTGGACAATGCGTATTTCTTTCCTATTTGACTAGAAGCATTAAATGAAAATTTGTATTAAGCAGTGACTAAAAGGATGGTTTATAAGGGAAACATAAGAAAAGCTGAATACCTGAATATCTAAACTTATTTTGAGGAATTTCGCTGACCTGTTAACCGTTTATGTGCTCTTTGTTAAATGGATCATTTTTTATGGGTTTTCTACACAGAAAGTAAGTTCTACTCACTATCTGAAGACAGGCTATCTGTACCAAGAAAAATCAATAAAGCAAAATCCTTCAAGTGCTCTGCCAATTCAGCTAGTACAGAGTGTTTTACCTACTAGACAGCTTTCTTTTGAAATTAACTGAAGTTTTATACAGGAAAGAAATAGAGGATGAAGAATTGTCATTTACACTCTGCCTTTCCCTTTTGGAGATTGGGTTCACAACATGAATTGCAGGTTCTTAACTCCGATAAAGAGTGACAATCGCAAGGGTATCACACCCCCCACATCCCCACCCCCAAGCCATAAGCAAACCCTGTTCACTGAACAATAAAGGAAACATTTGAATCATACTTAGTTGGCAACTCATGCAGCAATAGCAGTCCTGGAAATCAGAAACAAAAGGATGTAAGAAAACAGTTTATAAGATGTGTTTGTGAAAAGAAGAACATTATTTCCAGGAGAGTTAGGCAAACCCCAAGTTTATTATCCTCTACTAATTTATACAATGAACAGAAATTAAAACCAGCCTCAGAATTCTTTAGTGAGCACCAGGAAATGCAAAAGAACCAAGAGAAGCAAAAAAGAAACACAAGTCAAGGTGTCAGAATCACTGTCAACCCATGTCCTGAGCTCTGCCCACAGCTGCTGTCCTCAGTGCCTCCAAGATGACCGAAAGGGGCAAACTTGAAAGCCTAAGCGGACCTGATTTGGTCAGATCACCCTCTAGAACCGTTAATTTTCTAAGCAGTGAAAAGCCACTGAAAATAGAAAAAAAAAAAAAAGCTGTAAGAAAAAAAGATGCAAAAATGTTTAACTGCTACTTCAGAATGTGACCTTACCGAGCAGGCTTTTCTTAATACTTGCCTATCTGCCAACAAAGCAGAGCTGTCCTATTACCACCTCCCTGGTTATATTTTCTTCCCTTTTCCAAAGTAAATATGGCAAATATCACTCCTCAAAACCATGTACACTCAGATATGAGACAAAGAAATACCTGAAAAGAAGGACATTTAATACTATGAAATCTAGAAATACATCCTGGTGTGTTTCAGACAAAAATAAAACTAATTTTCTTGGAAATCCTGGAAACTTAAAATAAATTTTGGAATTCTAAGCTAAGATTTTCAGAATGTGATAAAAAATTCAAGGTAAAATTTTTATCCATTTTTTCCATCACCATACTGCAAACTACTAGATATAAACTTATTTGAGAAGGAAGAATTGCACTTCTTTTGATAGAACAGAAATATGTAAGCAAAGCACCACCCAAAACCCTTTCATGCTTATATTACTATACATGTACATGCATTGCTAAAACATTACAAGATTTCAAGCAGAAATTCACTTTTATAATGTGCTTTTTCATTCTTGCACATCCACAGAGTAGAAAACCCTGTAGACAAACATGAGGAAAGTTGCCTGCCTTTTTGGAAAGTCTAAGAATTAAAGGCTTTTAATCTTCCCCCCCTCTCCCTCCTACCCATCATCCTTTAGAATAATGGTCACAATTTGCTAACTCAATAATCATTACTAAATTGATAATAAAGTCTTTTATAATTGTGAAACAAACTCATGAAACTGCTTGAAACACTTGAAAATGAGTGAAACGCAAAGCCTCCTTTCCTTCTTGTGGGAATCACAGATTTTTTCAGAAGCCCAAAGACCAGAGAGAGAGTATGTGGTAGTTCTCACATTCTGCATTTTAATTGCATTTGAAAAGCATTTTATTCACAAAAAACCAAAACAAAACAAAACCGAAACGCCTTGTAATCCTTCTGCTTTGACCAGGTATCAAAACAGGTAAAATTCTCTTGTCAAGGAAGACCAACATTTTTCATTGAAAGACGACATCTTAACAAACTGCTAATTTTGTATTCTGAAAAAATGAACAAGTTGGATACTAATTACTTGCTTAAAAGGGAAAACACATGAGAAGCCTCCACTTTCATTTTAATATCCAGATCACTATCAGCAGCACAATGTAATAAGGATAAAGGTTCACTGAAGTGCCCTTTGTTTTCCCTTTGTTATGCAAAATAGAAAATACTAAAGGAAGAATGTTTTATAGAGTTAGGATTAGCCTCTAAGGATAAAGCAAATGAAAGATCATTTAACATTTTTAAGTTCAATTACACATTTCATATGAACTATGAATTAAATTCATCGCATGTTCCTTCCCTAAAAAGGATTTCAAATCAGGCTCCCTGAATTCCCTGTGTACATGGTATATACTTAAAAAGAGCAAAGAATTAGTTCTTCCCATCAAAATGTGTAGAACTTTCTAAATATGGTCTACGTATTTACATGTCAAGGTTTTGGTAGCAGGGGCTGCACGACTGGCTTCTGTGAGAAGACACCAGAAGCTGCCCCAACGCCAGACAGAGCCAATTTCACCCGGCTCCAAGTTGGCACTGCTGCTGCCCAAAGCTGAGCCCATCAGCAATGCTGGTGGTGCTTCTGTGGTAACATATTTAAAGGGTAAAAAACACTGCACAGCAGCCGAGAGAGGAGAAAAACGTAAGAGAAACAACTCTGCAGGGAAGGGGAGGAGGTGAACCAGGTGCTGGAGAAGAGATTCCTCTGCAGCCCATGGAGAAGGCCATGGTGAAGCAGGTTGTCCCCCTGCAGCCCATGAAGGACCATATTGGAGCAGATATCCACCCTGCGGCCTTTAGAGGACCCCAGACCACAGTAGGTGGACATACCCTGAAAGAAGTTGCAGTTCCTGAAGAGTCTACACTGCAGTAGGATCCTGGCAGGAGCTGCAGCCCATGGGGGACCCACGCTGGAACAGTCTGCTCCTGAAGGACTGAACCCTAGAAGAGGATCCACACTGGAGCAGTTTGTAACTGCAGCCCATGGGAAGGATCCACATCAGAGAAGGTCCTGAAGACTATGAGGGTCCCTATGCTGGAGCAGAGGAAGAGCATGAGGAGGAAAGAGGAGCAGGGAAAGCCTTATGAACTCATTGCAACCCCCCCCAAAAAAAGTAGGACTACCATAATTTGGTACTTTGAAAATGAGTTATCCTTACTAAATAACAAAAGGTCTGAGTGCAAGAAAAAAAATTAAAAATTTATTATCAGTGGAGTTATGTTATGTTACAGTTTTGTTATGAGTGGTCAGTCTACTAGCAGATTTTCGTAGCAGATCTACATTTTATTTGAGAGGAATGTAGGGGAGAGGGTTGTTGGCATGCTCCCTCTGCCCACCACCCAGACAAAATGCACAGCATTTTGTTCCTTGAATTGTATGTAGTAGGACACTTCTAACAAGTCTGGAATATCCTCCTACACACCCAGCCTAAATGACGTAGTTAAACTGAGATTTACAGCTTTGTTGCTTCATAAAAATCACAAGCAACTTCATTTAATGAAAATATTTCAACAGAAGTTTGTTAGAGTTCATTACAAAACTAATGTGGTAGTCTTTCCTTGTTCCAAATGGCTCAGATAACAACACCTCTTAATTAAAGAAAAGATAACGAGAAGAGTGGAAGATGAAAACCAAACCATTGAATCTAATTCAATTTAGTGTTAGTTAACAATTGAGCAATGTAAAATGGATACTAAAAGCAGATAAATGAATTTTCAACTATTATAGTTCTTTTTATTACTAACTTTTTTCTACTTGAATACTGTATTTTTTTTCAAAGCTAGTAAAAGTAATAATTCTGTAAACAACAACAAAAAAAATGCTAGAAATCTAACATCTCTAAAAAAGGATCCAGAATTTCAGTATCACAAAATACAATGATACTAATACTAAGCTAACTGAACACAATAAAACATACCAGCATTTAAGCAGAGCATGTCTTAACAGTAAGTGGATTTTTTTAAGAAGTGAAAAGAGAAGTACAACACAATTGCCAGTGATTACACTGGCACTAGATTTTTCTATAAAGTGTCTATATATATATGGAGTATATAGGGCATAGATGGATAATCAAGAAGCACCTGAATTTCTTTGCGAGAAGTCACCATTATATAAGGGAAAATAAGAGTAGGTCACAGGAATAAATGGAAGAAAAACAGGGCACACTGAGAAAGGAACAGTACAGGAAAAAAAGCAGAAACCAAGACCAACGTGCGAAAAAAATGCCAAGAAGATACTATGATATATTGCTTTGTACAAAACATTCAACTCTGTGGCAGAAGTCAGTAGGAGGGACCCCACACCCGAGCAGGTGAATGTGCTCTGAAGGAAACTGCAGCCCTTGGAGAGCCCACACCAGAGCAGGCTCCTGGCAGGAGCTGTGGCTATGGAGAGGTACCCACATAGGAGTAGGATTTCTGGAAGGACGGGTGGCACTACAGGGGGCTCACGCTGGAGCAGTCTGTTCCTGAAGGACTGTACCCCATGGAGGGTAGTACCCACATTAGACCCGTTCTTGAAGGACTACATCCCATGGGAGGGACCCAATGTGGGAGCAGAGGCAAGGGCAGAAGTTAATTGCAGTTATCCCTATGGTCTGGTCCCTCTTGTAACAAACTATACTAAATTCCTTATTGCAAAACTAAACATTTTTGGAACACTGATACACACACTTTCAATCAGTTAAATTATGAACCATAAAAACATTTATTATGACTATCTACTTTCGATTCCTAATGCATATATGATAAGAAACAAGATCTTGCTGTGGAACAGAAAACTGCACACATTTGAGAGTACAGAACTGCAGTAAGCAGGGGGAACAAATCCAGATCACACACACACAGAGCTGTACTGTTCAACAACCTTCAAAACTGACTTAATTTCACGCATAACCTTCAATTCAGCTTTAATAAATACACACACACACAAGTTCATAGCTCCAATAAAACCAATGAAACAACAATAAAGTTTTATCAAGTTTCACTGTACCTAAAAGTTTTTCAGGATCGGGTAGAATCAGATCTCATGTCAGCTCAATTCAGTTTTGGTGTTTATAGCTTAAATCAAAGCCACACACAAAACTGTGTATGTGGCTACTAGGTCATGTAAGAAAGATCTGCAAGATAATCTGTTCTCATCCCCAGCAGAGCAGTACACTTCACCCACTTACCTTTGTATTGAGTTTAGCAACAGCATTCACTGAGACTACTCTTTTTATTATGTTTTGAACACAAATTTGAAGAGGCACCTGCTTGCTTTGTAACAGCTGCACTGGATCACAAAGCTGTATTTTCAGGCAAGTATCTCCTACATCTTAGTTGGGAAGTCACATACCAGCTTTTTTTCAGTTTATTTGCAATCTTTTTTTTTTCTTCCTACAATTATGTCTGCTAAGGGTTTTTTTTGTGTGTGTTTTAAAGAGAATCTTGCACAGAATGTATAAGAACCACAATACAAGAAGCAATGGCAGAGCTTTGCTTGATACTGGTTTATTGCTATTTTCCACAAAATTCTGACAGATGCGGGTATACAACTGGTTATCACACTGCCCTTCATATACCACTCTACAAAATTCTCAGGTTTTATGTTTTCTGATTCCTGCACGATGACCAAGATTTAAGAATAAGGAAGAATCTTAATCTACTCTAATAAAAATAAAACTAAGGACAAGACATAGCTTGTCCTTAAGTTAACTAATTTCAACAAATTAGAAGAAAAGCATTTCTGGAATACCTAGTTTGGACAGAAACTAAGAATTCAGGTTTAATCCCTTCTAGACTGTATATCAGAAAGCAAAAAACCCCAACTATGTGCTAATTATTTTATAAATTTTGCATTGGTTGCCTATTTCTTGAGACGACAATCTCTCTCCTGTTTTATTCCATCTGCCAGGCAATTATTTTCATTCTCTGAAAAGGCAAAAGTTAAAAAGACTCTTTTTATCAGTGACTTCTCATGCCAAAACAGTCTTTCATTAAGCAACCTATAACTGATTTATGCCAGTAAGCTGCTATGAATGGTATTTGTTAAATAGCAGCTTAAGAAGCGAGCCAGAAAGGACTCAGAAACACAGAATTTTTATCAGGAATCGATCCACTATTGGAGAAGGGGACAGGACAGTTTGACAGACAATGGCAACAAATTAAACGCTGCAGGAAGCAGGTCTTTGAACATCTTTCAAAGATCATTTTAAATATAGGCCAAATCTTGAACAAAAAAATCTACAAGATTGTCCTTAATATCATTCTATTTACAGATTTCATTTTATGGAACAGAGTTAGGAATAGTCTAGACAACACACCTCATAGGATATAATAATTTTTTTTATGATACACCTTCATATGTCCATTTTACCTTTTCCCTGAATAGCCCACACCTCTAACTGAACGTATTTTATTGTCCCTTGTCAGTAATTAAATACAGAATGAAAGTAAAAAGACAGAAACCTATGCTTTCAGGATCTTTGACCAATCTTTCTACAAGTTTATTTAACAATGATCTATTACTTATTTAACAATAATAACTTAATTCAAACAGATAAACCGCAAACTAACCTCTTAGGAAAAAACAGAAAGAAGGGTATCTTCAAAGAAGATTGGCCATTGCTGGAATAGGACACAAAGAGAAATCCTACAACATCTCAAAAATAGCAATAATTAAAGCAGGCTCCTTGAGCTCCTGATTTTCGAAGTCTTTTATAGTACCAAGTATCAAGTTAGTTTGCTACTCCAACAAATTCTAGAAGTAGTAACAAAAAGCTTATTCAGACAGATAACAAAGTATACTTGAATACCATACTTGAAGCATGCAGGGACAGACCCAAGAAACTTTCACCCTCAACTCTCCCTCCAAAACAGATTCAACAGAATCAAGATAAATGGCAAACCATCAAACACTTAATAAAATTTCCCTGTATAATTTAGAAAGGTCATAATGTAAGAAAGCTTACTTTTACAGCAGATACTGCTGTTGAGTTAGGCTTTTACAAAAATGTTGATGTTACCAGGTTACAAGGTTAAATACTTTAAAATGCTGGGTGTGAGTGGAAGAAAATTTGCTTGCAGAATCAGTGTAACTCCTTTTTCCACTTATGCTTTAAAACACAGCCTTTTATCCAGCTCATTGACAGATACAGAATTAAAACAGAACCACAGAAGAATCCCATTAACACAAACAAGTGAATCCTGGTTCTTCAGAGCAGAGGAGATTCAGATAGTGCAAACCCCAGCAGAAAACACACCTCAGGGAAACCGCTTTGTACTTTGAAGCAAAAGACTACCCTTTGTCCCTCATCCATCCTTCATCAATTCCTTCAAACCACTCAGAAGATTTCCCAGGGCACACTCTCCAAAGCCACACTTACTGCTTTTCCATATGTTATGGCATTATTTTCCTACCAATACAAATAAAGTAGCAAACAACACACAACTAAACAAAACTTCAAACACAGTACCTTTTGTAAAACAGAATAAAAGTCCAGAATCGAGCAAAGTACTTTAATAAGAGGCCTTTGGTATTTACTCTGATAATTGAACAAAACAGGTGTGATGTCTAAAAAGAAATAAATATATATGTATGTATGTATAAAACTCATAGAATCACATGGGGTTGGAAGAGACCTCTGGAGATCACCAAGTCCAGCGCCCCTGCCAAAGCAGGTCCGCCTCCAGCAGGTTGCACAGGAACTTGTCCAGGAGGGTTTTGAATGTCTCCAGAGAGGAAGACTCCACCACCTCCCTGGGCAGCCTATTCCAGGGCTCTGACACGCTCACAGGAAAGAAGTTCCTCCTCATGTTTAGGTGGAACTTCTTCTATTCAAGTTTGTGCCCATTTCTTCTTGTCTTCTCACTGGGCACCACTGAAAAAAGACTGGCCCCATCCTCTAGACACTCACCCTCTAAGTATCTGTACGCACTATTTAGATCTCCCCTCAGCCTTCTCTTCTCCAGACTAAAAAGACCCAAGTCCCTCAGCCTCTCCTCACAACACTTAAGTTACAGCCTTTACCCATAAGCAGAATGAATGACAGAGTAAATACAAATTGTATAATGAGTATTCTGCAGCAGCATATTTAGGTTGAAATTGTTCAGCACACAAAAAACTGTCAGTGAACATAGCAACAGTCCAAAACACTATCAACTCAACTATAAGATGTATGTTGGAGCTCTAATAATATCCCTCTACTAATCTGAAGTAAACAGTTCTGCATGATGAAAAGGTGGCAGATAAAAGCCATGCCAAGCCTCTTCCCAAAGAAAATTAATTCTGAATATTCACCACCTGTCAATCAGGAACACCACGCTTTAAAAAGAGGTGGGAATAGAAGAGAAAAGACCACTTCTACCACATCCCCCTGCCCCCTTTTAGAATATTACATTAATTGAAAGCACAGTTACCTATGACTAAAAGCAGTGTTTACTACTTCCAAATATCAGACCATAATGTTTGAAGTTCGGAACAATTCATTAGAGACAACCAAAGACTGTTTAATTAGGTAATTGTCCAGCATTACAAAAGAACTCTAGAGTAAAAGTTCATCTCAGACTCAGCCACAGAGCAGCAATAGAACTATGGCAAGAACAGCAGATAATTGAAAATTGAAGGAGAATAATGGATACAAAGAACTGATTTACATACTTTATTTCAGTACTTTTCCCATTTTGAGGCTTAGTTTTACAGCCTCGGTGATACTGCAAACACTCCAAGAAGCTTAAGTTACAACTTGCTGAAAACCAACACCTGAAGTCAGACAAATACACCCACACAGCCACAGATTACTCTTAGAGAAATACTGCATGCTGAGAAGTTACAATTTTAAAACCGTGTAATTCTTAAGCTTACTACCATCAGGTTACAACAGTAAAGATTTTTAATCTGGCTAAGAGAAAGGTTTATACAGCAGCATTGTGCATCCTTTTGTCAATTCAAAGTTTGTTTGAAATTGGCCAAGCTGGAAATAGCTTCAAAATTCTCCAGTACGGCCAAGGATGAGGGGATGTGACAGATTCAGTCCCTTTTCCCCACTCCAGGAAGGGCTGCGGCACTCCTCCACCGGGCCTCCTGCTCAGCCCCACGAATACCAAGTCCTGCCTCTGGCACAGGCAGAAGTGAGGGGGTAGTCCCAGGAGATGTGGGACCCTGGCGGGGACTTTTCAGGGAAAGGAAAACAAAGGTAACCGAGCAGGTAGGCAAGCAGCCAAAATGACAACAGCGTGGTGGTAGGTAAGAGCAGATACAAAGAGAAAGCCAGGGCAAGCTATTCTGCTGTTCACAGCTATAAATTTGGCTTAAACAATTTTGGACACACACTAATAGAAAATGAGAAATGGGGACATGAAAGTTGGTGAACAAGCCACCATGCAAGCTCTTCCAAAAATCTTCCGCAAAATGTTCAACAGTTTTCAATTTTTCTATTGAGCAGCACTGCTGCTCAGTTCAGGTCATCATTTTTTGCTTGAGAAGGTAGTAATCTGCCTAGAAAGTAGTAATCAAATCCAGTTGGTTTTTTTTTTTTTTCCTGTTCTTGCTTCAATTACAGCTAGGTTTAACAGAATCCTGAGGACAGTGTCACAGTCTGACAAGTGGCAGAATGAAAGTCAGCATTTCTTTACCTGGACATTTACTTGCACTATTTTACAGGTATAATCTTTTTAAATTTTAAATAAAAGGAATAGTGAGTGGAAAAACATTTAGCCTATTTTTTTCTTCATCACTTACCGGTTTATTTCAGTTTGTAATCAGAATGTCTGCAGTCCTATTAATTTTTAATCTCCTAGATAAAAATCAGTTTACACTGATATGCAAGATATTTTTAAACATGGCAGAAATATCCGAGTCTTACAGTCAAAAAATGAATTCCTAGAGAAATGGAACACAAGGAACAAACAAACATTTCTAGTCATAAATCCTAGAGAAGAAACAATGAGATCCACCATGTTTCTGGGCTTGTCAAGAGATGCACGGACAAACTGTACCAAGATTAAGAGTGAGCGCCTTTCAAAAAATAAAAGTAAGAACATAATCACAATCCATGGAAGGGTATCAGAACTACTGCAGCCCAAGGACTCATCACTCTGATGTACAAAAACCCATGAAGCATCACAAATATTTCTTATTCACAGATGAGATGCCTTTTTTCTGGTCCAAGTTTTTCAGTTAGCAAAAAAAAAAAAATAAAAAATGTGCAAGATCAACAGTCCCCTATTCAAACTAACCAGCTGTCCTTCCAAAATCAGATTTCTGAAGAAACTCATTTAGGCATTTGTATTTTGTCTAGTTCAACTACAGAACCTTCACATTTGCTTAGTGAACTTTATGAACCTATAAGAAAAATAAAGTTTTAGACTAGTAAAGGGAAACACTTTTTAGTTAATATATTGATTCTTATTAAGGGTATACTACTGAACTTTTTGATAATGGAGTAACAGCTGAAAGATTTCTTACACATTGCAGTGCTTTTTAGAAGTTTTTCCAAACACAACACAGGTTCACCTATCCCCATGTACCAATTCTTCGAAGTAGTATTTTAGCTCCTCCTACCATGACATCATCTGCTTCTTTAGTAAGAAGTCCCAAATCCCCCAATCCCAGTTCCCCACCCCACAGGACTGATTTTTCTGACAGAGGGTGAAAGCTATGGGGTGGTGGAGCCTGTGGGTTGAGGAGACAAGAAATAATTCACTCATTTGCTGTATAGAAATAGAAAAGTAGAAAAGCTTAAAAAAATCATAAAGACCATGATTTTAAAACAGAATATTTTATTTTAGTTCGTATCACTTTTTACAGGTCTACGCTCTGTAAATTGTAGAGTATTTTGTTTTCCTGCATTTTATTCCTCCTGGGACAACAACATCCATTTTTGCAGTATAGACTTTTCAGAAATGTTCATTTAAAAAAATAATATAAAGAGTACTACATATTGAGCTAGTTACAGCTTTTTTTTCACTTCACCTACCTCTCAAGTGCTAAGCAAAACATTATACAGATTTGTAGAGTAAGTTACTTCCCGTTTCAGATACACATTTTAGTCAGAAGTAAATTATTCAAGCCAAGTCCCAAAAACTGAATCCCAAAAGACTCCAGATCTGCAGTAGTTGAAAGTAATCAGACAGAAAAAGAGATCTGAGAGCAAAGTAAAAAAATAATAATCAAAGATTAATTTTTTTTAGGTCAGCATTAAAAATTGTTCACACAAACATTTCACTGTCACATTGTAAGTCCTTCTTAACCACTGATAAAACAGAAAGAAACCAGATTTTTTGGTGTGTTTGTAAAAATGGTGAAGCAGGTCAGCTATCAGCAGACTTAAGCACACTATCAGAAAGGTCAGTACCTACATCAGTTGAGAACAGTTGAAGTTTTTAACACTATTACTATCCCAAGTGAGGAAAGACTTGGTTTTCCAGTGGATTACATTAATTGACAACTTAATATAACACAAGCTATTTCACTGACTAATAAAATAAATTGGTGTAAATAAAAATAAGGTAGTAATTACAATAAAGTGCTTTAAAAAATCTGACCACATCAGCTAGCCCACAGAACCTGGATAGCTTAAACGACCATCGTGGAAAGGGGAAAAAGACTTCAGTATTATGTATTAACTCCGCTTCTGATATTCTAATGCTGTATGGAGGCATACAGCTTGGCAGGGAACTTACAACATACTCCAAATTCACCTTGGAGTACAGTGTTTACTTGCCCTTACACTTTCAAATTAAATTTGTAATTTCCACAGTTACAAGCATACCATAAATCTGTCATTTCTACCTGAACTGCCTTCTGGCAATAGGCGCTTGAAATTAAAGTACTAAAGAACATGGTTTAATAAGGTGAAGATCAAGCTCTGAGTCAAAGATGGAAGCCACGTGACCAAATAACAAAAAAATGACAGTAATTCTCTTTGCGTGAGAAATGAGGGCATAACTCATAGAGCAGAACCTCCACACAAGTCAAAGACACATTTGTCTTTTCCCCAGGTTCAAATTGTGTCCTATGTTTACCTTCCCTCTTTTTATTCAAGGACTACCTCATGACTCTTCTGCAAATGAGGAGACCGCTGTAGATCTGATGACATACAACTCTTTTCCAAATACAGCTATTTGTTATCATCAAAGTCAACAGCCTCAGTGACTCAAAAGCTTTCACTTTATATTTCTGTCTTCCTTTATTCTCCAGAAGTGGGCTTCTATCTTTCAATTCAGACTTAAACAGCGGGAAGGGATAATATCAATACTTTTGCCACTCAGAGCATTTTTGGTAGGGTTTTGGTAGCATCAACAAAGCTGTTGCATTTTATACACTGCATCATAAGCAGAATTATCTTTTCTAGTTTTTAACCAAACCCATAAAGCCTTACTACCACAAAAATCCAGATAACAAACCTGGCTTTTAGACTGCCTTTCAAATCATCTTCTCCACAGAATTTTTTTGTAACACGGGACTTTTTTTTTTTTTTAATGAAAACATAATATGGTACAATGATCCATAAAAGTTCCAGTGCACGCTGGCAATGTGCCTGTTCAAGAGGGTTGCGCCCACAGCACCAAGAGGATTGAGGTTTGCATTCTTCTGTCTTCTGTCTAGAGGACTCATTGATTCAATGGCAAACTTAAATTTGGATGTTTTAAGCTAAGAAAAAGAAGGTTGGAATGGGAATTGCTGTGTGATGACAAAATACAAACAAGGGCGAGAAATACTAGATGGGAAGCCGGAAATCAGAACACAGGAAACTCCACCACTGAAACTCCATGGTCCAAACTGCATTTCTTATCCAATGACTAGGGCATTGCAAACCGCTTACAAACTAAAACCAAGAGCATTGATTTTAGATACACTCATTCTTCTGAAAATTAGGCCTGAGAACTCAATGTCAATTTTCTCTACTCAAAGCTGGATTACTGTAACAGCTACTCTTGCCAGTCCAGTAAGCACTCCTGGTCTCCTTTGGTAACACAGGTTTACAATCTTCTTTGTATGGCTATGTAATGGTCTATTTAAAGTCACATTGTTTGTGAGGGATACAGAATTATCACACAGCAATGGTTCTCTGCAGTGAATAAATGTCATTTCTAGCTAAAGCCTTCAAGGGAAAAATGGTATGCTGCATCATCAGCAAAGACCCCACAAACACACTTGGTATAAGAATTAACCACAGCACTTTATTAGATCTTCATAAAATATGTTGATACTATTTTTTTTTCAGATAATACTTGAAGGCAGAGGCAACTCACTTTGCTACTGGTTGGCATCTCATCAGAAAATGCGACAGTAGACTTATTTATGCACTTGTATAACAGAGAAGTTTAGGACATGTTTATTTATAACATTTATACAGCCCAGGGACTGTCAACAGCATCTCCTTTAAGGAGTCATGTGCAGGCACCAGAGGCACACATTAGGGGGTGGCAGATAGAATCATATAATTGTTTAGGTTGAAAAAGACCCTTAAGATCATTGAGTCCAACCATTAACCTAACAGTGCCAAGTTCACCGCTAAACCACATGCCTAAGACCCACATCTACGCATCTTTTAAATACCTCCAGGGATGGGGACTCAACCACTTCCCTGGACAGCCTGTTCCAACGCTTGACAATCCCTTCAGTGAAGAAATATTTCCTAATATCCCATCTAAACCTCCCCTAGCACAACTTCACTCTGCTCCCTGTCCCTGTGTTCCAATCCAGGGGCCTGGGCATCCTCAGAACAACTGGTCTTACTATTAATGGCCAAGGCAAAGAAGACATTAAGTACCTCAGCCTTTTCCTCACAGTCTTTGTCACTGTTTCCTCCTATATCCAATAAAGGATGGAGATTCTTCTTGGCCCTCCTTTTATTGCTAATCTATTTATAGAAATATTTTTAATTGTCTTTTACAGCAGAAGCTAGATTAAGTTCTAGTCAGGCTTTGGTCCTTCTAATCTTCTTCATGCAGAGACTCATGACATCTTTGTAGCCCTCCTGAGTTCCTGGCCCCTTCTATCAAAGGTCATAAACCTTTGTGTCCACCCCAAGTTCCAGACAAAGCTCTCTGTTCAGCCAGGCCAGTCTCCCCCACCAGCTCATCTATCGGCACATTGGGACAGCCCGCTCCTGCGCCTTTAAGATTTCCTTCTTGAAGAAGGTCCAGCCTGGACTCCTTTGCCTTCAGGACTGCCTCCCAAGGGACTCTGTCAACCAGCTCCCTAAACAGGCCAAAGTCTGCCCTCTGGAAGCCCAAGGAAGCAGTTTTGCTAATACCCCTCCTGACTTCCCCAAGAATCAAAAACTCGGTCATTTTGTGATCACTATGCCCAAGAGAGCCTCCAACCACCACAGCACCCACAAGCCCTTGGAAACTTGTTACGTGTTGTATCAAATGGTTACCTTGTGCAATTTGTCCGCGTTTTTCAGTTTTCCAGCATGTAGCAACACAGTGTTCTTATCTTTTCAGCACTCTCTTGCTAACGAATAACCTAAGCTCTCCTTCTTGATGGTACTATCCTTAAAACTTTATTGCGTTCTGCAACCACCACGTCACTACTAAACACAGAAAGACTACAGAAGTTTTTAGTAGGGCTTATAGAGCTTTATGTAGATGGTCTCTACTATTATTGTGAAGGGCCGCCTTAAAAAATATGAAGCTGAAACTGCCAGTTTGGAAATACAAAATCAAAGCAAACAAACAAACAAAAAAACCCAACTCAACCCCAAACCAGCCAAGAAAACAAAAAAAAAACCAAACCAAACCCCTACAAAACCCATCCCAGACATGTTTTGGTACCCTAACCTGCAAGCAAACAAGCTGAACTGCAAGATCGTTAAAGTTGCATCTATATGGCATGGAAAAAAAACCACCAGACCAAGTAAGCATCAAATGAGTCAATGCTTTACAATGAGTAACCTAATGCATGCTACTATTTCTTTGAGGTGGGGGGGTAGAGTACTCGGAGAAGTACCACTTCCAAAACAGCCTTCCTCCCCAGTGCAACAGAAGTGATTGCTTTAACAAAACCAATGATGTTATGCGTCTGCTGAAGATAGTTACGTGAATGAAAAAAGCTCCTGCTGCAAAATTAACTGCCTTACAGTTTGCACACCTTATTTATTCCTTGAGGAAGCCTGCAGAAACAGTAAATGAAATGAATACTCCTGGAGAAACACAACCACCCTTACCATCCACCGTGCCACGCTCTGAGTAGAGC
>JAHREE010000495.1:10621341-10659383 GCA_033628505.1 Tringa tobata
AATAAAGCTTAACAGCCTCCTGAAAAAAAATAGTTTTCTGTTAAAGTGCATGTTGAAAATATCTACTTAAATAAACTCTCATTCACTTACAAAATAAAAATACAAGTTTTAGGCTTTTAGATTGCATTCAAGTATAGAAATAATATTATGTTTAGGTATTTGTTTTCCTTTTCATTGTTGTGGCATTCTTCTCTAAAATCCAGTATAAAGCTTTAAAGACTACATTAACACCAACGAATTTCATACTCTGCTGTCCCAAATAAACATGACAAAAAAGTAAAACATAAAAGACATAATTTGCCTCAACATAACACAAAGAATTGTGCAATATTCAGTGCCACTTGAAGAGCAAAGCACACATATTATGAAGCACTGAAACAGCCAATAAAGCTAAAAAAAAAAAGAAAAAAGAAAAAAGACTACACTATTGAGTCACAAAATGATTCCTAAAGAATACTGAGGATGAAAAGTGTGAAATACAAAACCCAACTCTTTTGGTACTTTTATATGTACATGGATATCTCAACAAGTATATGTAAGAGATAATTCACAAGTGTTTCTAAATTCTGCTTCTAGTGCTTCCGTGATACAAGGAAGTAGCTAATTCACTACATAGATTGGCAAATGAATCAAAAGTTCATGCAAGGCACCTTGGGACCAAGCCAAGAGCTAAAATCAAGTCCACCCGTACCAGAGCACTGTTAACAACAAAACATCACACCAGTTCTTGTAAAGTCATGCTGCCCTTAATAAAGCTCACCAGAGCTAATATACGTCAGTTACATGGGACC
This sequence comes from Tringa tobata, assembly GCA_033628505.1. Lineage (NCBI taxonomy): Eukaryota > Metazoa > Chordata > Aves > Charadriiformes > Scolopacidae > Tringa > Tringa tobata. The sequence goes on from JAHREE010000495.1 coordinate 10,622,133, forward strand.
CTTCTAGAAGCTTGCACTGGAGTCAAGTGACAGGTACAGCATTTTCCTATTACAATATCACGTTTTAATTACAGGTGAACAGAAATACAATACTTACCATTCATAATTTTTACATGGTAAATTCTATTACTGGTGAGCTACTGTAACCACCAACTGAAGTAAAATGCATACTGCACACTTAATTCCTTGAAACAGTATAGATTTATAAAGCCTCATTATATCTCACAACCAGAAATTCTTTAAGATTTTTTTTTTTTTAGGCCAATTAACTGAAAAAACAAAGGCAGTTTCGCATCAAATCAAACTCAAGTTTTTCGTGAACAAAAGAAATTGCCAAGTGTCACTGTCTTGGGATGAAAGAATTCTTTTCCTTGAAAGAATTAGGGTTCAAATTATTTTGCTGCCCCAAGTGCGGTGAGCTTACATCTCTCATCTCCCAGGACACTTAGTTTTCCTATTTGACACAAACATACATGAAACCAGACAGTCTTCTTTGTGAGATTTCCGTAAATCACAAGTTAGGGACTAAGTGTCTTTCTCCCTTTGTGTCTGTTATAGAACTGATAGCACAGTTAGCTGTTTGGGTTCCCCTGCTTTTCTTTGAGGAAGCTTTGAGGATGGCAGATGACCCTCAGACAAAGCAGAGAACTGAATCAGCCTTCTACTTCTTCTGATAGCCCAGTGCTGCTTAAAAAACTAGTCAATTTAGAAGAGGGAACAGCTACTGTTATTAGCAGTTTTGCAAATCTGCACTGATACTCAGCCAAATTGATTAATTGTTTCAGGGTTATTTAGTAAATTCAGCTGCATGGGGAAAAAAAAAAAAGTTTAAAAAAGCACGCCAACCTGCACTAGTTATACACTAAGGAGTGAGTTATAACATCCAAAAGGACTGAAGAGTTGTCAGCCAGGGAACCCCTGAGACATCTGTTTCCAGGTAGGGTCCTTCCAAGCAGGAAAGGGAGTGAGGACACACTACTAAATGGAGTACTTCTCAGCTCTTCAGATCTAGGTTAGGGTACTCCAGGGGAACCTCCAGGAAACTTAGTACTATCACCTTCCTTCTGATTTGACTACAAAGCCCACTTTAAACACCAACTCACTGCACCACTGAAGTTCTATACTACTTTTCTGAAGAACTTGCTACTTTTCTGCCCTTCAAATCCATATGTCACTTCCCTGAGGGGATTTCTGAAAGAATAAACTACAACCCCCTTTTCATGGACATCTTTACCAATAAAGCAAAAGGCCTCAAGGCCTTCAAGTCATGTTAAATTTTTAATTAAAGAAAAAACAAAAACCAAGAAGTAGTGCAGTAATTGTAACAGTACTGTTTTTATTGTAGTAATCAGATGTTCACTAGCGCATCAGCCCATTCCTCTGCAGCTGAAGCATTTAAAGAACAAAAGTGACCGATCCACTGTGGTCCTCATGCACTAAAGCTTCTTTCAGGTGTAAGGACACAAACAGTTGGTAAGAGATTCCTTACATACCACCAAGTAAAAAGATTTGTCAGCCTAATTCTACAGCTCAATTCTAAAATAAAAAAAAAATAAAAAAAATTATATATAAAAAAATAAATAAATTAAGGTACTGGAGTTGCTCATTAAGTAATGGAAGTTAGACACGTAAATCTTGCACAGAGGTCCAAGACTGTTTCATTCCTGTAGAGACCAGGCGGTCTAGTTTAGTTCTAGACTTAAAGCTCCCTTCTGACTCCCCTGTTTTCCATTGTAAATCACTTACAGATTTACATTCAGAAAACTGAAAATCAAATTCATTCCCAGTATAAACTGTGCAGCTTTCACTGAAGTCTAATTTATTTTCAGCCAAGATTCTTGCAGCGGCTCCAACTAAAATCCTTTTACCTTGATATTAGTTCTAGTGCATTGAAAATAATAGCCCTGTTTAAAAAAAAAAAAAAAAGAAAAAGAAAAAAAGAAAAAACCCTCACCTACAACCTTTCTGAAGTAATACACGATGGAACTGCAGGAACAGTGGTACTTAATTGAATCATAAATTAATGCCTCTGCTAGACGCACAGCAGTGCTTATATCCTGAGGTTAAGTAGTCAAAAGATTGAGAGCAAGAAGGCAAAATAATTGTGTGGTTTCACAGTTTTGACTCATACTCAGGCAACAACCCAAAACCAACAACACTGCAACTTAGAGGGTATGGAAGAGGGGGTATGTCAAGAACCAAAACACAGACAAAGATTATACAAGCCTAAAATGAAATAAATAAAAAGTAAAAATAATAATAAAAAAAAAAAATCAGTGAAGTCCTACTTCCCTCTCGTGCAGAACGAGCTAAATACTGTCAAGGGATTCTTTTGCTTTTAAAAAAATTCTCCAAAATTATGTGTTGTAGATAAACACGGCAGACACAAACCAGACAGTTCAGGATAACACAGCCTGTACAGAATGCTATAATGTTTTTCTAAGTACACTACTATTTTTGTTGTGTATTTGCCTTTATAGTTTTTTTCCTCCTAAAGAATGATGACCGAAGCCATCTACCATTGCAAAACAATCATATTTACAGGATATCACAATACTCCCAAGACCAGAAAGCAGTATTTTTAGAACAGGAGAATATCATTTTGGCAATCGATGCACTAGCGGAATGAAAACAGGTCACCAGCCAATATGGACTGGAAGTATTTATAAAAACCCCAGAATTTTAGGAATCCATTCAGGAAAATACCAGTTCTAACTACCAGTTCTGCCTGTTTTATCATGATTTTGTGGTACGCATTTAGACAAACACGTACAATTGTTCCAGACAAAAGAAAGGCAATTAAAAGAAAGCCAGATGAAAGATTTTTATGCAGATTGTTCTTCATTTTCATACACCTACAGAGGGGAAATTTTACTTCTCAGGGGCACAACAGAGGAGAGATTCTTGGAATAATGTAAAAAAAAAAAAGAAAAAATACACAACTGTTGCATATAGATTTTTGTACATTTGTAGCCCTCCTGATTAAATGATCCAATCTTACAAAATTATATGAGTGCTTATCTCCCAGTAATTTCATTTATTTTGACAAGACTAAAAATATTACACACATCCTGTCAGCAAATCTTAGCAAGATAAGGGCACAATTTTCCTCCTATTGACTAAAATGCAAGCTGCACGGCCTTCATCTCCCCATCCCACATACAGATGTACAAGTAATGTCGTAAAAGACAGGAGGCAATTGAGTAAACATCACTGATTGATTCTGAAAGACTACGCATTTCCTCCATTATAATTAACTTATGCGGGGGAAAAAAGGCAGAAGCTCCATGCTTTAAAGATACAACTATGCAAAATGGCCAAAAACTTTGTGTTTTCGGACACACACGGACACACAGAGCTGGCTGAGACTCCCCTGGTCCCCCAGGGGGCAACCCCCTATGGTCTTACCCCTAAAGACCCCCAGACCTGAGCTCTGGCAGCTTGCTGGCACCTTCCTGGACCTCTCACTGGCCATCTCCTCCCATGGTCTTATCCTTGGAGACACACACATTCAGCTCCCAGGTCATTTCAGCTACTCACCAGCTGGTCTGGCCATTACCTTCGTTAGCCATCATACCCCCACCCACACACTGCTCCAGCCACTGGTGCCAGGGACACACAGGCCCCAAAGACCCTAAGTCCCACTCCGGCTAGCAGCACTTAAATCCCCTCAGCCTGGTCTCTCCAGTCACTGCACCGCTGGCACCTGCTCCCTCCCACCGTGGTGTGAACCCAGCGGCCTGCACTCGGACCCCAGGCACACACGTGCACGTGGAACTGAGGCCTCACCAGGGAAACGTCAGAAAGGAATCTGGCAAGCAGACAGGACAGACAGTACTGACAAGTGTACTGACCAGCACACTATTTGCGCACGACTGGCCCTTTTTTATCACCCTTGTTCTTCCTCAAATCACCTCGCTCCATCCCTTTCCCTGACTTTGGCTCCTCCTCTACACATCCCATAAGTAGCCTTGCGCAAACCCAAAATGCTCACACCCCATAATGTGTTCCATATACCTGGGGAGCAACTCCCCTCGTCCTGGAAGGTGCTGTCGTGTTGATCTATCTTGATGGGTTTCATGGCTGGACACTGGAGCTGAGACTCTGCTGGGACAGCCCTGGGAGGGTCTCCAGACAGGGTGTATCCCTCCTTTGAGTCCCTAATTTGGGGTGGACCCCACTGCACACCTGGATGCTCTTGTGCTCTTCTGGGTTTGTGGAGACCAGGTCTTTGATGCACTGGTGGCTCCAGTGAAGGACCTGGGCACAGCCAGGGCAGGATGTTATTCGGGTTCTCTCACATGGCATGGTCTCTCTGCTCCTTCATGGGTGTACAGACCAGCTTTTATCACATGACCTAGCACTTCAGATTTTATTCAAGCAGATAGAAAATAAATAAATAACAGTGCTAATCTTCCTGCAGTGGTCTTCTACCCCTCCCTTGCTTGAAAGATTTAGGAAGGGAGAGAGAGGGGTGCGTGGTGTCATCATTTAGAAACAGCACACTCCCAATGCCAGATCTTGAATTGAATTCCCTTGTTCAAACAAGGTCAAAAATATCTGTAAGATTTCTATCTGAATAGTAACTTTCCTAAATTGTAGGGAAGACATTCAGAAACTTTCCATTTAAAATCAACTAAATCAATTAACTACAATCTCCTGTGCCAACCGTCTCTTCTATGTCACAGTTGTACTTGAACAGAGAGATTTTAAAAACTATAAAACTCCACCAAAATTTTAGGGCACAGGCTCACTTTATGGCTAAATTAATGAAGTGGAATGTGCTCAGAGCTCACGCTCCATGGGCCAGTTCACCCCATCCTCTCCACTGTAACAGTCTTTGCAAGTCCACAACTCCATGAAGAGTAGCTTCATCTTGCTAATTTGGTGGAAAAGGTGTTTGTTTTGTTAGAGATTGGGTTTCTGTTCCATCAGCCAGGTCGATGAACTCACCCTATGACTGCTGAAGGGAGAGAAGAGCACCAGGAGAATGAGGCCAAAGAAAGCAAGAGCAACACTATTCTCTTCAGCAGTAGCCAGGCACCAAATTCACTTAACAACATCAAAATTTATTAACTTTAGCTTACATAATCTTGTTCTCTTGTTATATAATAGCAAGGGAAAGGGCTCCCAATTTACTCTGTTTAAGTCTTTACTTTCAATAACTTCTCCTTCAGTCCATTTTTAAGGTAATTATCTCCATCTCTTTATTCTCAATATCCTTTTGAAACCCCCTATAATTCTGTAATGTCCTTCTATATGGCCGGTGTTACAGAATTGGAAAAAGCATGTTTATTTTTTTTAAGTAGTGCTTATCCTTTCCCCCCGTCCTCCTATAATCCTGCCTGTTTCCTGCTCAGAACGGAGAAAACATGCCAATGATTAATGACACTACTGTAATAGAAGATCTCAAGTACCTCTACAAGTATTGCAATACAAATAGAGTACACCCAAACATGCCCCCTATAAAGGACCTAACAGGATTTTAGTGGAAGAACAAACAGAAGTCCTCTTTCTATAACAAAATGTTTGAATGTGAAATCTGAACACAGAGTCAGAAGTCCTGGTGGGGGAAAAAACCCCTATAAATAAAGAAGAAAACAGAAGCCCCCAAACTACTGCTATGTCATTACATAGAAAGAATCATTAAAGTAAGTTGTGCCTTGGACAATCACTTTTCCTTTGCTACATGTATTACTTACTGGAGGGTTGTGTCTAATGTGACAAAGTAAAAAGAACAAATTTCTTACAACTGCTCCCCAAAAACAATACTAAAGAGTTTTCACTGGGTACGGAATTTCATTCTTTCTCCTATGCTGGGACACAAAGCGAGAAGAACTCCTGAAGAGAAGAAAAATAATAAAATAAAAATATCAGGCATCCTCCCACACAGTGCCTGCCACTAGCTGAACACAGCTTACTTTTCCTCACTTTTCTAAAAAGTCACTTAAAGAACTGCTCAGGATATAATTATGCAGAATTAAGATGAACTAGAACTGAAACTTAATCTCCAGCTGTGTATGCAAATCATCAGCAAACTGTCAACAGAATCTGTGGTCAGATAATTAGGCTTTACGATAGCATTCTTCAACAAATTCTCTCCCATGGCCAAAATTAATTACAACTATATGAGATAACTCAACTTGCAAATCACCTCTATATGTTTAGGTTCACTATGGCCCATTGAAAAAACATGTCAAAGAGTACACAGAAAATTGTTTAATAAAACCAATTTACAAATACATGAAAACCATAAAACTGTATACAGTTTGGTACACTTAAATGTACTCCAGATAGGCTTTTTTTTCCCTAACTGAAATCTCCACCTGTCTTCTAAAGCAGTTTCTGGCTTAAAATACCACTCCTAGTATTTGGGATCATAATCTTATTTGCATTTAAGCCTTCTCAAGATCATGAGAAGCTACATGAGACAACCAACATATATACGAAAGTTGAAATATGTTTCCTTATTCACATAATATGGAACTGCTCAAATGGAATTCAATAGACAAAAATCCTCAGAATCAGCTCTTTTTCCAGAGCTTTCAGGAGGGGAAATTATAGTGGATATTTAGTCTTAATTTCTTCTGCACAATTATAGAAAACTTTTGACATTTAATCAAAGCAGTTTCAAAGCTCTGACTATAGAACTCTCAGGGTTGTTTTTTTTTTTCCCCAAAATCTTGGAAAGCCACTTTAAAATAATGCAAATTCTAATAGTTAAATAGAGTTCATATAGTTAAATATTCTATTCCTGAACATTTTATGCATCTCGTTGTACTTACTTGCTAGGTAACCTTCTAGATTAAAACAGAAAAGAGGCACAGCACCTAAAGCCATAAAGTAAAGGAATACACTGTGACCAACCCAAGACTGCATTTAGTACATGAAGTTGTTTTTTGTTTTAAAGTATCAAATATGAAGGTTAATAGATATCAGCATTAGAAGAGGAGTTGGCTTCTTCTGTTTACCTAAAATATTCTTCTTCTCTATATTAATATCCAAACTAAGAGCTTGGTAGTCAAGTAGACAAAGAAAATAGCACATATATATTTGTACTACAAAGAAAAAAATCCTCAGCCCACGTGAAGTGAAAAATATTCTAAAAAAATCCCCCATACTAGACTGTCTTCTTCACCCTTCTAATGCACCATGTCTATTGTGATTAATAGTATTTCCACATCTCATCTTGCGTGTATCATTAGACCAGCTAAGTGTTTTATTAGTCAGTGGATACTAAGCACTTAGCTTAAGAAATGTCAGTAGAAGACCCCATTCCCTAAATAAACCAATGGAAATTGTGGTCAGAAAGCATAAAACAAAACAGATAGAGAGAAAGAAAAATTATTTGCATACCGTATACTTAATGGGAGCAGGGGGGTGGGAAGACTGGTAAATTGGCGGGCTTGTGCAAAATATCCCATCTTAATGTAGAATCTCCTGCAACACCAAACTCCCTTTTTACGAATTTGTTTCCATTTACACTGAGTTCTTTCCCCATTGCCCACCCCTTTCCCAAAATTCTTCTACTTTTAAGTACATAGATTGTTTTATAAGTAAAACCCTGTGGAGTTCTCAAATACACAATAAACCCAAAATGAAGTTACATAAGGCATTAAGAGAAGACTTTAAAAAGGACATTTATTATAGTTCTGCAGCTTAGCTCCTGTAGGGTTGGGGTGTTCTGTTTCGGGGTGGGTTTTCGCTGTTTTTCTGGTAAAAGAATTAGACGCTTTACATGGCCATTTGCAATCATGGTAATCTAAAGCAATGCAGAAAGTGGACTGGAAGAGGGAAAAGAATTCCAACATGAATCCAATCATTTAACGGCTTAGCATCTCAGGCTTACAAATAAACTTAGCTTGCAAGGCCAAAATGCGCAGGAATTCTGAGTTTCTCATAAAATCAATTTGTTCAGTGTTTTATTACGTTTTCCTACTGTTCAAGACAAACAACAGAACCTCTGCTTTCCAAAAGAGTAACAGCAGATTTCAATAAGAATTTGTATTTCCTTATACAAATAAAATTGCATGCAGAATGCTTGCCTGAGAGTATGTTCATCCACTGTTATACTCTCCACTTAAAGAAAACAAGTAAAAAGAAAAGGCAATGTGAGTTGGGGCTTAAATTTTGTTGTTGTTTTGTTTTAATAAAAAAGCTTGAACTCTTAGGTAGTGCTCCCATTATATAATTTGCGTTCTCATGATTAAAAAAGATCTGGGATTTTTAACTGGTGAAAAATCTCTAATTGCTTAAGAAATCAGTTTTTAACTTTAGAAAAATTTAGTTTGCCTTTTTTTTTTCATATTGCTGAAGATTAGCTAGACTTTGCCAAGTTCAAATTACACAAGCTATGCAATTGGTTTAGCTAAAACACTTTATGCATTTAGTGAACAATGCAACAAAGGATAAAAAAAAGCAACCCTGACACCTCACAGTCTAAGGATATGTAAAAATTATTAAATAAAAAGCAAAAGCCACTTACCTTCCACTCTCATGAATTCCTGAAACGACACTAGATAATAGAACATATGGAGAGATGCTTATGATCTTTAGTAAGGGCTGAATCATCTTCATGTAGATGCTGTGAATAGCCCCTGTATGCATACTGACATCATCAGTAAAGACTTGGAGGCAGAGGATACTATGGTAACCATGCAATGTGCTGAGAGAGAGAAGCCTTTAATTGCTTTAACAACTTCCTGAGGCTCCTGCTACTGGGCTTCCATTTGCTCAGAAGGAAATGAAGGTTGTCACAGAGGCAACGAGTGTGACACTACGCAGAAAAAAACCCAAACCACTGAATCCTGAATCTATTAATTGCGATGTGACTTCTTAAATGACAAGTGTCACAGCCTGAATCCATTACTGAAATTTTCTGACATCTGCAAGATCTGCCAGTAGTCACAGGTCAAGAAGTAACACTGTCAGGTAGTAATTTCATAAGCATTTGCATTTTGTTTTCTCTATTTGCACACACTGATACCACCACATTGAGATGTTCCCTTCTTCAAGTCACAGCATAGGTTTAATTATGGAGTGTTCTTCTGCACCGGAGGGTCAAAGACTGATCACAACAGAAGCCAAAGTCCTAATATTAAAGCTCAGGTACAATTTAAAATGACATGCTGTAACAGGAGGTATTTATTCTAGTAACATGTCCCTCTCAACTTCAATGACTATCTGCAAATGTATTACTTACGAAAGACAGAGCTCATGTAAATATTACCAGTGGTGACATGTTACAGCCAGGGGATAGCTGAGTAAGAAGTTTTGGCTACGCCTTCCATAAAACTGCAGCATTATTGCTTCATTTTGCATAGAAACAGCTCAGCTGGGGTTTATTTGGTTTTTTCAAATCTAACGGCCCAATGAGAATCACACAAATACAAAATAGACGCAGAGGGGATGGAGCGGAAAAAGGACAAAAAAAACCTCCAAGACACACAGGCTTTAGTTTTTAGTTTCAAAAAGTTTGGATTTTAATTCTTAAGGGCATGTGGGGAAGGAAATTGCTGTTTGTCTGGCTTAACTATGATGAGGTTATTGTGAAGTCAGTTTCACTGCTTTAACACAAATACGATACAAATTAGAGAGCAATGACGCAGACACTCCAGTTTTGAATTCTCTAGGCACTCAAGTTGCCCTTACTGGTCATTTCCCCAGCTAATGCTCTGCCTGAGCAGTACAATCAATTAATAGTTCTTCTTCTAGAAGTTTACTATTTCCCCAGAAAAGACAGAATCAATCATTTTATCTATTTGGTTTGACTCAAAGCTGCAAGTTAGAATCTTGAAATTATTTTTTTTTCCTTAAAAATCAGGTTATTGAGTAATCTTTGACAATCTCTATTACAATCTAATCCTAACTTCCTCATGACTGTTAGATATTAAAAAAAATAAAAATCAAAACCCAATCCAACCCAAAACCACACAAAACAATAAAAATAACCCCAAACAAACCAAAAACCAAAGGTGGTTGTCAATTCATCAATAAATCAAATTTTGCAACAGTGCTTTCATTAATTTCTATGATACGATGAAGCCTAAAGACTTCATCAGCAAACCTATTCCAAAGGAAAAAACAGTTCATAGGATGACTCATTACACAAGTTCTTTAACATCATAGTTGAGACAGTCAGTTCGCGTTCTACACCTGTGGGAAAAGAACATAGCATACCATGCTGAACTGTACTGTCAGCAACCCGACCTCCTCCTGAACCACTGCCACTCAATATCCAGTACAAGGGGCTGATTAAAATGTGCACAGTTCTGCCCAGACTGCAGCCTGCCAATGCAACAGCATCCATCTCTTTCTAAGGAAATCAACACTGCCTCCTACATGGGAGGCTGATGCCAGCTTCCTACCAACACACCGAGATGCTCGACACACAGTTAGTCAGGATTCCTCTGATTTGGGGTAGCTAGAAGAGCTGCTGTAAACTGGTTGTTTTATGAACGTCATTCTTTCATTTCTAACATCAATCAAAGCCTTGTGAAGAAGCTGGGCTTTCCACAGTTACACTGAAAACTCCGATCATGAGATGACAGATTAAGAATGCTACTGGCCCAACCACTTTCACGGTTAGTTGTCATTCAAAATGACAGATCTTGCAGACTAAGTTTTGCACCTTTTTTTTTTTTAAAAAAAGAAGCACATTTTGTGGCCCCCTTTCAAATACAAGTGCAAAATGCTTCAGATAGTTCACATACACAGACTGCTTTCCATAGCAAACTTTCTGTACGCACATCTGGTTTCAAAACCACTGATATAGTGTACAAAGTGTATTGCTCTCCATCATAGTTTCTGCTGCTTCATGCCTATATTCTGTGCACACTTTAGAGAAAAGATAGAGAATGGAAATAGAAAACAGCTGGAGAATTTTCTTTATGATAAAAGCCATAAATACAACTGCTGAAACGTAGAAAGCCATAACTGGGGTTTTTTTTTGTTGGTTCTCTATTGAGACAGGTACTAGATCCCTAGAGAACACTAACAGCACTCATCTATGTGGACGCATAGAGTCAAATAGCAGCTCAAGAAAAGCCAAAAATTGTACCCACTCTATTCCCTCCAACTCCACGTTTAGAGGCTGACATAACAAGCTAGTTAGCTCTTCTTTAGAAGCCCAAAAGCCAAAAGGGCCACAGCTATATGAACAGTGAAACTTCCCCTAAAGCCAGCATGAAAGACACAAAGGCCTTTACCATCTCTAATCCATTCTCAAGTGAATAATTAAAAAAAACCTCAAACATAAAAACCCCACCCCAAACCTAAATAGATCAGCCCAAAGCCAAGTTCAAAAGCTTGTTCTAGAACTGTAGCACTATCTCGTCTATGAAGTTGAAAACACAGTTACAAAGGGTGAAAATCAAAACATACACAATCTTAAATTGCTAGATCACACAAAACCACCTCCAAACCATCCAAAACACTTTCTCCACAATCTCCTTTCTGTTTTAGGAAGAGGAAGAACAGACAGTAACTGGCATGTCTAGTAAATTACATCCATCCCCTCAGAGGATGTAATAATAAATAAATCCAATAAACCCATGACCTCAGAGGTCTTGATTTAGTAGCTATGTGACTATCTCAGTTTTTTCCAACTAGGATATCTCAGAATCCTCAGGGAAACCCAACCAATTTCAGTCAAACACAACTACCAATAAAGGGGGGCCAGGAGGAAAGGGGAAGAAAAAATGCCAAATTACAGTTTTGTACATTTTTTAAGAGTCTTCATTTGAGCTGAATAAAGTGTGGGTTCCAAGAGGAAAAAACAAAACCACCACAACAATAAGCAGTCATGTTATTTTTATGACTGTAGACAGGCATGAGGTTAGGATATCAACATAGGTCAGACGGATTGCAAATAATGATGCGCGCAGAGCACATTCTTTCCTAAGGTCAAAAATTCAAGTACTAAAAAAATTAAGGTTGGTATATAGAAGAGCAATCTTGACTTCATTTTTGTGGACACATGTAATGGTTTCCTCGAATGCCTAAGCTTCTAAAACTATTAGACTAAGACTCCATAATCTTCCAAGAATCTCATTTCTACAGCAATAGAAAGAATGAAAGCAAGTAGCTCAAGCAATCACAACAGCATATTCTGAAGTCCTGTTCTTATTAACAGACATTCCAAGCTACTTATTCCCATCTCTTCTGCAGAGCTCTTTCCCCACCCACAATTTCTGCAAAAGACATCAAGAATACACACACAAAATTTACCACTGTTTCCTGGAATATTTTCAGTAACTTCTACCCCCCATCCGTATTGAAATCTAGGCATAAGCCATTTAAATCACTAGCTCTTAAACAGGCAAGTATAGGACAAGCTATAGGAAGTACCAGCTTATAAGGTGATGAATAGTTACCCCATGTTAGAATATTGCTGAAAATAATCAGAGAATTATTTGTCAAAGCAGGAAATTATACCTTTGTATTACAATCAAAATATATATTATTAGTACGTTGGAACGTAAGGGATTATGAATACTGAATTCAATTCAGAAAACACTTTGAATTAGGAGATAATTGTGTTTTATTTCATATGTGTACATCTCCAACTGAAGGATTTCTCTTATTTTCTACAGTGATATGTTGCCAAATCGGAGCTACAATTCTTATCACCACCAACACTAGTGGTAAAAAGGAGGGAAAGTACTCTCAAGCAGCAACTCCTTACTCTACAGCATCATGTCACAGAGTATACATACATATATAATATACAGTCGTTACAGGCCAAGTGAAGTATTTCTATTACTTCATGTGGCTCTACCAAACCCATGCAAATCTGGCCCTAATTTGGCACTAGTCCCATTTCAAGCATATTACGTACCAGGTAGTTCCTAGAAGATTTTCACAGAAGCAGCATTAATAGCAGAATGCTAACACAACTTCCTTTTTTCAGATGTTGTTTATTCCTGCACACATCTTCATGACAAACATCCTTTGTGACGTTTTAATGCTGGGGGAGGGGGCCAACACGTGCACATGCTTCAGGAATGAATGCCTCCACCAATCTGTTCAAGGATACACTTCAAGGAAAAAAAAAAAGGGGCAGGGGGAGGAGGGAGCAGAGAAAAAAAAAAGTAAAAAGCAGCAGCACAACTCTGTTCTCAACAGTTGATTCTGTCTCCAGCTGCACAAATCTTTTCCCCTTAAGTGTCTGAAACACATCCTATTTTTCCTAAGTCTTCTATGCATCCCTCTAATTAGAGTTCTGAACAGAGCACCTCCTACTTGGGCACATTTGCTTCATGTAATACGCAGGGATTAACTACAAAAATGAAAATCAGAAAGAGACAGGACTATACCACTGCTTCTAAAATAGATACAGTGTAATATATTTACAAACAGCATGTACCTAGGCACTTGTATTAATATGTTCACATTTGGAAAAAAAAATGTAATAAGAAGAATGCTCAGTAGATCTTTTCCTACAGTTCAAGCATAGCTCTGAAGACTAAGGTCTACACACAACATTGTGCCACAATACCCACATGCAATTAATGCTTGGAAACATGGATCCTTGAAACACACAACCAGTTTTTTTGGTAGAAATAAAACCTCTCATAACGTTGATACATATCTTTAAAAGGAACATCAGTGCACACAATAGTATTTACTTATATTTGTAAGGATGGAGCAGTTCACATCACCCTGTTAGAGAGCAAACAATGAGGCACTTTCCAAGACTGCTGTCTCTACTGTTGAAACTTCATTTTACATTTCTGCATTTCAGACAAGAATTCCCAAGTAAATCCTGACCTTCCATCATCTAAAAATATTAGTCTTGCTCTTTCCAACTGCTCCTCACAGAGACACTAAAGAAGAAATATACATTAACCTCCTTCCAACCCCTTAGCTTTATAAACACATGTTCGATCATCAGTTACCTTCTGCAGCTCTGCCAATGGAATGACAACAAGAGCTTTCCATTCAATACTTACATCAAAATTCCCTGCTTGGGCCTACAATAGAGTTATCCCTCAGTCACTGGCTGCCACCATTTCTTTGCTGCTTTGCTGGCATGAGAGTTGACTGAAGTGCACCAAAGGTCAGATAAATGCTTGAGAACCAAATACTGATTCTTTTAAATTCATCATTCTACTCCAGTATCCTGCAGTAACTTTAACAACATTTCCACTTCAAGGAGCATACGGAGTTCACACCGCTTCCAAATCTCACGAAGGTCTCAGTTACACATGCATACCTTGTTTTCTTGAGTCAGAAATTTATCTCTGGAAGAAGGACCTTTCCACAATCACTGCACTTTAAGATGCCTATAGCTTTTATTACACCTAAGTGAGTTATGAAAAGACCTCAGCCTGCTTATGGCACAAATTATTTGCCATAGATGTTTCCAGCCTCAAACTCTACTCTCTATTAGATAAATAAAAGGGCCACTGTCCCAAATTAAGTGGGTTACTTTTCCAGATAAGCAACTCCCAACTGAAAACAAAAATTAGAAAATTTAACATTGTGGCCACAAACTCTCTCTTGTAACCACGGGAAGTCTGAGAGAGGGGCATGTAAGAAGGATTAGAATATCTGACTTAGTTTTCACGCTGAAGTGATTTACAGTTGCACAGTACTTTAGAACCAGCAAATCTCCGCACTGGGCATTTTACAGACAGAGTGTGTTATTTCTGTGTCTTCCAGTAGCTTCTGCCTAGCTCTTACACAGGAATATACACAGTAAATTTTGATCAAGGAAACTTTAATATTTAATTAGGACAAGAGAATGCCTTGCAGAACATCTGGTAAGCAAGCTGAGCAAGGACAGCCATGCTCCCTAAATTAGCTCAGCTGAAACAGTCTTTGCAGTGAAATATGCATCTTACACTGCCATTTGTTTTTCCACCTTGGCCCTACAGGTAAGCAAGTACAGATTATGGTGGAAGGTTTATTTTTATTTAAAGATGACTCAAAGTGGCTGAATTTATTACGAGACAGACATGCTTGATCTAGTCAATTAAAATAAAGGATTTGTACCATGGATAGTGAAATGAGAATTATAGCAATGATCTTCGCAAAACAATAACAAGAGCAATATCTACAGCTGTAATGTTTTTGCCAGAAAGGTTTCACATATAAACAAAAAAAGGACTGATATAAAAAAAACACAGAACCCATTGCCACTGCATCTTGTTTTATTACTAATGTATTTCTTTGTTATATGCATAATACACCTACGTAGGCATAAACAATGCGAACTTATAAATCCTTGCTGGAGTATAAAACACAGAGAAAATCGCTTTTGATGAGGATTTGTTTTTTACGTGGAACTTGCTTTGGCAGGGTGCAGAAAACAAAAGTAACCAGAACCTGTGAAAATATTTTCTTTAAAGCAAATTGGAAAGACAGACCATGCTAAGAGATGCAGGACTTTAACAAGCTTTCAAACAAAGCACCTTTTTGCTCATGTGCATATAAATCTATAAATCATATAAATCCCTCTGATGTATTAAGTGTCCTTTAAATACAACAACAAAAACCCTACACGGTTATAATTCTAAACCTGTATCTACAGATAACAGATGCAACTCTTGCTGGTAATACCAGTTTAAATAAAAACAAAATACTCCCAGCAACATTAAGCTTCAGTTTTCACCAACGAAGAATGAACAGCTCTAACAAAACTATCAACAAGGGATACCACACAACCGCTCCGTAAGATTATCAGGAATCACAGGCAGCTTAGAAAGCAAAACAATGAGCTAACTAAACACGCAACATGAGCTAGCAGAGCTAGTTGGTAGTACCTAAGAGATAATCATATTTTGGTTTTGTTTTAGAGAAGAGTAGTACTGCCAGGTAGCACTACGTGACACTTACTGATGAACTTCTCCCCTGCCTAAGCGGGGACAGAATTTCACACAACATGCTTTCCTTAGCCCCCAGCGATGAAAAGGAGGAAGATGCCTGAGGCATTCCTTCCAGCACCAACGCCCAAATACCTCACCCCCAGAAAGTTTCAGAGTTTGTGCCACAGACGGAGTGATCAGCTTCACTAGTTAGAGTGAAGTAGTGAAATATTTATTAAGGTGAAACAGTGATTTAACAAAGTCAGTAGTAAGTGTGATAAAACCAGTAGTAAATGCGATAGTGTTTTATGAGATTCGATGTCAAGGTACACTCTATTATTTACTGCAGAGAGGACAGGGTCAGACAAGCTGCCAGGAAGACCCTCCTGTTGAGCCATGATGTTCAGAAAGGACCCCCTTGCTTTCTAAACTCCTTCTCAGAGAGGACTCTGGGTGCGGCTGGATCCAATCCTAGTCCCAGACTTGGTCAACGGTTTATGTCTAAAGGATTATATATGTGCAATCAATCCTTTACATTACTTAGCTAAGATTTCAAAGTTTAGTATGCTATTAGTCACTTACCAAGAATCTGTTGCGGCAAGGAATCTCTCAACCTCGAGGAGTGGAGCCTTAAGGGAGCGTCCTCACAAAAGGGGAGATCCTGGCAGCCACTGCCATACAGGAGAGCTCAAAGGGCTCTTGGGCTGTCCACTATTTATACAGTAAGATAATTGACCTATAGTCATATTCTCATGGGAACAAAATATCTAGGTCCCCACTCCAGACAGTATTTCAACTGTGTTGCCAGCCACCCCCCAAAGTCCAGGTACAAGTTATCACAACTGCTGTTGTGATGGCCATGGTGGCCAAGGCCTGAGCAGGAGCCGGGGGTGGTGATGGGGAAGCAAAACAGGGAGAGTACACTGCCACCATTTGAGAGCTGACGCTGCTGTGTCAACACGGCACTTAAGGGAGGTCCAAAACCATAGGGTACCTCCTATGCAGCTGCTGTACCTGGTCTACAAAACAAACCTCGAGAAACAATAGATAGATATGCATTAAGATTTTAGCAAAATTGGAGAAAAGACAGTTTGACACAGCTCACAAGAACTGAAGAAAAACTGACTTAGAATTTGATGCAAATGAAAAACTCACGTCCCAGTATCATCACAATATGCTCCTATTAGGTGTACCACTCTTCACGTCCACAGTGCAGCATGATTGCTTTGTATTTTACACAACTGTTGAAGTTCCATTATACTACCAATCAATATGTTATTTTTCTAAATATGAATATATGACAGGCTTCACTTTTAAGAGAAAGTTGTGGCTGGCAAATGAGTTGAGAGTCACAAAATTGGATATGCCAGGCCTAATCCTATCTGATATTGTGTGATTAAGCTGAAACAATCTGATTTTCCCTAATCCTCCCTTGAAAGAAGGAAATAACTAGGGTATAGTTCACTGAAAGTTATAACTGTGTATATTTAAGATCTGCTACAGATGCCTCAAATATTAACAGCACAGAAAAAAACAACCCACCTGACAGCTCATGCACAGCAAGGGAAATGGCCTTAGAAAGTTCAGATTCGCAAGATACTGGAATTGCTTTTAAGATGAGAACTAGTTTGCTGCTTTACAAAGTCTGTGCTACCATCCGTTTTCAGGAAGCTATGGTAAATCAAAGACAAAAATCCTGACTGTAATAATATTTGTTCTAATTGGGCTCAGAGGACATTCTTTTGAGTACACACAAACAAAGCCCGTGTTTAAAATCAAAGAGTAGGCAAGATAACTCAGTTGTCTGTGTAAAAATGCAGATGACCAGAGGCTGCAGGGGCTGAAGTGACTGCTCATCCACCTGCCTAATGCATGTGCCTCAGCCTAAATATCGCATTTCCATTAAAAGCATATTCTTCACTTGCAGATCAACACTAGATCGAGACGCAGGAAAGGCTGCTCCAAGGCAGACAGCTGACTGCAGCTGTACTCTCTCACACACCAGCCCAAAGCTAGACCTGCAGCAGGAGCAGATACTGCTACAGCACCAACAACCACCACTCAAGTAAATAAAACCTATCGAATTACTGCATTAAATGCTTTATGTCTACGTAGTGGCAAATAATGAACCTTACCTGAACCAATCCCTTGCCCTCTTTTTTTATGTCAGAAAATGAGAGGAAATGTCATACTAAGTATCACCGCATTATCACAACCCATGCAAGGACACTGGGGTAAGTCTACCGCAAGGAAGCCATACCCTTGATGATGTCAGGCAATACTTAAGCCAACTAGACATACGTGAAGTCCAAAGACCCTGATGGGATGCATCCGTGCACTGAGGGAGCTGGCTGATGTCCCTGCAAGGTCACTCTCGATAATCTTTGATCATTCATGGCAACTGGCAGAGGTGCTCAAGACCTGAAGGAATCACCTGTGAGGGTGACCAGGCACTGGCCCAAGTAGCCCAGTGAGGCTGTGGAGCCTCCATCCTCGGAGATTTTCAAAATCCACCTGGACATAGTCCTGGGCAACCTGCTCTAGGTGCTCCAGCTTGAGTCACGTGGCTGCACAAGATGACCTCCAGAGGTCATCTTGACTATTCTGTGATTTTGTAAAGAAAACTAATAGTTATTTTACCCTTCACCAGCCACGTTCAACAGCAAGAGATGCATGTGCAAACGCAATCAGGAAACACTGAACCATTTAACCAGTTCTATGCAACTTGTTCTGTAGGATTATATAAAACACACATCCCCACAATGGATTACTCACATTATTTTTAACATGAAGTTTTGGATTTGGTTTGATAGTCTTCTTGGGTGTCTGTGGTGAGGTGCTGGCAGCAGGTGTGGAGTCCCCCCGTGAGAAGCAGCCAGGGCTGCCCCGAGCCAGACACAGAGGGTTCCAGTCAGCTCCAACCCACCCACCGCAGGACACAGCTGAGCCCCCTGGCCAAGCTGGGCTGTCTCTAGGAAAGAGTATATCTAAGAAAGCCAAAAATGCTGCACAGCAGAGCGTGAGAGAAGAGTGCAGAAAAAGCGTGAGGAACAGCCCTGCAGACACCAATGCCAGTGAAGGAGAGGAGGAGGAGGTGCTCCAGGGTTCCCTGGCAGCCCCCCATATCGGAACAGACATCCGATCCGCCTTGCAGTCTGTGGAGAACCCCATGCCAGAGCAGGTGGAGATGCCAAGAAGGAAGCTGCAGCCCATGGACAGCCCATCCTACTCTATTTCTAACTGGCAATAAATTAAATTAATCTTCCTCAAGTCTGTTTGCCTGTGATGGCAATTGGCAAGTGATCTCCCTGTCTTTATCTTGATCCACAGACTGTTCCATTTTATTTTCTCCCCCATCCTGTTGAGAAGGGAGAGTGGGAGAGCAGCTGGGTTGGGATCTGTCAGCCAGCCAAGGTGAACCCACATCACACTCCATCAGGATTTCAAAAGAGACAGGCCATTCTCACAGTAAATGGTTGACACAACTGTTCAGACTTTGATTTCACTGAGGAAGTAACGCAGCTCTGGAAGGAAGCAAGTCACTTTTAGAGGCAACTAAGCTAATCTAGCCCCAAGTGAAATTTCAACTTGCAGTGCCAAACAAGGTCAGCAAGTGATAATTTCTGCCCTTAACAACTATTACCCATTTACTAAAAACAAACAAACAAAAAAATCAACAACCCCAAACTTCAAATAAAACTAATAACCAGATATTTTAATGCTTTTGACAAAACTCTTACCTCAGTTTGTTACTAATAACTGTATAGATGCTCCTAAAATTGAAAAGAGATCATATATTCAATTAATATATACACATACACTGTAACTCAAAATTTTTTCCTAAGCAACCTACTGTGGTTCTATGTAGGTCAAGTTGTCTTGACAGGGATGAAATAAGACACAGATGGAGATCTTCATGATTTGAACATCATCCAAAGAAAAGCTTTAGTGCTTACTGAAAACCACAGTAACTATACGGAGACAGAGCCCTGTTGCGAATATACAGCTTCTTAGCACTGACCGACAGAATAAACCTTACATATTACTAGAAAACACATTCCATTCTTTGGAAATATTTGCTCTTGAAAGCATCTAATAACACAAATTCAAAAGTTCAGGTCAGTCTGAATGAAGAAGTTTTCAACGGTGGCCTTCTAAATTTCAATAAAGCAGTAACTCAGTATTGATTTCCCCAACTCAGTTGCTGAAGGAGAAGAGTACTCAGTATTAAATGAATATACTGCATGATAGAAATAAATCAAGTTCAAAAGAGGGCACAAACCTAATGAACTATACACAGAATAGAAACAGGAAACCTCAAAAACCACAGAAAACCAGCCCAATCTAAAAAAGCCAGTTATAGGTAAACAACTGTTTTGAATGAATATATTGAAGACATAACTACGAAGCTGAGTTATTTTTAAAAGTCTCCAAACCTGAAAGTTAAAAAAAAAGAAAAAGGGGAAAAGAAAAAGCTCACAGAAATGTGGCAAAAGCATGATATTGTCTTCCAGTAATACTATTTGTTGATAAACAATGGTTCTAAATGGGACTGGCGGAAAGAAAGACTTTAAGTACCAACCGTAACAGCTCCAACATTCTCATATTTATGGGCATTGTTGTCAAAATAGGACTCCTTCCCCCTCCAGACATAAAAGGTTTTGACAAGGCCAGGTTACAGATCCAGTAACTAAAAGCAGGAAAATTATCTTCCCCTTAATTTTCACCCTCCCACAACCTCCTTGCCATTGTAATAGAGGAGAAATGCCCAAATTTCAAATCAGAGACTGCCTGTCTAGAGCAAGAGAGAAAGAAATTAATGGGAACAACTTTAAAGAAAATATGAACCACACTGAAAGTGAATTGGTTGAAGAAATGAAAAATTGAGACTGGCTAAACAGAGACACAGAAGAAGACAGAAAAAGAAGTCAGCCTGGGTAAGTCAGCTGAGGCCTGGGGGGGAGAGGGTCTGGAGCCATGGGGAGAAGAAATAACAGGCAGGAGTGGCAGGCAGCTCTGCCCACAGCCAGAAGGGTCCATTAACTTGCATCCTGAAAATCCTGGCAGCACCAAGAACTTCAATGACAAAGGTGTCTTTAATCCACGGTTACCCCTTTTTGCTGGCACATGTATTTGTCCATCAAGACTACCAACAAACCTTAGTAACTACACGTGGTATCCTGTTGGTGAAACTGCCAATGTTCCAAGAAACGTGAACCTTGAGAAACTTTCACATTGTATTTCACAGTGAATACAAATTCTTCAAAAAGCACTTAAGTATAACAAGATAATAATTTATAATCTATTTTGCAAATGTATTTAGTATAAATGTGCCCACTAAATGGATAGTAAGAACAGAATCTGAATAAAAGAGGTCAAATAGAGTAACTAAATAATAAGAATACTATTTATAGCAGCAAAACCCTGCAAATTGCCTGAAGATGACAGGAAACTGCACTTACACAAATAGAAAGAGTTGGGTTTGAGATTAATTAAATCATTAATCCTTTTTGTTTGCAAGTCATTTTCAAAAAACACTTCAGCTTGACATTAAGAAAGTACCGTATGTGCAATATTTTATAGAAGCCATCTTCCACACTTCGACATTGCTTCTGTATTCCTAAGAAAAATACTTAGTTTGCAGTTTCTGCAGCTTTTTTTTTTGGTCAATTTTTTGGTTAAAGCTTATTTTCCAATGTGAACTCATTTTAAAACCTTCTTGACATGACCTTATTCTTTTACTTCTTACTGTCATACAGGAACCAGAAAAAAGCAAAGGCGTTAAGCTATGAAGCACTAGGAGGAAGGTCCCCCAAAACTACTAAGAATCCATGGAATATGCCTGCCCAAGGCCAGCAGCTTTTGATTCACCTTAGCACTAGATACTACAGAACACTGCTAACCTCACCTGGAGGTACTTCCCTCACACAAAACCAGCTTTTCCAGCTCTCCATGAGGAGCGCAACGTGGTAGCTGTGAAAGCCCCCATGCGGATTTTCTAAGGTGTCTAAGCACCAATGTTGATTTCAGAGCACTTGCTTAATATTGTTACACTATGATGAAGCTTTGTTTCACTTTATCTTTGAGATAGAATACCAGTGTCACTGTTCTTACACTAGTAATATACATTTCCAGTTCTAATTTTACACGTTTCAAGTATCAGAGATGGTAATAAAGGAAGCACGTGTAATGAAAATTGATTTCCTTAAAGAGACAGAGTTATACTAGGTCTGTTAGATCCATTTCCTACGTAGTCACAGTTTCTGGATCAAGAGCAATGCCCTTTCAAAAATAAATTAAATTTTAATTTAAAATTAAAATTTAAAAAATTAGGGGGAGGGGAGGCAGGACAACAACAAGAACAAAACTGGCTAGCAATAACAACTTCCCTGATATAAGAAAAAAGTAGCAAATGAAAAAATCCATATTGCATGTAAGTATTTATTTTAACTACTGTATTAAAATACATTTTAAACAGAACATAGACTGAGGGACACAGTTCTCCCAGGATACACCTCTTTTAAAGCCCTGATAGTTGTAACAATCCCAATTTATTTTAAAAAAGATTCACACAATCTTGATGACATACTTGCTCAAATTACACCACCAAACTTCTCAACTACAGTGCACTCTAAATATACAATTATGGGCTCATCTCTAAGTGTTGCACAGCTAACAATTTTTAGATCAATGGCAGTACAAAGAAATCCTCCTTTAAGGTATGAGCATATTTGCTGTAAAACCAAGGATTAGTTACATGGGAATATTTATTTATATTTAGACTCTTACAAAAAAGTAACAAATAGAAGTTAATGTTTTAGGCATCTTCCTGAAGCTCAAGGCTGCAAAACAGAACATGATAAGAATAAAAACATGCACGTAATTAATCCAGTGAGAATATCAGCAAGTTTTCTACTACTTTGTCGTCTAAAAAGTGAGAAAAACGGTGCCAGAAAATAATTATTATACCCTCTTCTTGCTTCTTGGTAGCAAGGCAAACGTCAGTACATGCCAGAGTATAGCCTTGGGAAGACCAGAGAACTAAACACTTCCACAGATGAAAGATCCTCTCCCATGATCAAGCAGTGGACCGAGACTAAGCACAGACATCTGAGGAAAGCTACGTCACTTCAAAGCAAGTTTTCCAACATAGATCGCTTCTGATCAATCAAAATCATGCTTGCAATTCATTTCTGAACCAGCAGCTACTGCGAGAAATAGTCACAAGCAATCAAAAGAACAGACAACCCCTTGCTGCACTGGCTAACTATGGAATACCTCAACCCCAGGGGGAAAGGAGGGGAAAGAAACAACACAGTATAAAAAAGAATCATTACTACAAGATGTACACTTAATGGTAGAATTCTATCCAGCAAGCGAGGCTGACTACTGCAAGTGGCCGAAATGCATTCCCAATTCCAATTGCTAGCTCCGGTGCTTATTTGTAAAAAAAAAAAAAAAAAAAAAAAAAAAAAAAAGTGCTTCCAGTCTGATTAGATTAAAAAGTCAACTAAGGCAAGCAGAAGAACTGAACTGCTCACCAATTCACTACACATGCCCACAATTCCACTGATACATATCATCAGCACAACGACAGTTCATGAATCGATATAATAATATAAATAATGTAGTATTGCATTATCTATCTGTATTATCCTTACATATCCTTAGGAATAAAAGGCCGAGTATCACATCACACTGAGACTACTGTTAGAAGCGCAAACTCCAAATCAGAGATGTCTTTTGAAAACCACACAAAAATAGTAATGCAGCTAAATGCAGCTCAGAGTAATTTTTTCTTTTTTTAAAAATTACTTGCCACGAGCAAAACAAAAGAAGATTTGGTAGCCATTTGCTTTGTTCAATTCAATTTCTTCTGAAGATGAAACAGATGACATTAGACAAAAGCAGTTAAAACGAAGCAATGAGCATTCCATATGCCATGGCTAGGGGAAAGCCGGTATCAGACTTTTCAGGATAGAGGCAGAACATGGTCTGAAACTGAGGCAGACAAATACAGTGCCCTTTTGTTCGATCAACTCTTTTCAGAACGAAAAGTGAGAAATATTTGCTGCAACATGCTCTTTTTTGTGGTATCTATCTGGTCATTACCGATTTTGTTTCAGGTCAGATACACTCTCAGCTTTATCAGCTTTTTTTACCATGCTACATCAATGTACAAATACTCATCATGTGCACTCCTGCTTTCAAAAGTGATATGACTATGACCTCTAAAAAGAAGCCTGCTCTGAAATGTTCTGTTCACTATCTCCTCTTTAAACACTGGCCCAATCCCTTCAAATCCAACAAAGCGTGAGGTGCGTTGGTAGCCCTGTGGAAGACGTTGCATTTGAGGAGTTAATGACCTTGGGCAAGCCACGGATGCTCTATACCAGGCCTTGTACTTAAGGCTCGGGAAGCCCGTATGTCAATGTGGGCAACTGCTGCAAGGGAATCTGCTGGAGTGCCCTTTGGCTGTTGGGCATCATGAAAGAGACAAACCCCCCACCTGTCAGGAGAAGACACATTGCGTATACTCTGTGGATATATCCTCTGCAACAGGAAAAAGTTACCCAAAATGAGATTTTTTTTTTTTTTTAGTTTTACTCCATTCTGGAGTCCCAAAAGACAAAACCGATAGGAAACCACCCTCTATTTTTGAGAAAAAAATTCACAAGTGAAAGGAAAAAATAAACCACAAAGAAAGCAGGACAGTGGATAGACTGATCACACCTTCTGCTCCCCTGCTCGGCGGGGAAAGGGAGAATACGCCAGGAGCACTTAATGACCCGAGTCTGGTGGCTCACATACAAAACCTGTATCAACTAACTAGATTTGGATCTTCCCCCTATTGAGGCGCAATGGGTGGCTGGGGTCCTACAGGGAGGTAACAAACCTTACATTCCACTGAGAGTACGCTGGAGCAGTCACAACCATCAGTGGGTGATCATTATAATGGTTACAGGCTTAACATCACTGTAATTCACGGGGACCCATCCCTGTATATGAAAAAGAAACTCATTAAAATTTAGCCCTTGGCTGGGGGTAGGGGTCTAAGCAGAAACTGCTTGTTAAATTTCTTTGCTATTACAATTGGGTTCCTATCTGACTTTTATAAAAAAAGTGTGATTAGTTAAAGCACATGAAGACACTACTGGTCATGACTTGCTGGCAGACAAAACTTATTCACGACAACAAGGGGCAAATATTCTTTTGGGGTATGATACCACCGCTGTGGGAAAAGTGATTACAGCTCCTGCTAACTTGGAGCCTCCCTCAAAACAGGCTGCATCCAAACAGCACAGGCTGTCCAGGGGCTACAGAGAGATCACCCAGATGATTACAGCGATTAGAGGCTGACGTTATTCAGAGAGCCCATTCACCCCTTCAACAGCCCCATCTGGACAGTGAAAGTGCCAGAGTGCTCCCAGAAAAGCTGACAGCTGGCTAATGATGGCCAAACAAGGCTGCCCAGTGCCCAACCTTATCGCGGGCCAGGATCCAGCCAAGGCTTTCTTTGGCATTCCAGTTGCTAAAGAGCCACAGGAGCAATCTGCACTGCACCTCCGCAGCACTGCCCTAGAAGCACCCACAACTTGCCACGGGCTGGCAGCCCGCTGTTGGGAAGATTTTAGTACTTCCAAGCACTGTAAATCGCCCTGCTATGTGGATGATGTTATCTGCATCGCTGGGGGTGGGGGGAGCACTGGTCCCACTGAGCAGGAAGTGGGAGAAGCCTTGAGTGATGTTACCGAGACAATGCAAAAATCGTGGTTGGGAAATTAACCCCAAGAAAATTCAGAGCTGCCACAGAAGTCATATTTGGAAGGATAATTTGGCAGGGTCTTAGCAGAATAATGCCCAAATCAGCTAAACAAACCACACTTTATATGCCAGAAATGCAGAGCAAAGTAGAAACACAGAAGATTATTGGCATTTCCTGGTTTCAGAGGCAATTTATACCATATTTAGCCCAGATATTAAGATCATTACATAACACAGTAAGAAAAAAAAAAAAAAGGTCAGTTCTTTCCAGAAGAAAACTTAAGAGCCGCTTACAAGAACAAGCAAAGACGACAGCTTCCCATGAACTAGTTTTAGGCTGAAAACTAGCCAATAAGCCTTTTGAGCTCAAAGCCCCAGTATCGGATGGAGACACGGCTTATTGGAGTGTTTGGCAGCAAGGGGACAGGTGGCACATACTGTTGGGCTTCTGGTCTCAGAGGTTGCTCCCATCAGCGTAAAACTACAACAATTTTGGGATGCTTATTCAGCCCGAGATGAAACAGAAAGAATCACCCAAGAGGCAAAGGTTACTGACAGCAAGGCTCTGAATTTTACAGTGGTTTCTGTCCAATGACTCTGGGAAGGCACAACAGACCAGCACTATGAAATGGAAATGATGCATTTCTACGCTTACATCTCCCAGCCCAACCAAAGAGCCTTACAAAAGTAAACAGCACAAATTGGCCTGGTTAATGACAGCATGGCCCCACCGCCTGGTCTGCTTCCATCTTGGGCACAGCAGGCCCCACCACAGCAGAATGTATGGTTCACTGATGGGTCAGCAAGGTAATGCAGAAGACGAACTGCAATGGAAAGCAGCAGCCTTTGAAATGTCTGGGCAAACCTTTCTAACCTATCAAGGGAAGGGGGGGAGCAGCCAGTGTTGCCAAACTGATGGCTGCAGCTACGGTGCAGGAAGAACAATCAACTGCAGAAATCCTTATACTGGCTCTTGGGCAGTATATAAAGGTCTCACATTGTGGACTAGTAAGTGACCAGCTGATGACTGGATGATACACGGTAAACCTCTTTGGTGGCAGGATTTGATAAACACAAGAGAGCAAGTGCAAAATCATTGCTAAGACATCTAAGACGTGTAGGTGCCTACACTTCACATCACGGTGAGCCGGAGTAGGAATACAATGCCGTTGCTGATCAGTTAGCTAAGGTATGTATTTCTGCAGTACCCCTCAATGAGGCAGTGTTAGCCAAGTGGGCTCATAAGAAGTCAAGTTATTGAGGGGCAGGTGCTACCTACAAATGGGGACAAACCAGAGCCATTCCTTGCTCCTGGAAGGCCATTCAAAATGCCTTTTAAGAATACCAGATCTGTAAAGTAATAGAGGCAAGAAAACTGCCAAAACAGCCCTATAGAAAGATAGAGTACTGGGTGGCCCTAAGCCACATCTGACGTACATTACATTGGGCCACATCCAAAAGGCCAAGGTTTGCAATAAATACTGGTGATGGCAGATACACGTACCACCACCTGGCTGTACCACCCACTTCCCAGGCAACCAGAAGGCCACTATGTAAGGCCTCCACTTTTTGAGCCAATGGTTAGGTATTCCCACTCGTATTAAATCAGACAATGGTTGTCACTTCCAGGAGAAACGGTTCACCAGTGGGGCGGTGAAAAAGAGGTAGCATGGGTTTATCTTACACACCATCAACCTTGCGGAGCCAGTTTAGCTGAGCATACTAATGCCTTAACAAAAAACCAATTGTGAATTCTTCCATCCACCCACCCTTTGGTGGAACTGGCCAACAGCGCTGATATGAGCATTAGTAAATCTGAATAGCAGGGCAGGAGTCCAAGGTTACACCACTTACAAACTATTGTGAGGCCATCGGAGCAACGCGCACCAGGTTCCTGTTTGCAACCAAAGTAGGGTGGTTGTACCTTGGGACTGGATGGACAGTCTTGTTTACAGTGATCCCTGTCAAGATACTGGCCCTGAATTTCAGAAGACTTAGCCAATACTCCTTAATATGTTCTGCAACATGCATTTCACAAAAAGCTGTGCGTTCCATCTGCTTTGCAGGAAGCAGGTAGGGGTAATCTCCCCCAAAGTCTCAGCATCGCACTGGCCCGCAGCGACATCTGTTGGAACCTCCGGGCTACAGCGATGCCCAAAGTCCCACCCGCCCAGCGTACTTCTGGGGACAACAGACACTCTGGTGGGAACTAAAAAGGCCAATTTTTACAAGATGCCTGTGCTGGTCAACATCTGAGGACGCCAGAAAAGGAAGCACTGGAAAGAGGTGTGTGTGGGAAGACCCCTATGACTTGATGACCCTTGCCGAGATTGCTTTACAGCCACTCCTATGTACTACTGACCTCTTACAGACAGAAATGCTGATTACTCTCGTCAGTAAGAGTAACTCTTACCTTCATACAAACTGTAGTGCTAAAACATGTTTGGCACGATAGAGTTATTAAGGTCCACTCCACAAAAGACAGACCGCAATAACTCACTGCCACTACCATCACGGCTTGTGACTTATGGAAAATATGAAAGATAATTGTCCTTCCTGAGTAAATTATATAGGCAGTTTCTTATGGGTATCAGAAGGTATTTTCGCATAAATCACTCTGTCTTATTAACTAACAATGTAAGCCCACTTTAGATTTTGAGATCACATCCTGAAGAAACACATTTTCAGGCTTGCAAAGCTACCGTCAGCAAAACCAACCTCAAGCCTTTGCTAGAGCTGTACCCTTACCATGTAGCAGCAGGTGGACTCAGAACCCCCACGTAAGCTCTCTCTTTCTCTGTGCATCTCCAGAATAGCCATTTAACACACCGGTTTGGAGAGGCGTTATTTCAACTGAATAGACTTAGTCACCCCAGTATGTGTATCTTACACAATCTCTTGTAACAGCCTCACAGAGAAACTGGTGAAATATAGTCTAGAAGAACAGACAGCCAGGTGGCCTGGCTGAACTGCCAGGCTCAATGCACTGTAGCAACCAGTGGCACAAAGTCCACCTGGAGGCCAGCCACTATCGGTGTACCCCAGGAGCAAGTACTGGCTCCAGTCCTGTTCAACATCTTCTTCTGGGTGGTGGGGCAGTGTCCACCCTCAGCAAGTTTCCAGATGACACCAAAGTGGGAGGAGTGGCCAATACATGAGATGGTCATGCGGCCATCCAGAAGGACCTCAAGAGGATGGAGAAAAGGGCCAGCACAAACCTCATGAACTTCAACCAAGGGAAATGCAAAGTTCTGCATCTGGCAAGGGAGAACCCCAGGCACTAGAACAGCTGGAAAGTAGTTTTGCAGTAAGGGTCCCAGTGGACATGGTGAATACGAGCCAGAAACATGCCTTTATGGCAAAGGCAGCCAGGGGCATCCTGGGGCTGCTTGTGGAACAGCATCACCAGCAGGTTGAGAGAAGTGATCCCTCGGCTTCCAGCCAGCACTGGTGAGGCCACATCTGGAGTGCTGTGTCCAGTTCTGGGCAACCCAGTACAAGAGAGACATTGACATAGTGGTGCAAGTCGAGAAAAGGGCTACCAAGATGACTCAGGGACTACAGCATCTGCCATGTAAGGAGAGATGGGACTGTTTATGGCCTGAAGAGCAGGGGGCTTGCTGGGGAGAGGGTGGAACCTTATCCATATATATACATATCAGATCAATTAGCATGGGGTGACAGCAAAGAAGACAGTGTCAGACTTTTCTTGACAGTGCCCACTGACAAGACAAGAGGCAACAGGCATAAACTGAATCACAAGGAATTCTGTCTGAACAAAAGAAAACTCTTGCTTATTATGAGGGTGGTCAAACATGGGAAAAGGCTGTCCGGAGAAGCTGTGGAGTTTTCATCCATGGAGGTTCTCAAAACCTGAACACTGGAGAAACTAATCTAGTTCACGCCGCTTAGCTAGGGGGGTAGGGTTATACTACATGATCTCCAAAGGTTCCTTTCTACATCAACCATCCTGTGATTCTATATTAACCTCACAGGGAGAAAGCTGGATGAGAGAGTGAAAGAAAAAAAAAAGAAAGGAAAAAAAAAAAGCATAGTAAGCACACCTTTGCTGTCAAAAAGAAACAAAATTAGAAATCACTGCTTAATTAATATTCTCATAACTGTCACATGTAATAAAAACTATGCTATATAGGAATAGCTTTTATAGGAATAGCTAGGTTCTCTAAAATTAGGTGTCACAGAAAGTTCTCCTGAAAGGAGTACTCTAAATTAACATACTTTAAAAATTAATAATTTTGTGATCAAAATACATTAACACTGTTTCAATATAAACATCAGTAAACAAGCAGGAAGCAAAAGCTATTTTAAGTCAGGATAAAAAGATGCATTAAAATCCACCAGAAATCCTTAATCTCTTCCATAATGAGATTGGCATTCTTAGTACCATGCAATCCAGCTCCTTAACTTGAGTCCAGGGTACAACATGCTTGAGCAAAGAATTAAAACCAACTGAATTTAACCAGTCTGAATATAAATAATCCATGGAAAACTAAAGAATATACCATTGAAATCTGCAACAGAGCACTGCTGATTTAAAACAAATGCCAGCTTTCATAGGGTTTTTTTTTCCTCCTCTTTAAATGGACTGCTGTAAGCATGCAAGCCTGACTTGATGAGTTTTCAAGTTCCTTTTCTTCACTCCTGCAAATATCCAGCTTTAGTGCCCATGAAAAAGGTTCAAGGAGAAAAGAACTGTATTAGATGCTGACTTGTAGAGCAAAATAATGGCTGGCACTCCAGAATCAAAAACAGTCCCAAAGCAATAAGCACTGCTGTTGTAGATAAAACACTGGACTACAATCACCTTCAGCACCTGAACAGATGTAAAGGTGTAGCTTCACAAAAAGCTGACTCAACTGGGAGAGTTCAGGAAGGAAACATAGATGACACACCGGTATCTGCTTCTAAAAGAAAAGCCTGTGACTTCCTGGAAAGATGTGGATGAAGAAAGTAAGTATAATTGTGTATCTCTGATGTTGGATTATTAATGCACATTAATGAACCTCACAGAACAAAGCATGCAACTATACTCAATAATTACTGATGTAATCTTTTAAGTACTCCTTAACAAAGACATCAGATGTAACACATTTGCTTCAACACAGGTTAGATGTATGACCCATTCCCATCCATCGTTCCTGTCTGCTCCTCTCTTCTACCGTTAGCCTAATCTTCAATCTTCCAGTCTTGCACTTCAGTTTTTTGGTCCATAGTTCATGTAAGCCCTTCTCCTTGTCCAGCTTTCCACCTCCTCACCTGATTCACATCCTTGTCAATGCATCTCCAGACTTCACAGGACTTCTCCCTCTTCTGGTTGTACATCCCCATTGGATCACAGTCCCAATAGTATCTACAGATGCCACATTTCTGTGCATGCTGGCTTGCTTCAGTGGACTTAACACTCATCTCAACTCCTCCTCTTCACCTGCTTCTCCTCAAGTTCTCTTCTAATCTCAGCTTCTCAGTCCTCTATCCTCTTCACAACAAAGCAACACCTCAGCCCTCACACGGAAGACTTCCCCAGCAATAGTTAATAATTTGTCAACACTATTAGCTACAGACCTGAGAAACTTACTGTGGGAAGCATCAGACAGCCTTTAAGTATACAAGGCTGACCGTCATACTGTAGTTTACAAACATACCTTGGAACTACTGCTACTTAACATCTATGTACCTGCACATGAATTCATTTTAGTTTCACTGAAGGTGCTTTTAACAAAACAAAATCAAAGAGAAGGGGAAATGGAACAGATACTGAAGTAAAGAATAATTAGAGACAAAGGAAAATGAAAAACGAAGTCACAGAATAAATGAAATATGAATTTACTTACATTACCCTGGCAGATTATACCATCTTTCTTTGATGAAAGAGAAGATCCTTCTCCCAGACAAAAGAAAATGCGGTAGAGATGGCTGGGGGTGAGAGATTTGGTATATTTTCATCTATACTATAACATGGAAAATTATTAAACACAAAGAAACTGGATTAGAAGATTAAAAAAAATAAAGCAAAAAAAATGAGTATAAATCGTTAAACAAAGACAGCTGCAACTAGCACTGATGAGTTGAAGTGATAGAGTGAAGTAACAGAGTTTCATTAACTAAGGGTATTTCAAAAATATAGCCTTAGTATTTGCATAAAGGAAACCAGCAAAAAATATAGGAAAGAACCTATATAATCTGCTGAAGAAGGACTGAAGTGGTACTACTCATTCACAGGAAAATCAGAGTGCCATAAAAATAAAAAAGGATAATTTTGAGAATCAAAACAACAAAATCAGGTGATTAAACGACCACAGTTACTCTGATGTATTCAAAATAACAAAAAGCAACAATAAAAAGCAATTTTAAGAGGTACTTAGTAATTTCAACTTCTCTTACTTACAGATCTGCTTCCACTAGTGTCCCTGTCCTCACATGCAACTTTAAGTACAGTCTCAGTCATCATGTACAAGAAAGAGTTGTTCAAACTGTAGGCAGGAGGAGAAAGGGCTATTGCAATCACAGAATCTCAAGTTGGAAGGGACCCATAAGGATCACCGAGTCCAACTCCCTGCTCCTCAAAGAACTATCTAAAACTGAATCATATGACTAGGAGCGTTGTTCAGATGCTCCTTGAACTCTAACAGGCTTGGTGCAGTGACCACTTTGCTGGAGAGCCTGTTCAAAGGACTGACCACCTTCTTACGGAAGAGTCTTTTCCCAGTGTCCAATCTGAACTTCTCCTGACGCAGCTTCATTCCATTTTCCTTGTGTCCTTATTGCTGGTCACCAGAGAGAGGGGACCAGCACTTCCCCCTCTGCTGCCCTTCTACCCTCCACCAAGGAAGCTGTAGACCGCAATGAGGGCACCCCTCAGCCTTCTCTTCTCCCAGCTGAACCCAACAAGCTCTTAATTTTATGAGACAAAAACAGCCTGAATTGTTCAGCCTGGCAACATAAAATCTAAAAGTAAACACAATCTCTATAAATAAACCGGAGTATATACCAATCACAGGGAAAGAACTAAGAATTAAGCTACTGAATGATACTAAACAAGAACAAACGAGTATATGAAGGCTGTGAATAATTTAGGCTGGGATTAGACAGACATTTTTGAAACAAACCAGAAAGGGTATGCTGTGGATAATTTTAAGATGAATAATTGTTTTATCATATGGATTGAAAGACATTCTTTCCAGGCCTGCAACAGAAAGCAAATGTACAGCTAGTAAAAACCTCATTTGCATACTTGGTTGGACAGGGTAAGAGAGAAAGATATCTTCTATAGTTCTATAGTGGTCTGCTAGGGTTAATCTAGTCCTGTGCCAAAAAACCAAAACAAACACCAAAAAAAAAAGTTTCACAAACCTTAAGCTCACTGTAAACATTTCTTCATAATCCCTTTTTGTTCCAGAGTATGAAAGACTAATAATCTCTTTTTGTTCTTAAGTATGAAAGACCTGAGGCATACACTAACACAAAAGACTCTGAAAACAAGTAGGCCACTCGATACATCCAATGGGAGTGTCAGAAGCTAATTTTTTTAAAGTTATTTAAACCTTGATTAACTCTACACACTAGGGACCATGACAGAGAGACAAGTGGTTTTAAAACAGACTATAAACTTTTGAGATACCCTTCTTTTGTAGAGATTTGAGATTTGTATCATAAATATTGTATTAGTACACCAGGGCTACGAATGTACAACAGCACAGATTGAAACAGTGGAGCAGGAGTCAGAAGAATGGCACACCTGCTGCAAATAAAGAGATCAAGCAGAGTCCTAAAAATCCAGGAGAGAATACTGATAACAGAAAGGAACTGGGAGGCCATGGTGGAGCGTGAGACTGTACCGCATACCTGGAACTGCAAATATGGGATAAGACTCAGCATCACCCTCAGCATTCTTTGTCAAAGGAGAACACGGAGGCAATAAAGATCATACAACGCCATTACCAGTCAAGAATAACCCAAAAGACATGATGAGGACTCGACAGCAAGCATCCCTTGCTCCCCCTGTCACACAAGCAATCCTGGCCAGACTGATGGGATACCCATCTACCCATTCATAAATGCAGGACTGCAAAAGCATTAGCATGAAAGGGTGAAAGAAATCCATGACATTACAAATATGAGCTACTGAAACCGGTTCTGTTCAAAATAGAAGTCATGTTTCCTTCTATCCAGTGATCCATTGTGAGCTGCTGCACTTTAAACTCTTTCATTACACATCCTGTTTGGCTGTTGCAGAACCGCAATATCTTAAAACAGAACATTTGCCAAGCGACATCTGTTGCATAAAATGTAGGAAGTTCATCACGGCAGCAGGAACACCCTAGGTTATCCTTTATTGTCTTTCTGCGTCAGCAAAACACACTTTTTCTCTATGCGCAAAATGGTGGATTCCTCTAATTGAGCACTTTGATTAACAGTAATATAATACATTGATGGGCATAGGGAGAGTGAGAAAACCCCTTACTGTAGAAAGTATGGTAAGTGCTCACAGTGCATGAAGTGCTGTTAAGGGAGAGCTCTTCTAACTAATGACTGCTAAGCGTCTTCCTTAGGCAGAGGTCAGGCAGCTTGTTTCTGTTAACTAAATCAGGAAAACTTACTTTCTTTTGGCATCTCTTCACACATCATCTGCATGTATCCTTCCAGAGACTACTTTTACGTTTCTTTCACATTCTCACATAGACAGTCTATGCAACTTATGTTTCTCAAAAGTAATAATAAAAACAAATTCTAGATGTAAACCTGAAGAGCAGTGAGTTTCAAAAGCACTAGCCATTAATTTTCCTTCCTATTTTATACTTACACTACTTTTCTTTGTCAGTACTTGTTCTTGGCTCACATGGTCACAAGCTGTACCTCATAATCTCACCTGATTTCACCTTATGCTTCCAGAAGTTTACCATAATCTTAACACACAAAGCACTCCACACTTTCATTCCCACATACTTCTAGTAGCAAATTTACAAAATTGCATTGAAATATTTGTTTTAACACAAATTACACAATAACCCACGAATGTTAAGAGATACTGAATCAAAAATTATTTCAAGTAAAATTTTTAGATCTTTCTGTAGGAACATGCCGAATCATTATTTCAAAATACCTTTAGTTAGATTCAACACCTCTGGGCAGTGTTTGGCAACCCCCTCTTGTCCTTACCTGAGCCAACGCGAAGAAAATGAATCTGGGTACAGGCAAGATGGAGAGGACGTTAGAAATGAGTCCCCCACTTCCCACAGGGAAATGAAGGGAGTTATTCATTAAAGACTACGTTGTAAAACCTCGCTGTCTTTCAGCAGCCCAAAGCATTTCAATTTTATATGTTCTCACTGCCTTACAAAAAAGAAAGGGGTGGAGAGGAGGCGCAAAAGAAAGGGTGGAGACAGGAAAAAAGGGGAGTGGAGAGACAGAAAAAGGGGAGGGAAGCAGTATCAAGCAGAGAGGAAGAAAGCTACCATGCACTGTCCTTCAAATATTAAACGTCTCAGTGGTTCCATCTCCTTCCAAACTACACTTTTATGTAGTGAGAAAATACTTAGTTGTACCTTGGGAAACACCTTGTATTTATTTGATTGATCCAAGTTCTGCAGCAAGGAAAACCAGAACTTTAATTAGGCTCCCTAGTTAAAGAATGTCTAATGCTTCTTTCTGACACTTCAACATTAGACTGAACTACAACACCTAAAGTAGAGATTTTTTTTTCAAATTATTTGGAATACTTTGATTACACATACTTGTAGTCAATGACCATACACGGTCATTCTAGAACAGACTGGCAAACCACTCTAACAAAAATTTGCCCAGAGCAGCCCGTGCCAGGTACCATTCTCAAGACACAAGAAGACTAAAATGGTATAACTTACCATATGGAATATGGCAGATATGGTACAACCTACTTCATGAAGTGTTTAATCCCAATTGTAATAAATTGTTTTCAGGTATAAACCCGAAATAATCTTTCTAGGTTATTTGGCTTGATGTGTGATACTTTTCAAATCTCTGTTTATACAAATAGCTGTAATTTTGGACAGTACTATTACACATGTAAGCATCCCAGTAGATTTACTCATCTAAAATATCACCAATAATGGTCAAATACAAGCGTTAAATGGAAAACTGGCAAGTTATAATATGACTTTTAAATGTAGTCTTCCTGTCACTGCACATGCCATTGTTCTTGAGTATGCAACATGGATACTTCAGTCAATCTGTAAAATGAAGACTGCAGAACAAATCCCAACCTCTTCGCTCCCTCTGAGCCACGACTACATGTAAAATGGAAGCAATATGTTGTGAATAAGTTTGTCTTCAACCTGTACACATTTTACACTACAGCCCCTTAGGATTCATATGTAAGGAATCAAGAAGAAAACTCCTCTCAAACTGAACATTTTGTAGTATCAGCCACATGCAGGGAAATCACTTCCAGAAGAGCAGACTCAATTGTATCTTGTTTTATTTGACACTCAGAAGCTTGGAGGTTATCTCACTTGACAAGGAAGTAGATAAAGCAAGGAAATGGTGGGTTTGTATTTGGATCGGATCTCTGAAATTATTTTGAGCCCGCTTGCACATATGCCTGTGGAGACCTCTGCCTCCATTCATCAAAGGAAGGGCTGTGTGTTCTGTACCTGCTTGTGGCTACTTGTGAGATCTTACCTCCTAAATCCCCCGTTTTCACCTGCGCTAGCGATGGGATCACCACATCAAACAAAGTAGCTGAGCATGTGAAGATTAAATTCAACCTGCTTTCCATTTCTTTCTGCCCGCACTAGTCAGCACACATGCATCAATATTCCAGTAAAGGTATTTTTAAAAACTATATCCTGATTTCAGATCTACAGTACAAAACAGAAATGTAACTAAGATTCTAACATAGAAACCATCTAAAAAAAGTTAACTTCAGATTTTGAGATCGAGCTGAAATTTGACAGCTCGATTTATTACTGATGCTTTTAATGGTGGAACACCTGTAAAGACACAGGAGTACCCCAAATCAAAAAGGAAACAAAAGGCCTTATTCATATCAAGTGATACATCACGAAGAGACTTATGATATTAGAATGCCTGTCTACTTACAAGATGACTCCCATTACCGTGCCAAACACTTTAATAAGTAGCTTAAAAATTCCAATTAATGCCAGGAATTTATCTTTTTTTTATTGGACCCTGTAAGAACGCTCATCTGTGAGCCTACAGCAGGCAATCTGAAAACAGCCTGTGGTACAACATACCAACTTGTCAATGCTGCACCTCCGTGCTGGGGGTCCCTGAGACACAGTCTGAGAACGGAGAGAGGTTTCACTGTTCCAGAAAGGCTTGAGACCCACACCTTCGCACACCAGTTCTCACAACACAGCCACACACTGGCACGTGAACACAACCGTGGTACCCTCAAAAAACACACGCAAACCAAGATTGTGAGGGAGTGACAGAGCATAGCGACCTGGGCTCCTGGGAGGCGTCCCTGCCCCTGGCAGCGGGGCTGCAACAAGACCATCTTTAAGCTCTCTTCCAACCCCAACCGCCCTCTGATCCTGTGCTCTTTCAGAACTAACGCACGGGATCTAATAGGGAAGTTTTTAAAAGAATTAACAGAACGAGCGGCAGAAGGAAAAAGAAAAAGAAAAAGAAAAAGAAAAAGAAAAAGAAAAAGAAA
>JAHREE010000495.1:10659431-10670339 GCA_033628505.1 Tringa tobata
GGTGAAGCTCTGGCGTGCCTTACAATCAGCGGTACCCACGTACCCACTGCGTGTGGGCATCGCTCAGCATCCCTGCCTGAACAGGTTTAGGTAGGCAGGAGGCCTTCAAGAGATACATCTGCATAGGTCAACTGGAAGAATTAGGACCCAGAGCTGTACTGTATTTCCGGGACATCGTAATGATG
This sequence comes from Tringa tobata, assembly GCA_033628505.1. NCBI lineage: Eukaryota > Metazoa > Chordata > Aves > Charadriiformes > Scolopacidae > Tringa > Tringa tobata. The sequence goes on from JAHREE010000495.1 coordinate 10,659,617, forward strand.
CGCTCATTTGTTAAGTAGGACTCTCTCATCGCTACTTAATAAAAATATATATGGTAAGACATGATTCTGCCACCTTCAGGTTAAAGTAATACCTTGTTTTATAAGTAGATTCTTTATAAAAACAAATCTGGGTAATTGGGCCTTTGTCAGTGTTTCTGCAAAAGCTAGATGTATTACCATGATGAAGGATTTTTCTTGTTCATATAAAATGCAAGATGCACAACCTTGATGAAATAGTTCTTTGAAAGCCTATTCACATTTCCCAAATTAAAGCACATCGGTGAATTTTTGGTTTGGTTTTAAATGCCTGGTACTTTCTCTTCAGAAGGTGAAAAGTTACCTTTTTGGGGGGCGGGGGGGGGAGGGCGTCTAGGGCGTAGCAAGCAAGTCGTGATTAATGTGTCCCAAAGACGTTTTCATGCTTTGATGACAGGAAATACTAAGCTCTTCGAACAAAAATGATGACTTAGTGGCTCCAGCTGATTTGCAGAGTCACGCCAGCGTTTCTTTGTAGGGCTCTTTGTCCTACCGAGGGCTCAAGTGAGTTTGTGCCAGGCTTCCCCCCTCACCCCTCCCACCCCCCCCTTACATTATTGATCTGACTCATGAAACTGAACACTGTAATTGCACAGGGGCTCGGTCTAAGGATTTCAGCCCTTAGCCTGAGCAAAGAGATTCAGTGATGCTTTTCTGAAGTGACGAGCTGATGGCCACATCTGTTGCCGAGGCAGGGGCATCCCAAAGGCCTGCCTTCCCCTGCCTGTCCTCCTGGCTGAGGTGGTGTGGCCTACAGAAGGGTGCTGGTTCACGGTCTCTCACTTGCAGGGGATCATCACATCCTCTTCTAACGATGTTCCCCGAGCTAGCTGCTCTTGTGCAAACTCTTTAATTGGTGTACCTTAATTTATATCCTCAAAGCAATCTTTGCAAAGGAGAGTATGGACAGGAGTTTGGAGAAGGAGCTCAAAATAGTCCTTATCATGTGAACTTTCCCTGAATTACAAGGTCTTATTTTATGAAAATATTAGGGCTCTACAAAACGAGTCCTTTTTGTAAGCGCAGAACATCTGGTTTACATGTGTTAATAAATGGAATCAAAAGTACTGAGAAAAAAAAAAAGAGAAAAGCATTGAAGAACTGGATTATCAACTCTTTGAAAAGTAATTTGGAAGTAGAGCAAACTTGAGGCCTGCTAAGAGGATATTCCTTGAAGTTTCATTTCTGATTTTTAAAAGTTTTTTTCTTCAAAATTGGAGAAAAGATATTAATATCTCAGCTTTTTGTGAATGCTGCTGTATCGAAGGCATTAATTTGAGTAGAATCTGCCAATTCTGTTATTTTTCGTTATGATAAATATAAGGCAATGTATCTTAGACTTCATGCTTTCTAAATAGTTCTACTGTATTTACCTCCAGTTGCTGATATTGCTTTCATTATTTTGAGTGTTGTTTGAATGCTTTTTTAACTTCAGTTTCATTTACATTACCCACCTAGTGATCTCTGTGCCAAATGATTTTGTATTACTTCACAAAGACAATAAAAATTAATGCGTTAAAATATGGTGGTTTAACTTTTGCCTCCTTGTCTTCTGAAATCCAAGACTAGGCTTATAGTGCCCTTTTCTTCACATAGGAAATTTCCTAGCACAGAAAAATAAAATAAATTTTAAACTTTATTTTGTGGCTTATGCTGTAGCCTCCTCACGTGAAGTACAGACAAACAAACCACGCACTAGAACCTGTAAAGTACTAAGCTTCCTGTAAGACTGACTTCACAGGGTTGAAAAAGTATTTTTCATCTTGCATGACTGGGTATTTACTTCTGATTTAATGACTTTCTGATTAAAACCAAAGTACTCTAAATGTTCTTTTTTTCATAAAAAGATCACTTTCTGTAGCATTTTTGTGGGAAATAAAACAGTGTGGGGTTTTCTTTAGCCTGCAAACCCTTTCTTTAAATCTGCAGACTTCTCCTGTAGGTCCCAATTCAGCAAGGACTTTAAGCATTTGGAAATTAGGTACATGCTAAAGCAACCAAATTCAGACCTTTGATGTGAAAGTTATATCAAAAGATTTGTTTGGTCTGTGGTTACAATCTCATAATAATGTACTTGGCCTTCCTTGTATGCAGGAATAAACCCAATTTAATGTCCTGAGCTATTGCATATGTGGCAAGCACATCTTGAAGATTTTCATTATCCATGACTGAGCCATGCAGCCAGTTGCCACAGGCCATTTATAGGGATGTAAGAAGGTATTGTTTGAATGTGTCCAAAAAGCTTTTGAGTCATGCAGTGCTCTTGCTTATACTCCCATAACACAATAATATTGTTACTGGCAAAGAGCTATAATAAATATTAAAGCATAAAGGTCAGTAGCATGTATCTTGATGAAGTTACAGATTGATTGATTCCAGGCTTTGAGCTCTTTGCTTTGAGCACCATTTACTCTGTTTTGGCCACAGATGCTTATTTCCTTTTCCTCTCTTTTTTAGGCAAAACAAAATGCCACCCTTCCCTTTATTCTCTATCATGTATAAAAGCACAGACTGCATCAGACACTGGAGAGCTGTGTGGAGATTTTGCTTTGCAAATGGAGAAGCATGCTGGCAGCATAAAGGATGAAAGTCTTTGAAGAGCTCTTTTGAGGATAGAAATCAGCCCATGATCTCCTTCAGGCTGCAATCTTATTCATCGTTATTTCCAAGATTTTTTTCAAACACTCACCAAGATAAATTCCAATTTTAAAAAAGAGCCCCCGTGAGCTGGATATATATATTATATAGATATGTAACACAGCTATAGTTAATGCACTTTTTATACTTCAATATAATGCAAAAATACTACAAAACAAATACCTTTACATTGGAGGCTTAATTTTATCCAGGTGAATGGGAATATGCCACAAATCCTGTTACCTGAGCTAGCATCCTTACTAAAACTCCTGTGTACAATAAATGGTCTCTACAGACTGCAGATGCAGTAAGCTTTTTGGGGCACTGCTGCTTATATAACGCTTTTTCCACGAACGAAAGATGTTCATCTCTAACTCTGTTAGGCCAATACTTAAGAAAACAGTAAATAGCATCAATGTTTTGAAGACAAATTATTCATAGCACTGTTGTACCTTGAGTGATGTCGTATTTTAGGTACCATTGAGAACGGTTTCTAATAAGACATAGTTTCAGAATAGAAAATATTTATTGTTGTATTTATCTCATCTATTTGTGTGTTGCTATTCTATATATACACTAGCCTTAAAAGGAATCTGACATGGCTGAATATATGTATGGGTGATTACTGATGCCCCCGTCCAGGTAATTCAGTTAGTTGTCATTAATCTGAATGTGCCAACTCAAATAACCATCCTTGGAAAATTACCTACATTTCTCCTGAGGCTTTTCGTGTGTCTTGAAATAACCTTACTCTTGCCCCTTTTCCTCTGGGATCTCTATATAGGTCTCACTGAAAAGTTGGTTTTGTGGGTTTTTTTCATGTACTTAATATTTTTTTCCTTGTTTTGAGAAAAAAATTGTCGGATGTCTATGGTAATAATGAAAGGAGCCTCGCAAAAATTTTTAAGTATATTTGAACTAGGCCTTAGACTCCGTCCTTAACTTGTCTCCTAAGAATTTGGTGTAGGAACACAGTGGTTTGACATTCATTGTTTATACCTAATGGCATTAAGCAGTAGGTAGATCCCAGGTCACCACTAAATTCTGCCATATTTACTGAGAGACTTGATGACTAGGCTGCAGATACGGTCTCTAGTGAGATACATCACGCTGAAAGGTTGTTTTTTTCAAGTGCAGGAATGCTTTTTTACAGAAAGAGAAGTGACAGTAAACTTCAAAATGTTTTGAGAAAGTCTAGCCCTAGTCCTTTCTGCTTGTTGGAGGGTTGCGCTGCTGCTACATTCTAAGTATTGAAGAAGTACTTCCATTACCCCATTTCAAAATAAAACTACAAAATAATCCCAGATTTCAGAAAACTAACCACAGGCTCATTGAAAGGAAGGGAGATCAGGTGGAGCTTTTTGTTACAAAATTGTGAAGCAAGACTAGCTATAGACAGAGGAGTTGAAAGAAGATAAAGGGAGAATAGTAGTGGTGCCAAATTGTCCTTTGCATGTACATCATAATTGACTATACATATAAACGATTGTTTGCCTAGAACAAGACAAAATCTGCCAGCAAAGTCTACTGAACAAACAACAATTGTTTAACTAACTTTCAGAGGCCATTTATTCTATGCTAACGTTGGTTTTCAAAGGTAACTGTGTCCAAGAACACATGAACAGAGAGGCAATTCTTGAAGCTGGAGCAAATCATGCTGTGGCAGCTGCATATAAGTAAGCAGATTTATGTGTTAAAGTGTGGGAAACAAACACTGAAAAATAAGCAATTCAAAAAGTGGCAACACTTAGCTATGATTTATTTAGGGGTAAATTTGCCAGCGTTGTGCCAGGCTTAAAGAACTTTTTAATGGGCTGAGTCATGCATCCACACCTTTTGAAAATCCAGATAGCTGGATTTGTCATGGGGTAACTCACAGTGGGTTCCTTACAAACTAATTCTTACAGACAGGCAATGCAAAATATCATGAAATGTAATATTCTGGACAAGGATGTAGCCTCAGAATGAACATTGGAGGAGGTTTTTCAGCCATGAATAAATAACATGACCAACAGTGTGTGTGTCGCAACATGCAGAGGTAGGAAGAGGGATGGGTGCCAGCTCTTGCTTTGCTTCACTCAGTAAAATCAATCATCTGTTTAAAATTAATGAAGAAGAATGAAGTTATGACACTGAGAAACAGTGAAATAAATGAAACGGTTCTACTTAATATTTACTTAGTACTTTAGGTTTATTGCTGAGTATTTAAATACTAACTGAGCTTTGCAGCAGCAGTGTAAAGAAGATAAGAGGTTTTTTCCCCGGTTCTACCATGTTCTGGTAAAATCTTCATTTCTCTAAGACTGAAAATAAAGATATCCAATTGTGGATATAGAACTAATTAGATAATCTGCCAAGCTCACCATAGTTGAACTATCAGTCAATAAGGCCCTGAATTCTAGGACAGCGAGCTTTCAGTTGTTCAAGGAATTTGTGGATGAAACTCCCTGGGAAAAATCTCAGGGATACAGGAGCAGCTGTTGTTTTCTTATAGCACAAGAGCTTTCAATTCCTATGTGTAAGAAATCGGGCAAGGAAGGCAGGAAATCAGCATGGCTGAGTGAGGACCTCCTGGTAAATGTAAAGTGTAAGAAGGAAATGCACGGGCAGTGGAACCAGGGACCTGTATCCTAGGAAGAATATAGGGACACTGCACAGATATGTATGGGTGGAATCAGGAAGGCTATTTGGCAAGGAATGTGAAGGACAATTGAAGGGTTTCTACAGGTATGTTGGTCGGAAATGAAGATTAAAGAAAATATACACTCCCACCACCCCCAAAAATAAGACAGGACAACAAGTGACAACTGCAGGGAAAAGGCTAAGATATTAAATTATTTTGCCTCATTTTCCAATGGTAACCATTCTTCCTCCATCTCTCAAGTCCCTGAACCTCAAGTCCACCCAGTCTTAAGAGAAAATCAGTTTTGAGACCACCTGAGAAACCTGAACATATACAAGTCTATGAGACTCAATGAAATGCATCCCAGGGTCCTGGGGAATTTGGCAGACATAGTTGCTAAGCCACCATCCATCATATTTAAAAGTCATGGCAGCCAGCTGAAGTCCCCAGTGACTGGAGAAAAGGGAATATTACACCTATTTTTAAAAAAGGTAAAAAGGAGGACCCTGGGAACTACCAACCAGTCAGCCTCACCTCAGTGCCCAGTAAGATAAGGAACAGAACCTCCTGGAAAGTTATGTTGAAGTATACAGAAGACAGGAAGGCTGCACCAAGGGCAAATTATGCTGGACTAATCCAGCAGCCTTTTATGATGGAGTAACTGCATCAGTGGACAAGGAAAGAGCTGATGATATGTCAAGGGGAATCTTGATATGGTCCCCTACAACATTCTTACCTCTAAATTGGAGAGACACAGATTTGATGGATGGAGTGTTAGATGGATAAGGAATTGGCTGGATGGCTGCATCCAAAGAGTTACAGTCAGTGCCTAAATGTTCAAGTGGAATCCAGTAGTGAGTGGTGTGCCTCAAGGGTCCATACCAGGACCAATCTACTTAATATCTTCATAAACAATGTAGACAGTGGGGTTGAGAGCACCCTTGGCAAGTTTGCAGATGGCACAAAGCTGAGTGGTGCAGTTGACACATCTGAGGGATGGGATGCCATCCAGAAGGACACGGACAGGCTTCAGAGGTGGGCCCGTGCAAATCTCATGAGGTTCAGCAGGGCCAAGCAAAGGTCCTGCAGCTGGGTCAGGGTAATCCCAAATATCAGCCAGGCTGGGGCATTAATGGACTGAGAGCAGCCCTGAGGACTTGGAATACTGGTAAATGAAAAATTTATTATGAGCTGGCAATGTGCACTTGCAGCCAGAAAGCCAACCATATCCTGGGCTGCACCAAAAGAAGTGTGGCCAGTGGGTTGAGGGAGGTGATTCTGCCCCTCTACTCCACTCTCATGAGACCCTGCCTGGAGTACTGCATCCAGCTCTGGGGCCCCCAACATAAGAAGGACATGGACCTGTTGGAACAAGTCCAACAGAGGGCCACAAAGATGATCAGAGGTCTGGAGCACCTCTCCTATGAAGACAGGCTGTGAGAGTTAGGGTTGTTCAGCCTGGAGAAGAGAAAACTCCAGGGAGACCTTACTGTGGCCTTTCAATACTTCAAGGGGGCTTATTAGAAAGGCTTTTTTGCCAAGGCCTGTAGTGACAAGGGGAAACTGTTTTAAACTGAGAGTCAATTTATATTGGATATAAGGAAGGAATTGTTTACAGTGAGGGTGGTGAGACATTGGAACAGGTTGCCCAGAGAAGTTGTGGATGCCCCATCATTGAAAGTGTTCAAGGTCAAGCAGGATGGGTCTTTGAGCAACCTGATCTAGTGAAAGATGTTCCCGCCCATGGCGGGGAGGAGGAGAGGCAGAATTGGGCTAGATGATCTTTGGAAGTCCCTTCCACCCCAAAACATTCTGTGATTCTGTGATTCCATGATTCTATGACTTGATTATTTTAAGACTTGATTAACTTATTTTCCTTATTCCTCATTAACCCAGAATCTATTTGTCTCCTAGAGAGCAAAAGAATCGCTACTAATGATGTCAGAAAGCAGAGGCCTCAAACTATCCTCTATTTCCTGAATAAAGGAGGCAGGATCCCACCAACATGAAATGTTTGAGAGTGATGTGCAAATTGCTCTGCCTTGAAAAGAGTGCAACCAGTTCAGACATCCACTTTCACTCTGTCTAGTGAGGGAACATGTCCATTGCTGGTGGCCTCTAAAGAAAGATACGTAACCATTTTTTCAGTCAGATTTACTTCATCCTCTCAAAACAGAGCTTTAGAAATGCATTTAGTCCTTTAAACAAGAACACGTATTTCCCTTTCTTGTAATGTGTTTACTCATTTTCTGGTTCACTTCCTTTATATCTGATTGATATTTGTTTGCCAGAAGATTCCTCCTGGAAGCACCTCCATCCAGATTAAGAAAACAGCAGGAGAAGGTGCTGAGATCTGGCAGATGGCCTTTGGGTTAATGATTAGATATTTCTTTACAGAGGCCATTGTCCCTCAATGATCACCTACGGATTATGATAGCAAGCCACTATGACTGAATTTGGAATATGTCAGGGATGTGACCCCAATGGTATACCAATTTTTTCCTCACTCAGATGCAGAAAGCTGAGGAAGGTAAGCCTACTTGAGATTCCCTCATGCATGATGTGCTTATTTCTGTGGGCAGTGAACCCAGGTTTCCAGAAACAGAATCCTTTCTCCTGATCCTGCATGGGGTGGGTTGACCGTGGCTGGACATCAAAGCCACTGGCCACTGGCTGGCACACAAAAGCCACTCTATCACTCCCCCTCTTCAACGGGACAGGGGGAAGAAGACATAATGAAAGACTCATAGGTTGAGAAAAGGACAGGGAGATCACTCAGCATTTACCATCACTGGCAAACCAGACTTAACTCAGGGAAAATTAATTTAATGTATTACCAATCAAATCAGGGTAGGGTAATGAGAAATAAAAACTAAATCTTTAAACACCTTCCCCTCACCCCTCCCTTTTTCCCATAGGGAAATCGGGAGTGAGGTCAACTATCTCCTACCGCAGCGGCACAAGGGAATGCAGAATGGGGGTTGCGGTTGGTTCATCACATGTTGCTTTTGCTGCTCCTTTCACCTCCTAGGGAGGACTCCTCACACTCTTCCCCTGCTCCAGTGTGGGGTCCTTTCCACGGCAGACTGTCTTCCATGAACTTCCCCAACACGAATTCTTCCCGTGCAGTTCTTTGCAAACAACTCCAGTGTGGGTCTTTTCTATGGGGTGCATGGAACAGACCACTCCATTGTAGGTCCCCTGCGGGCTCACAAGTCCTGTGAGCAAACCTGCTCCAGCACGGGTTTCCCACAGGGTCACAGCCTCCTTCAGGTGCATCCACCTGCTTTGGTGTGAGGTCCTCCACAGCCTCAGGTGAATATCTGCTGCACTGTTAACTTCCATGAGCTGCAGGTGGAGAGCCTACCCTTCCATGGGGCACCATGGGCTGCAGGGGAATCTCTGCTACAGAGCATGGAGCACTTCCTCTTCTCCTTCTTCACTGATCATTGGTGTCTGCAGAGTTGTTTCACATATTCTCACTCCTTTCATTTACGCTGGTGTTGCACACTTCTATTTTTTTTTTTTCTTCTTAAATATGTTCTCACAGAGGCGCTACCGGCTCATTGATGGGCTTGGCCTTGGCCAGCAGTGGGTCTCTCTTGGAGCTGTCTGGCATTGCCTCTATTGGACATTGGGGAAGCAGAATGTTCTAGAAACTTCTCACAGAGACCACCCCTGTATCCCCCCTTGCTACCAAAGCCTTAACACGTGAACCCAATACATTGCAACAGAGCAGACGATAGCAACGTACGAGACTGAATTTTTGCCTTGATATATGATTTTCCTGAAATAATTGAACATAGGATTGCTAGAGCCAACTAAGTTGTTCTCCATCCATTTTAATTTCTAACATTGTGGCAGATGCAGTGATGCATATTATGGCCCTCTAAATGTAAACAAAAAGTCTTAACTGCATTCTGCAATCTATTTTAATGCTGATGTAAATTTAAACCTGATTATAAATTGTTTGTTTCCATGGACGCTGGAATACATAGTAACAAAAATGCAGTTAGCGCTTTTAATGCCTGTCATGGTGAAAGATGCAGGATAGTTTTTAAACCACAATCAAACTGAGGTTCTGGTTTTTTGTTGGGTTGTTTTTTTTTTTTAATGACGTGAAATCAAGATACCTATCCCATATAAGATAGCTATCCTTGCCTTGTAGATTTCAATATTTTTACCTCTGTTTTTTCTAGTCCTCTTAGCAATCTGCCTGCCTTCCTTACAGTTTATAAATCAAGAAATTAGACCCAATTCATTCATTGACTGGTGAAAGATCTGCTCTAGTGTATAAGAACATTCACATGGCAATGAACGTCTATCCAAACATAACTGCTATTTGAAGTATAACATTACTTCAGTTACTTGAATTTCCTTTGGCATTTGGTGCAAATTCCTAAAAGGGAATGAACAATACAGATGTGGAAATGGCACATTTGTGAATGAACAATACAGATGTGGAAATGGCAGGGCCTTTATATGTAAATATTCTGTGCATTCGGAGCAGATGTTTGTATAAATGCTTGTACTAAATTCCTCAGTCTCTGTGTCAAAATGGTATTTACTTGCATTCAAACAAAAACATGTCTTCAGTCAACCTAAGGCAGCAGAGATTTAAAGACTTCCACCATGGCAGCTACTTATTATGGATGTAAAGTTCAGGCAAGAGCCACAGTTGTGCAAGTGTAGGTAGACTGCTGATGACAGGCTATAATTGCCTGAGCCGTCAGAACAACTAACAGCAATTCTTGTAGCTTCGTCTTTTTTTCAAAGGTCGGTGAGAAGTACTTGTCACAGTCTTATTAAATCTCTTCCATGTCATGAACTGTTCTAGGAGAAACCTAGATGCTTCTTTCACAGCCAAGTCAGTGTATAGTGTTTCTATTGAGGTATTGGGAAGTGTGCAGAGCGATGGGTCTGCCATGGTTCTGGACTACTCTGGATGTAGCAGGTACAGTGATATTTGCTCAGAGCCCCCTGGAGAACAGTAGAGGAGGCTGAAGTCGAGATCTGGGCTGGGCTCACCACTAAATGAACGACAGATGCTCCTTTTAACTTCTCTTCCTTCAGAGAACGGAGGGCATCTCCCTTCAGAGGAGAAGAGACAGAATGAGAGAGAGAACTTATGGGTTGAAAAAGAAACTAAACTACTTAATGAAATATTATTAATAAAATGATAAAAAGAAAGTATAATAATATTAATAAGAAAATAATGAAATATATACAGTATATACAAGACCATACTGAGCTCCCAGGATAACAGTCATGTCACTGTCAAGCACTGGGAAAATCCCAGACTGGACTCAGCAATGGTTAGGAACTGGATTCCAGATCTGGATTCAGGAATGCATGGATTGGCATCAAAGCCAGATGAACAGAGTTCTCCTCAGACACCGGCCATTGAAGAAAGCGTCTGACTCCTTT